>CAJQZJ010032284.1:2922669-2952988 GCA_907164525.1 Lophiomys imhausi
TATCTATCTATCTATCTATCTATCTATCTATCTATCTATCTATCTATCTATCTATCTATGAGTTTAAAGTTCTATACCTAACTCAGTTTCCATCCTGACTTGCATTATCAACTTAAAAACATCTTCTTAGACCTAAAACATCTTTTTAATTCCTAAACAACTTGAAACTTAACTGTGAGACTATAACTATCTAGTCTTCAACCACATCAGAGACCTGAGAAGGATAAATATATCCGAATAAACAGGAAGTGCAGAGCCAGCAGCTTCCAAAACTAAGATATGACAGACAACTGGCTGCCTGGACAGTCCGCAATTTCTCTCTGTAACATTAGAGCAGATATCTTCAGCCTCTTGGCCCGGTATCTCTGACTGACATTAATTGTAAAGCAGAAATTATGAAGGACTTGCCTTCCCTGTCTTGGCAGAGTTAGGCTGTCAACTTACCTGCTTCCAAGTTTTGTCCTTTTTGGACAGCATTCTGTCTACAGTTGAAGCAAGGGCTTTTTCTTGACCAGTGACAAGCTTTCCACTAATGCAGCCATTTCCAAATGGAGATTCTTCAATGCTCATCATCTATTTGAAGTAGAATTAGGGGAGCTGTCAGGAGCTGACATGTCTCAATATCAAAAAAATCTTAAGAAAACATCTTTAAATGCCATATTCTACAGATCTCTTGAGATTTTTGAAGACCATCTATCTATCTCTGTATATTTGAATAAGCAAATGTTGCTTGTCTCTTAGCAACTTGATATCTGATTAACTTAGAAAACATGTGATACACTAAACTAGTACCTAATAAGATGACATGTTTGATTGACTGTTAGTTTGCATTTCTTAATTATCCTGAACAGTTTGTGATAGTTGCTATCAAAAGCCCTAGAACTTCACATTGCATTTTTAAGAATTACTTAGGTACAGTACCTTAAAAAGAGTTAACCTTAATTTTGTATCAATATACAAAGATCTATACCAATGTAGCCAAATATAACATTAATTTTGGTTGTAAGTCCTTTAAGGACTTTTATGTTCTTTGTCACACTGTTACTTACCTCTTTGCCCTGTTATTTTGAGGTTGTTTTAGCATCTCTAATATCCATGTCTACCCTGGTAGGGTCTCTTGGAGTGGCATCTTTGCACTTCGCTCATGAGAATCTTCCAAGAATACACATGTGTCTGTTTACAAGCAGATCTTTTGCTCTTGTCATATATCTTAACTCTGAGTATGTTATAATGTCTGCAAATCGCCATTATTACTTTAAATAGTCAAATATCTTTTATAAGGATTTAAATAGTAAAGATCAAAGTCTTATATTGCCCATGTTGTTGCCATGTCTGATACTTTACAGTTTTTCATGTAGATTCTGATTTGTATTTCATGGTGTTTTCTTTTTCTTTTTCTTTTTTTTATTATGTAGATCTCTTGGCATTGCCTTCTTTCTACCTTTATACACCTGCCAAGGTGTTGTTTTGCCATTGTTGAAGTATATCACATTTCTCTATCCTCTTCTGTCTGTCATGATTTCCACAGTTAGTGGTATTGTTATAGTTTTTTCCTGTGCAAATATGTCTTTTTCTTTTTCTCTTCCTGCTTTTAAATTTTTCTCTATTTCACTGTCTTTAAGTAATGTACTTATGAAATACCTTTTAAAGGATTCCATGTACATGTTCGTGTGTGTGGCTTGTTTATTTGTTTTTTCTTTTTAATTCTCAAAACAGGTTGAATCTGTGGACTTTTAATGGTTACCAAATTTGGAAAATATTTGGTCAGTATTCTTTCTTTTCCCATTCTCTCTCTTCTCCTTTGGCTCCTTGAAATGTGTGTGTTATTTAAGTCATCTCAGGTGCTCTTGACTTTGTTCCTGTCTGTATTTTACGTGTGTACTTTGTCTTCCATGTGTTCGGGCTCCTTCTCTTCAGAATCTGCTTTGAATGCAGAGACACTGCAGTTTCCTCACCATGCCCAATCTTTCCCTGACGTTCTGGATTTACACGCTGTAGCTGCTGTCACTCTTTTAACACGTATCTACTCACTCTGCCTCCCGTGCGCTTCTGTGGTAACCGTTGTTTTGCCTTTAGCCGTCTCTCTGTGCAGCACCTCATCGCTTTTGACTGGGCGATAAGCTGAATTCAAGCGTTCGGCTCCTGGATCTTGTTCTTGCTGTCATTTAAAGTATTTCTGATCTTCATTAAGTGACTCACTGAGGATTCTTGGGGTCAGTTGGGCCCTTGGAAGGTCTTGCTCTAGAGTCTTGTCAGAAAGAAGGGAGCGGCATGTACCTGAGGGTTAATTACCCTGTGGTGAAATCCTGGTGTCTTGTGAGTCATAAGGCTTTTTCTGGTACCTATTTTTAAATCTAGAACTGGTAGAGCAGCGAGGTTTCACAGGTTCAGGAACAGCTTTCATTTTAAAAGTCGAGAGTAGGTTTAATTTTAACTAAAATTTAAAAGTATTATATATGATTCTTTTATATTAAAAATCAAAAAGCTTTTTACAAGACACATTTTTTCTTGTATTGGGAAGGTGTGGCATGTCATGAGACTGACTGTGTGTAGTTGTTGGGCAGTGAGAGTAGTCCCAATATGTGACCTGCTGCTGGTCACTTCACAGCTTTGCATGGACCTTGCTTTCTTCTTCTGTTCTAATTGTGGTAAGCCTTAGGTGACCATTACAGCACAGCTAGTTAAGCTGTGACACACACACACACACAGAGCCCAAACCATCAAACTAGTACCTGGAAAATGAAATACAAGTGATGACTAAGAGTTGACAGCAGCATCAACTAATGAGGCTGAAGAGAGGAGTGGAACAAGAGACAGACTCCATTTGTGCCTAAGACACACCGTGTGTCCTGAAAACTTAAAAGCCAGTTAAGCTTCTTGGGTGATTTCCAGAAGAATCTCAAACCATTTCTTTGGCAAGATCTATGAGCTCAGACTCCTTAACTTTCCCAGCAAAGCAAAGCACAAGTTCCAATATACAACCTCAAACATTTTATGATTTTGAGTTGCAGCCTTTTAAAATGTAGCAGTGTGTGCCCCTTTCGTTGGGGAGCTGTGGAAGTGGGCCTTAGCCAGCACGGGCAGACTTTTCTGTGACCCTCCTGTCAGGTGGGGGAGCCAGCCTCTGAGCCCTCTCTGGCTATGTGAGTAGCTTGATATATCTGTCACAAGTGTGATGGCCAAGCCGCTTGTGAGCAGTGCAGTGCACTGCAGGGCCTGTCTGTGTGGATTCACTAAGACACCACTGCTGGCCAGAACTGATCTAGGATGAAGCCCTCTGCCTCCAGCCTGTGTGTTCTCCTGAGCTGTGGAGACTAGCTGCCATTTGGCACAAAGAAACCCTGAGAGCTGGTTTCCCCTCCTCACCCCAGTGTATTTGTCAGTGAGCTTCCCCAACACATGCTTCAGTGCACATGGACAGGAGGATGTGTTGCCTAAAGAAGCCCTAAAGTATAAGTGCATGCTTTTGTATTGGGTCTCGTGTTAAGAATCAATAGGTAATGTGTTTAAGTAGGTGGTGGATTGTTGTGGTCAATATGTGGTTTGCAGTGTTCACAGTGATCAAAGCAGAATGCCATGAATCCCTGTAGAGGAAGACCATTGCTGTCTGCTTGCTCCATAGTATGGGCGTTCTTCAGGAGTGTTAGCCTTTGGCACAGCCTTTCAGGTGTAATGCCTTATACATGTTTAATGGTCTGTACCTCAGCTGAGCTGTGAAGTGTTTGTTTTCACAGTAATTGAGTTGATGCATTAATTACGAGCAGTTCCATCCTCTTTGAGGCCAGTTGGCCTGTGACGCAGATCTCTTGATCTTTACTCCATCTTAGATGGAGCGTGGAATTTCTCTTAGAAATATAATCTTATACATGGATAACTTTAGTGATAGACTCTCATGGAGAGATGCTGAAGGTGGTATTTGGAAGGTGGATCTTCTGAATTATTCAGTGTTTAATTTTTTGGTGGCATTTATAAATATTGTAGTGCTTTGTGTTATAAAAAGTCCTAAGAACTAGTTAAAAGATCTCAGGGAAATGCAGGCTTTCCTGAGCTTCCAATGAAAATTGAAGGGTAGGTTTTGGTGATAGTGTACATAAATGTGAGATTTTACATCCATGGAAATATCATTAGCTCTTTTTTTTTTTAATCACTCTGATAGTGGCTACTGCTGAAAGAAGATAAAACATTAACCAATTAGTGAATTAAATGACTTCTGCTATGTTACTGTTATAGGTCCTTCCTAATGGTCACTGATCACACCTTAATTAGGCAGCCATTCAGTGTTATGGATAAGAAAATACCCTCAATGGTGCTGGTCCGACTGGATGTCCACTTGTAAAAGAATGAAATTAGACCCATACTTATCACCTTGTACAAAACTTAAGTCCAACTGGATCAAAGACCTTAACATAAGGCCGGTCACACTAAATCTACTAGAAGAAAAAGTGGGAGAAACCCTCGAACTCATTTGCACAGGTGACAACTTCCTGAACAGAACACCAACAGCTCAGGACCTGAGATCAACAATCAATAAATGGGACCTCATGAAACTGAAAAGCTTCTGTAAGGCAAAAGACACTGTCATTCGAACAAAATGGCAGCCTACAGACTGGGAGAAAATCTTCACCAACCCCACATCTGACAGAGGGCTAATATCCAAAATCTACAAAGAACTCAAGAAATTAAATGCCAAGAAACCAAATAATCCAATCAAAAAATGGGGGACAGAGCTAAATAGAGAATTCACAAAGGAGGAATCCCTAATGGCTGAGAGACACTTGAAGAAATGCTCAACATCCTTAATCATCAGAGAAATGCAACTCAAGACGACTCTGAGATTCCATCTCACACCTGTCAGAATGGCTAAGATCAAAAGCTCAAATGACAGCACATGCTGGCGAGGGTGTAGAGAAAGGGGTACCCTACTCCATTGCTGGTGGGAGTGCAGGCTTGTGCAACCACTATGGAGGTCAGTCTGGCGATATCTTAGAAAACTTGGAATAGCTTTGCCTCAGGACCCAGCCATACCACTTCTGGGTATACACCCAAATGCCTCTTCACAAAATCATAAGGAAGTTTCCTCATCTATGTTTATAGCAGCCTTATTTGTAATAGCTAGAAACTGGAAACAACCCAGATGTCCCTCAACCGAAGAATGGGTTAAAAAACTGTGGTTCATCTACACAATGGAATATTATTCAGCTACCAGGAACAATGAAATTATGCAATTTGCAGCCAAATGGATGGAACTAGAAAAGCTTATCCTGAGTGAGCCAACCCAGACTCAGAAGGATGCATATGGCATCTATTCACTTATAGTAGGATTTTAGCTATATAATAGAAGGTATCGATACTACAACTAACACACCAAAGGGAACTTGAACATAGACTTTTTATTTTTTATTTATTTTTTAATTATTTTTTATATATATATTTTATATTTTTTTCTATTTTTTATTCTTTTTTTTTATCTGTGTGTCTGCTTATTTGTTTGTTTGTTTTTTAGTTCCCTCTCCCGGGCAATGAGACACTTTTCACTGGTGGTACTGCCTCATAGACCCCCAATGAATGAGGAGGCTCTTGGCCCTCATACGACCTCTCAACTGAGATGAGGGACTGTTATAAAAGGACACCCCACCGCAGAGAAATGTGATGGAAGGGTTAGGAGGTAAAGAAAAAAAATGAAATATGATGTTTCAGCCTTTTACTACTAATTGTCATAAACTGTTTAGGATAATTAAGAAATGCAAACTAATAGTTATGCAAGCCGGTCATGTTGTTAGGTACTATGACAGCCTATTATAGTTATTTTCTAAGCTAATCAGAAATAAAGCTGCTAAGAGATAAGCAACATCTGCTTATCCTAATATAAGAGATAGATAGGGCCTTTTCAAAAACCTCAAGAGATCTGCAGAATATGGCATTCAAAGATGTTTTCATAACTTTAGATTTTTTTTTATATCGAGACATATCAACTCCTGACAGTACCCCCTATTCTACCCCAAGTAGAAGATGAGCATCGAAGAATCTCCAGTGGGAGATGATTGAATTAGTTGCAAGCCTATCTCTTGGTAGGAAAAGCCCCTTGCTCCAACTGTAGACAGAATGCTGTCCAAAAAGGACAAAACTTGGAAGCAGGTAAGTCGACAGCCTAGCTCTGCCAAGACAGGATAGGCAAGTCCTTCATAACCCCTGCTCTACAATCAATGTCTGTCAGAGAAACGGGGCCAAATGACTGAAGAGCGATGCTGTAATGTATGGAGAGAAATTGGGAACTGTCCAGGCAGCCACTGGTATGCCATTTCTTAGTTTTGGGAGCTGCAGGCCCTGTACTTCCTATAAAATCAGATATATTTATCCCTGTCAGGTCTCTGAGGTGGTTGAAGAACAGATAGCTAGAGTCTCATAATTAAATTTTGAGTTGTTTAGGAGTCAAGAGAGTGTTATAGACCTAAGAAGATGCTTTTAAAATTGTGTTGCAAGTTAGTATGAATGTTGAGTTAGATATAGAACTTTAAGCTCATGGAGATGGTTAGATAGTAGAATGTTAGAGTCAGGTGCCAAATACATATGGACTGGACATTGGGAATGTATGCTAAGCCATATAACCCTCATAACTGTGGCCTAATTACCTCTGTTGTTTTGTATTGTATTTGTTATTATAAGAGAAAGAACCATTTGTTGGACTGAAAGGGGAAACTGTAGGGGGAAATAAGATATACCCTAAACTTAAAAAAAAAAAATAAAAGGGAAGAGGATGGGGGGTTGAGGGTGGGAGGGTGGGACTGGGGGGGCGGTAATAGGGAGGGGACTGCGATTGAGATGTAACTTGAAGAAATAAAACAAAAAGAAAGAAAATACCCTCAAAATGGAAAACTGATTAGATATGTAGAATCATGTGCGAAATAGAACATAGCATTTTGTTTCTTGTTTGTGTGCTAGTTGTTAAGTTTCTATTCCCTTTTTGTTGTTTGTTTTGGATTATAATGTAAAAGGTCTAGAATATTTGGGGTCAAAAAGAGATGTTTACTTTGAGCTGCTCTGGACCAAGAGAGTATGGTTTAGCACGCAAAAACTGTGTTTTGTCCCTGCCAACTCAGAAGTCACTGATTTCACCCAATGCACCGCCTACCCTACCAGATACGGTAGCCCAGAGTATTCCCCACTCCACCCCAGGAAGGCCAACCTTTATTCACAAACCTATCCTGACCAGAGCAGTACATCTTTCTGTTCTTACTATTTCATTGCTTCCTAACAACAGCCCTGGTGATGTGATTTAAAATTTTCAATTTTATTTGAAAATTACTTCTTCATGCTGTTTTTTCCCCTCCAGATACTTATTATGAACGCGCGTGCGCGTGTGCGTGTGTGTATGTGTGTGTGTGTGTGTGTGTGTGTGTGTGTGTGTGTGTTGCACTGGTATATGCAATGTATATGCTACATGCAATCACAGACTCTACAGATGTCTGAATATAAGATCACGCATTGTAAAATCTCTCTATTGCAATTGTCCAAATAGTCGGTGCTGTGTGAAGAAGACTTAGTGCTGGATGGATACTTACAACATGGTGTTTCTTGAAATTGGAAAAGAATGCAAAGAGGCTTAACATAAATTTGGTGAGGTTTTAGAGATGAAAGATTACTTTTAAAAAGGCACTATTTGGAGCTGGAGAGATTGTTATCAGTTACAAGTGCCTGTAGTTCTTTCAGAAGACACAGGCTCAGTTCCCAGCACCCTCATGGCAGCTCACAACCATCTGCAGCTCCAGTTCCTGGAGGCCAGATACCCTCTCCTGACCTTTACAGGCATGGAAAAGCATGTGGTACACATACATACATGCAGGCAAAACACTCACACGTGAAATAAAATAAATCTAAAAAAGGAGCACTGCTATAAGTGGACACTGTTAAAAAAATTTAATTAAATTATGTTGCAGTATTTATATTTAATTGGTCGGCCACTGTTAATTCTTATCCAGATATTATAAACGAATACACACAGACACCACGTGGATTTTAACAAGCCTTGGCCTGAATTGAGCAATCCTAGACCATTTAAGCTAGCTCTTAATTCTGTTACCCAAATATGACCCCAGATATACTTATGTCCCCCTCGACTGCCATTCTCCACGCTATGCCGATGTTCCTGGCCATGTGGAATGAGGTTCCTTTTTCTTTTTTTTTTTTTTTTTTTTGGTTTTTCGAGACAGGGTTTCTCTGAATATCTCTGGCTGTCTTGGACTCGCTTTGTAGACCAGGCTGGCCTCGAACTCACAAAGATCCGCCTGCCTCTGCCTGAGGTTCCTTTTTCTAACCCATAGTGTGTGTCCTCTTTCCTGCTGCTCCTGGCTGGAATCACTTCTTCTTCCTGCTGCTGGCTGGAATTCATTAATCCTCTGTCTAAAGCGCAGGCTTCCTGTTCTAATCTCAGGAAGTCCCACCTTTCTCTGTCTTTGCCCAATCTCAGGCCTCGGAATTTTATTTAACCAATCAGAGTCAATGTAAGTAACAGAGAGAAAGCAGGACCAATTAATTAACATTTAGAATGCTTCACACTCTCCCATCAGGACACATTCAAATAAATGTTTACGGGAGGAGCAAGCATCCTAGCTGCCCCAGTGGTCCGAGGGTCGATGGCTTTGCTTCATGTAGTATCCAGAGGTGGTGTCATAGGTTCTGCAGACAGCAAGGTTTATGCTGGAAGAGTGCATTGACTGATTCATAGGCCACCTGGATTGTGAGAAAGACCCTGATGCAACAATGCAAGAGAGGTGAATGAAGTTTTCTCATGAAATGTAACAGCAGAATTATTTTTGAAAGAATGCTTTATGTATCTTACAATTTAAAATGTTTAAAAGCTTACACATTCAAATTCATTAAGATTTTGTGTGTTTTATTGGAAAGTAATATGTTGTCTTATATTTGAGGTCATTTTACATCCAGTAATATGTAATTCTTATTTTCAACCAGAAACTGAGGCTCCTCGAGGAGCTTGAGGACACTTGGCTTCCTTACCTGACCCCCAAAGATGATGAGTTCTATCAGCAGGTAAGATGTTTTAGTGTCTTTACCAATTTGTAGTCTCTGTATTTGATCAGTGAAATTGCTAGGTGCAGTCAGAGGCCTGATCCCAGGCAGTGCATTTCCCGCAGAGCACACACCTTCCCTCCCAGTCTGCTTTGTCTTTGAACCCAGGCTAGACACAGCACACCATTTGGATTTCCCTGCATTCATGGTCCTTCCTGCCTTTGCACCAATCTGCTCATGCTTTATTTATGTCCTGCATAGAATATAGTCTTGTCCTCTTTTTTTTTTTTTTTTTAAAGATTTATTTATTATGTATAGTGTTCTGTCTGCAGGTATATCTGCAGGCCAGAAGAGGGCACCAGATTTCATTATGGATGGTTGTGAGCCACCATGTGGTTGCTGGGAATTGAACTCATGACCTCTGGAAGAGCAGCCAGTGCTCTTAACCGCTGAGCCATCTCTCCAGCCCCTAGTCTTGTCCTCTTATCTTGTTGCTGGGTGACTGATCCTGTAAGAGTTCACCTAGACATGAGCCCCTTTGAGAAGTTTTGCCATATTATCATACCTCCATTGTTTCGCAGGCTAGTCACCCCTTGTAAGTGTGCTGCCTGTCTCATTGAATAGCAGTATTGGGGTTCTGAATCTCTGACTCTGAATTCTTCAGTGCTCTTCCTTTATATATGACAAAAAGAATTGAAAATCCCTCCAATAGGAATGGGAGAAGGGATTTCTTGTCATCACTTAGAAATCTAAAGCATGCTGCTGTGCTCTTACAAACAGTTCCTGATCATTCCTTTTCTGGGTTTCTTGGCTTGGCATTCCCATGTGTGAGTTCTTGCTGAGTTGGCTCTAACCTGATAGCCTGCCAGGACTTGGGCAGCACAAGGGATATGCGGTTTTCAGTATCTGAGATTGTAGTGGGGGCTGGTGAGTTCTTCCCACATTCCTGGTTCCACCAGATTCCCCAGGCAGTGAAGCAGTTAGCCTTGTTAGGGTCACTGTGTTTGCCTGGCCTAGTTCATGTGCCTCCCTGGACTGGGGTTCAGTGGGAGTATTCCCATGCCAGCCATATGGGTGAGTATGTGGGAGTCAAGATGGATGACATCCCCAAAGAAAAAATGAATTTCTGCTTGAAAAGAAGAATGGAGAGGTGTCGTAGACAAGCAAAGTATAGTGAAATTTCACCATTTCTTTCCTGTTAAAACATATATTTGAAGTGTGAGAAAAGAACCATGTTACCCTTTGTAGCACCTGCTTGTCCATAGTAACCCTACACTCAAGGAACGGAGGGAGGGGAGAAGTCACTTGCCCACCCAGAATCTGCCTGCTAGGCTACTCTCATGGGTAAGACCTTGTCTTCAGCTCTTCTGCTGTTTATCCGCACTCTCAGATTGTGTGATTTTCTTCTCTGCCCCATCTGTCCCTGGAATCACTACCTCAGAGTAGCTTTGCAGCTCCCTGTGTGGAGGGAGTCATCTTGCTCCATCTTCCGTCAGCATGTTCCCTTCCTTGCAGAACACCTGTACACCTGAGGAGGCTGTTAATAGTTCCCAGGCCATTCCGCAGAAGTTTCCTGACATCTCCTCAGCCCAGAAGCTTGTCTCTGCTTCCTCTGTTGTACTTCATCTTCTTGTTCATTTTAATAGTTTTATTTATTTATTTTTTGGTGTGATGCTGGGGGGGTGGAATGCAGAGCCTTACACAAGTCCTGTGCCAACTGAACGATAGCCTCAGCCAGCCCTGAAATGATTGTTTTTTTGAAAAATCTGCTTCTTTCTCTAATTGTCTGTATGTTTTCAGTGCCTGGAGCCCAGCATGTGCTTAGTTTGCTTGAGTGAATGAATGATGAATAAATTAGCACTTACTTAGTTTTGTGACAGGGTCTTACCATATAGCTCAGGCTGTCTTTAAAACATTACTCATTCATGTGTATGTGTCTCTACAGGGACACATGGAGGTCAGAAAAGGGTGTGTCAGGATTACAGGTGGTTATGAGCTGCCCAGTGTAGGGACTGAGCGCCTCTGCAGGAGCAGCCAGTGCTGCTACCAGCCCATCCCCCTCAGGCTGGTTTTGAATTCAAAAATCCTTCTGAGTCATCCTCCTTAGGGCTACATTGCAGTTGTGGGACATTATGCCTTGTTTCTGTTAAAGCCAGTTAGATAATGAATCTGGTGTGGTTTGCGTTTTGATTTTATCCACATAAGCACTTCCTCAGGAGATGGCATCTTCAAACAGAGGAATGATTACAGAAATGTCATATCCAGTAGTGATAGGCTTCTCTCATTTTAGCTTGATTTACTTGGCCAAATTATCTGCAGCAAACATGTATTTGTTTTACAATGAAGAAAAAGTAATTTGAAAAGACCATTTAAAGCAAGCAAAAGCAGGAAGTTCTGAGGTGTTTGCGGATATTCCTGTGGATATACAACTTCTGGCACTCAGTCGTCACAGTGCAGCTTCCAGCCACTTCCGCCTTTGTGTGGTGCAAGAAGAACATGAAGAACCAAATGGGAAAGGTTATAGCCCTGCTGTACTGTTGACCAGCCACACACCAGGGGCAAGGAAAAAAAAAATCCACCCAGATGGAAACAGACAGACCCTCTAGGCTCCTTAATTTCCTAAGACCCACTCTAAAACTCAGTTGTCAGATATCTATGTTAACTATAGATATCTGCTCATAAGCCTTAGAGCTTCTGGGAAACTCAGGTTTACAGGCTGTGCTGTGGCACATACGTATAGACCCAGTGACTTGGGTGGTCTGACTGGGATGATAGAATGAGCCCAGAAGTTCAGAGCCAACCTTCATCAACCAAAATGGAATAAAACCAGAAGCAGAACAGCCTCAAAGCAAGTGGTTGAGGGAAACTTACTCTCTTAGGAGATAAATTAAAAGTGCTTACAATTACTTGTCAGCACATGTTAACTGTATAGATCCGTGGGTCCACTGCAGTGTTCTTGTACATGTGTTCATGGTGACCCCTCTGCTGTTGAGCCTGCTCCTGTTCTTCCCCAACATCCCTCCCAGTCTCCTTTGTGTGCCTCTAACTTCTTTCTGGCCCTGCTCCATGCTTCCTTTCCCCATCTGTAGAGGCCTGTGTTCTGATCTACACGATTTGGTGAGATCATGTGTTGTTTGTCTTACTGTGTCTGACCTGGTTCATTCAATAGTCTCCAGTTCCATCCATATTGCTGCTTATGACAGGATTTCCTTTTGTTATGGCTATGTACTATTCCACTGCATATATAATTGTGTGTATAAATTTTTTTTCCCACTCACTGTAACTGAAAATATTTGTAAATGACAGGAATGAATGGTTCAGGTCTGACACTGAGTCCCTTACACAGGCTTTTCACCATAGGAATGTCAGACCAGCTTGTGGTAAAATTCAGTATCATGCAGTTAGCACATGGGCATGCTGGTTGTCTCTTGCAGACACTGTACTGTTTTGTGACTGCTCTTGAGTTTAGTTGCCACACCAGCCTAGTTCCTTTCTCCCACAAGTCAGCAACTATCTCCCTCAAGTTTGAGGTACCCAGAGCAAGTCTTATTGATTCTGTTTCAAACATCAGGAGAGAGTGAGTTCCTGGCTGCGCATCAGAACTGAAGGCCAGGCTCAGACAGATGTGGTTTTGAGGCTGCCCAGCCTCTTTCGGCTTCTGTCTGTGCCATGTTGCGGTTGAGAACACCTGGGAAAATAAAGAACAGAAAACAGCAATGTCAACAGCTAGAAGGGGATCAGCCGAGGGAGCGTCTCTTAGCTTGCCTCAGGACACAAAAACCAGTGACATTCAGAAGACAAACTGTTCCCCAGGTCCCAGAGCACTCCCTGGGAAGCAGTGTGCTCTTTCCTGAGTGCCAGCAGGACCAGTGCTGATTCAGAGCACTGCATGTGTTAGCTCATTTAAATGCCACCGAATCCTCTGTGGTGGCTGCTGTAGAGCTCACTTTGGAGCACAGGAAACTGAGGCACAGAGAGAGTTAAAGGCTTTTTGAGATTTACAGGCAGGAAGCCTAAGGACCAGGCCTTGTACCTGCTCTCTTGGAGAGTGCGGGTTCACTCTGCTGCTTCCATCTTTTCCTGTAGCTCTTAGTCCTTCTGAGATGGTTTGCCTTTTTCCCAGTGGCCTGAAACTCTGGCCGATTTTGATTACCTGTGATGCCCCTAGCCCTCCAGTCCTGACTGCGTACTGGAAGGTTCTACCTGCAGGTCTTCCAGGAACACCCACCTCAGTATGATCCATATTAATTGCATGCTCTGTAGCCTCCCAACTGAGGCCCTGCAGTGCTTTAGGAATTAAAGATAAAGTTGTGAGAGGTGACAGGAGATTTCTGCTTTTCTTGAGCTTCATTGTGGGATGGATGCTATGGAAGGTCTTCACCTTGTCGGGTTGGGATGGGGGGGGGGATAGGAACAAGCCATGTGAGTAGTTAAAGTGGGAAGTCCTGGGTTGAGGAAACAGCAAAGGCTCTGAGATGTATTTGGAAGGGGAAGGCCCTGAAGCTGACAAATGTGGAGTTGGGTGTGGGAGTAAGACACAGTTATGGGGAACTTGCCCAGGAATGGGAAGAGGAGACAAGAGGACTTAGTGCCTGCCTTTTGCAGGATGTGACTTACATTTTATTAAGGATCCATGCCCGTCAGCATGGGCTCATTTTTTTCTCTAGTGCGGCTCCCTTCTCCTGTTCTTTGGGTTAGTGATCTTACTGTCTTCAACCGCTACCCATTGCTTCTGTCCCCTGGTCAGCCTTTATTAGATCCTTGTAATTTTACTTCCCCAGAATGTCTCAGATTCCTGCCTTTGCCGGCATAGTTGAAGTCCATGTTCACCTCCCATCTGTAGCCTTTCAGTATTGTCCTGACATGGGCCCTCCAGCGCCACCAGAACTGTGCCCTTACAAATGTGTTCAGTGTGTACGTCCTTGCTTTGTTCACTTTGTTGAGTCTCTCTTGTTTCCAAGGTAAAGTTCAAACTCACCATGTCCACTTACCACTTACAAAGCTATTGGCAATTCGACCTGGGGCTACCTATGTCCACGTTCCTACCCCTCACCTAATCCGGCTCTGCCAGGCACAGTGTCTGAGAACACCTTGCTGTGCTTCGGCGCTGCTCTGCCCTCCTCCCTCTGTCTTCCGCCTGCCAGTACACTCCTTCCCTCCACTGTCTGGCGGCCACCTATTCACCCTAAGAAAAATGCCCTTACATAAATAGTGCACGTTCTGTTCCTGTCTCAGGAAATCCCACTTGTAAAGTATTGCTTGACTGCTTTCTCCCTCTGCTGCTTCCCCTGGAGCCAAAACTCCCTGTTGCCATCATCCCTGTTGCGGCTGCCTCCCAGCAGCTCCATACTTTCTCTGCTTTAACATGGCATCCGGAGAAATCTTAGATTTTTTTTTTTGTTTATCTATTTTACCTGTATGTGCACATGTGTGGTGCCATGGTGCACATGTAGAGAGGTCAGAGGACAATTTGTGGGAGTCAGTTCTCTCCTTCCACCACGTGGGCCTTCAGGATTGGTGACAAGTGCCTTTACCCACTGAGCCAACTCATCACCCCCCAAGCTTTCTTTTAATTAGCTCCATCTGCTTTCTTGTGGACAGTCCTTTGATAGCTTCCCAGCTTATCCCGAGTAGAAGTCTAGAAGCGTGGCACTGGACCTTGACTTGTAAAGCCCTGTGTACCCCAACTCCTCACTGTTCCCCTCCCCTGAATTTTTGCTTTCCCAGCCCCTTACCCCACATCCTCTTCCTACAGTGGCACTCTTACCCTGCTGACTCAGAGCCAAGCATACTCCTCTCCCGAGACTTCTGTACTGTGATCCCCTCGCCTGGAGCTCTCCCACTCGGGTCTCTGCAGGGCTGGCCTCCTGTCCTCACTCTTTCATTCTTGTGTTTTTATGTCACCTTGCTAGAGAGATGTGAGCTAGTCACACTTACCACAGCGGCCCAGGCCTGTGCTTTCAACTTTATTTTCCTCTAACATACTCAGGCCACCATAATACACTGTATTTTACTTATTCATTTCTGTCTGGCTCTCCTTCCCAGAACATAAGCTCAGAGAGAGTGTGAGGATGTTTGGTTCTTCCGCATTCCTGCAGCTTACTGCTTTGCAGAAGGTGTGCGCCTGACAGGTTGTTAAGCACCCAAGTGAGGATTTCTCCAGGTTTCCCTCCTCAACTGTCCTCTTGTCCCGTAACCAGTGTACTGGTACTCTGGCAGTGGTAATGTCTTATTCCATTACTATCCAATTCTGTCTTTGGGGTTAAAATACGGGGTATTATCTGTAGGACCCAGCTTCCTTTTATCAGCATATTTATGGACTTCATCCATTGTCTGGTGCATAACAAGTGCTGGTTGGATATTAAATAAGCAGAAAATAGCATGGGCTGCTGAGTGAATGAACCAGTACTTTGTGTCACTAGCAAACGCTGGTTTCAGCATCCTGGTCGTGACAGCTCCAGCAGATGCTACATAGATCTTCAGAACTGTCCTTTCTCTGGGCCCAGCTTGGCATCATGCAGCTGGGGCTGAGCCAAGCGAGTGTGTAGCCTTTTAGTGTTGGGATGGTTGCCAAGCTGCAAGTATTTTCAATAAAAATTATGTAGAAAATATGAAGGACAGTGTGCAGGATGCTCCAGAGTGCAAAGCATGAAGTGTTACCAGCAAAGTGTATGACAACAGGTTATAGATGGATTCTCTTTGGACCAGGCCTCTAGCATTGTCAGGTGGAGGCATTTCCTAGGCTGCTTACAGGCAGTAAATCCTGCTCTCTCAACTGAAGATAGGGATTGGGCCTCATTTGAGCTCACCTCCTGTAAAGACGTGGCTTACTCACCTAGCACTATGCCTGTCTTCTCCAAATGCTGAAGTTCTTTCAGGCCATCCCTTGGTAGGAGAGGAAAAATAGAATTTGTACTTAGTGCTTTAAGATGGGAAAAAGACAAAGCCTCCTCTCTGGAGAGCCAGAGTTGCAGGTCTTCCAAGACCATGAGCAGGGCCTACATATTGGCCCATTGTGGCTAACATACCTTTCCAAATACTAAACATAACATCATCTTTTATGTTCCTAGATCTCAAGAAATATAGTGTGCAACCAAACTAGCGATAATATAATTTCACGAATGTGTACTCCCTGGAAAAACTTTAACAGGATTAATCAAAAAAAATTACACTAACATATTTGAAAGTCTGCCAACAGCTGTTCCAAATTACTGTGTGCTATCTGATGTTCCCCATGTACCTGTCTAAGTGGAACGTGAACTTGCTTGCCTGACAGGATGAACTCAGATTATTTAACGTTCGTCTCTTCTCCAAAGTTACTTGCTGTTCTCTCTAAAGACAACTCTTAACTAATGTTCCATAGCTGTTCTGTGCATCAGGACCTAGTTTAATCACTGTATAAATAGTGGACGAGGACATGTCAGATAGGCCTTTTCTCCCATTCATCTTCTTTGAGACTGTGGCAGAGTGAGCCCACTATCATTAATTGTTGTTGTCATGGTAAAGTAATCCTTGGTATAATAGGCACATTGGATGCACGTAAAAGCAGAGGTTCTGAAGATGGTTGATGGTTCCGAATCATTTTCTCATATCATCAAGAATAATTTTCTGGCAAATGTAAGAATTGCAATGGACAAAATAGATTAAAATAGTCTTTTCCTTGACTTTTTTTCTGATTCAAAGTAGTTTACATTTATGTTAGAAAATTGTCAAAGAAATAAAATTAAAATATACAAGGTATATCCAGAGGGTAGCACTTTCAACTTTTGACCACATTTTTCTCCAGTCTGTTTTTCTGTACTTACGTCTTTTCAAAAATAATTTAAAAATAGTAAATTCTTGTTATCTCTGCATGTTTTAGTTTTTTAATTCTTTATTGTAAAGATTATATTACATCATTTTCTCCCCCTAAACCTTCTGATGTACCACTTATCTTTGCTCTCTTTTAAATTCATGGCTTCTTTTTCTTTAATTGTTATTATTTGTATATGTGTACTATACATATATATCCAAATTCTTAATGTCTTCTTACTAAGACTGTTAATTCTATTTTTACTATATAGGTTACAAATATTTTTTTCAGTTAGAGCTTGTTCACTAATTGTATGCTTCATTTCATGCAAACACATTTTAAAAACATTCAAACTCACTAATCCTTAAAAAAAAAAGTCTTTGACACATTCTGTCTAGAATACGATGCCACAACATACATCTCAGCAAATCTGTTGTTAGTTGTGTAAACGTAATGACAGTTGTAGAACCTTTTCAGGCCTCCCAAAAGATCTTTAGTTCATGCCCTTTCCATTCAGCCCTTCCCCACCTGCAGCCCAGTCGTACTCTAATTTTCTTTCTGTTATACTTAAAGCTTATTGTTACTGTTTCTTCATACTCCCTTCCCCTCCTCTCTCTTCTCCTTGTTTTGAGACAAGATATGGTTCCAGAATGTTCTCTGTATTGTATTGCTGTCCTCCTGGGCTGCGTAGATAAAAAGTATGGTATTCCTGTCTCCATTTCCAGTTGGGATCAATGAAATGGGGCAGTCATGAGTGCTGAGTGGATGTCTGATAGTCTCCGTGACAGTCCCCAGCAGTGTGCCACATGTCTCTCTTTAGTGCACTCTAAAGGCCTGATGAGGCAGCTTACATAGGCATTTGAGAGTCAGGACAGTCAGGCTCTGCTTATTTAGGGAATTCATTTTTTTCACATTCAGACTCCACAAATTTGTTTTGCTTTTGTGTACTTCCTGTAGAATCTTGCAGGACTGCCCTCTCCCCATGCTGTATGCAAATGAACCAGAACGGGCTCCTTTATGCTGTGGTAACAAATGGCCTGTTCCCTGAAGACCTGAGTTTAGATCCCTAGTGCTCATGTAGATGGCCAGGGGCCAGGGTGCATAACTGACATCCTGATACTGGGGAGGTGGAGACAGTCCTTTGCCTTGAGGACTCAGCCTGAAACTAAGAGGGAACAAGTCAGATTAAACTTTATGTGGGCAAGTGTAAATCCTGTGCAAAGGGCCCAGAGTAGTGCCAGGAAAGCCAATACTGTCCTGAGCAGCATCATTGTGTGTTTCTGGACTAGTGGGTGAGATATGTCTGAATGCCCCCTTCCCATGACACCATGAGAATTGCCTTTTGTAGAATATTCTGGGCACTAGTATTATAGTCATGAATAATATTGTCATGGCTCGTGTGCTCATAGAACTTAGTATATTTGCTTCCAGAGAGATAAGTGTTCTTTAGGTGAGCATGTTAAACCAGAAGCCAGTTTGCCAGTAATTGGAAGGGGTTCAGTCGGATAGTTAAGTTTACCCTCATTGGAGCCAGACAGACACTGCAGCCCAGAGGCTTAAATCCTGGGCTGACATTTACCAGTGTGACTTGGGGCAAGTTTTCACAGTACCCGGATGCTTCCATGTTGTATCTGTAAACTGGAGCTGATAGCATGTGTCAAGCTGTGAGAAATTATCTAGTCTGAGTGAATCAGAGCACTTGGCATGGAGTAAACACTTGACAGTAGTCAATAGTCAGTTCATGAATAAAATTGTATTTTGTGCAAAGCCGAAGGCTGCAAGAGAGATTGAAGTTGGGGATAGGTGGGGACAGGAAGCCTGAGAGACCAAAGGCCAATTATTCTCATTCTTCATGATGAAGATTATTAGTAGTTAGAGCTTTGACCTGACAGTGCTCCCGGGAGAGTCTCCCATTGCTTGTTTTGTGTAAGTTTTTTCTTTAGGCTGGCACGATAAGAACAGTGCTGGAAAAGGCACTAGGCAGTTCAGTTTCTTCCCGCACTCATAGAAAGAAAACAGACTTTTGGAAATAATAAGACAATGGCCACCCATAACCATTTCCCCCCTTTTGTTTTAGTGGCAGCTGAAATATCCTAAGCTGGTTCTCCGAGAGGCTGGCAGTATATCCGAGGAGCTGCATAAAGAGGTCCCCGAGGCCTTCCTCACACTGCATAAGCATGGCTGCTTGTTTCGGGACCTCGTTAGGATCCAAGGCAAAGATGTGCTCACCCCAGTGTCTCGGATCCTCATCGGGGACCCAGGATGCACCTACAAGTACCTGAACACCAGACTCTTCACAGTGCCCTGGCCAGTGAAGGGCTGCACCATCAATTACACAGAGGCTGAGATCGCAGCTGCGTGCCATACCTTCCTCAAGCTCAATGACTACCTGCAGGTTGAGACCATCCAGGCCTTGGAAGAACTGGCCGTCAGAGAGAAGGCTAACGAAGATGCTGTGCCACTGTGCATGGCAGAGTTTCCCAGGGTTGGCGTGTCATCCTGCGATGATGATGAAGTGGACATTAAGAGCAGAGCAGCCTACAATGTGACTTTGCTAAACTTCATGGATCCTCAGAAAATGCCATACCTGAAGGAGGAGCCTTATTTTGGCATGGGGAAATTGGCAGTGAGCTGGCACCATGATGAGAACCTGGTGGACAGGTCAGCTGTGGCGGTGTACAGCTATAGCTGTGAAGGTACAGTCCGCTTTGGGGGGAAGCCTGCCTGGTGGCCTTGTGACCAGAGTCACTCAAGCTCTGAAGACATGTATGCAGACACATGTGTCTGTGTGCTGGGTGTCCTTTTCCTTTGTGGCCTGTCTCACCAGTATGAGTATCCCCTCCCCAGTCTAGATGCTCCCTGGCTCATTGTTGCGCTGTGCGTGGAGCATTTCTGCATGTAAGCACTACTGTCATTTTGTCTTCCCGTCACCCAGGAGAGGAGCAGTTGGATCTGTACATCACCTGGCCGCTCCCTAAAGCTCAGAGCAGGCTGTTCAGTCATCACAATGAGCTTGCTGAGAAAGGGAGCTAGGAAAGTAGGAATCTGTCCTGTCTTCCCCGGTTCTCACAGGTGCACAGTCTTACCTTGCCAAATGCTTTATTGTGCCTGACATCGCCATGCTGATGGTCGGGATTTGTCAGGTATGCACTTGTTCTTGGCTTCCTGTCATTTTTATAAGACCCTCGTGGCAGAAGCAGTCCAGTGGCTTCTCCAGTTTCCTTGCCTTTTCTAAGGCTTGACGCCCTAGAGTAGGGAGCTGTAGATTGCTCTCTTGGCTGACCTGCCCATCCTTCCCTGCTCTTCTGTTTCTGTGTCCCAAGAGTTTCTCCGAACAGGATTTCAAAAAGGTTCTCAGGTGTGGAGCAGAGCAGAACTACTGAGTTTCTTCCTGTCTGATTATTAGACAAAGGAATGAAGTATTAGAACTTCCTTTGCAAATCGATAGGGAGTACTAAGTTCTTTCAGAGAATGAACTATAACCTCTATAACCTTTTTTCTTTCTTTTTTTTTTTTTTTTCGAGACAGGGTTTCTCTGTGTATCCTTGACTGTCCTGGACTCACTTTGTAAACCAGGCTGGCCTTGAACTCACAGAGATCCTCCTGCCTCTGACTCCCAAGTGATGGTATTAAAGGAATGTGCCACCACGCCTAGCTCAAACTATAACTTTTAAGGTCACTGCTTTCTGACAATTCCAGTTGCTTTATTAGATTTTTGTTGTTGTTATTTGTTTTTTGTTTGCTTAAATGACTATTTCAGATGAAAAAAAATCTATCTCATGGCACTCTTAAATTTCTTCATTTTTCCAGTCTCAAAGATTTCCTCAGGATAATTAATATCTTTTCTAAACTTACCTTGGGCTTTCAGTCCAAAACAAGGAACACGTTGAATGGTTAGAAATGTCACAGTTCCTCTGCCATCTCTATGGCAGCCTAAAAATCCCTTGAAGTAATTCAGTGCTGTACCAGAGGGAAGAGCCAGTGTCCTTCTACCTCAAATATGGCCCTGCTGGGGATTTGAGAGCGCCACATGGAACAGTGGAGTTGGTTAGCTCTTTCTGAGGTGGCAGCTCTCAGAACTTGGGGCAGTGCTCGTGACAGCACAGGCAGCCAGCCACACAGCTAGCTGTCTTTGTGCTCCATCCTGCTGCCCTGTTCCCAGGCTGCAACTTAATCATCCTATTGTATTCCCCCTTCATGGGTAATCAAGAAAGGAATTGAAATTTTTAGCAAATAGGATCCACGAAGCACCTGTGATTGGGAGTAGTTAAGATTGGCAAAGAGTAAAAATGTAAATTGTGTATACATAGAACGGTTGGGCTAGTGGAATGGCTCAGAACATAAAGGTACTTGTTGCTAAGCCTGACTATCAGCCTTTGATCCTTGGGACCCACATGGTGAAGAGGAGAGAACTGACTCCTGCACATTACCCTCTGACTTCCTTATATAGGCTGAGGCACACACACAGTAAATAATAAAATCATAATTAAAAACTTATTTTTTTACAGTTTTAAAAAAATATTATTTATTCAAGTTACATTTTGATCATAGCCCCCCTCCAACCTCCCCTAAAAAAAAAAGAAAAAAACTTTCAAAGAAATATTTTTTGCATACAATTGCTAGCTGGACTCCAAGAGGCTTGCAGAATTCCAGTGTGTAAGAGCAGAGCTGTGCGGTTCCTTTGTTCTCCTAGTCTCCAAGGTGCCCAGACTCTATCCAACAATAGTGACAGCACTTGGGGGTTCTTCCCTGAGCACCAGCTCTGGCCGGACACTGTAAGTACTTCATTCACATGTTTTAACCAGGTTCCTCTTGTTCACAGTACCTGGCAAATGATATAAACACAAAGCACTGTCCTGCTTCATGAAAGGCTGTTTTCATCAATGACCACACATACGATGTTAACTCTGTAAACTTGTAATGGATCTGAAATGTTTCTATTATCTAGAATAACACAGCACACTGAGTTACTAACTAATGCATGTGGACAAGCCCATGATGCTGTTCGCCTTGCAGGAATGGCATATCACGTCCGTATTCCCAGGTGATGATCATAAATGACTGTGTGGTTGACATATTACTAGGCTATGTTTTTTTAATATTTTAGTATCTATTCCTTCTATATATTAAGAAGAAAGTTACTGCATAACTTTATGCTGTGGAAAGTGTGGAGTAACTTCTTTTACCTTGTATTTACACTGTCTCCTGAATGCATCAGGAGGCCTTCTGAAGTGATTGGCTTGCATTGTCTAGGCTTGACAGATTTCACTCAGTATTGTTCCTATAGGGATAAAATTCCTTAAAAAAAAAAAAAGGATATATTTCTCAGATTGCATCCGCATTGTTAAGGGACGCATAACTGTCAGCTGTCCTTGTCCTGTTCTTATTTATCAGCTGAAGAACCTGGGGCACCTGTTTGTCATTACGCAGCCAACGGGGGCAGGGCTAGGATTCGTCTCTGAGGAATTGATTCCTAGGCTCTGCGACTTACAGGCCTGAATATCCTGAGCAGATATATCCTATGGCTGCTTCAGGAATGTGATTTTTAAAAATGTTGAAGTGTCCAGTTCCTCGAGTGGTTAAGGGAATATTCTGCCTGCCTTCCTTTCTGGTGCTGACCCCTTCTTTTCTCCCTTCATCTGGGCTTCTCCTCCATGCTTGTACTTCCCAGCACACACCCACTGGAGTGGGTTGGATGAGCATACCTGTGAGATGGCGCCCTCCTCCACACACTTCTCTCTGTCTGTGTGGCTTAGAGTCAGGTGGCATGCAAACCATGTGCCTAAAATGTCCCAGTGGCTGTATTTCTTCCAAGTGACAAATGGTGAGTGTAGTTCTCCGGCTTCTACATCTTCACTAGAACTGTGGTAAGGGTGGACTTAAAGAGAGCCTTTGGGTTCAAGTCCTGTTTAGGGTTCGGTAGGGCTAAAGAGGTTACAGCATGTGGAGACATGGAAGTTGCTCTTCAAATATTCATTGCTAAAGATGTTAGGTGCTCTAGACAATGTGGGGACCCAAGGACATGTCACATCTCTCCTTGTCTTGAAAGCCTGGCTGAGGTCAGCTGTGCTGTTGAGATTGCGATTGTGGCATGATGTCACTTTGGATCTGGAACAGACGCTCAGGATCACTTGGTTCTGGCCTCCCAGGAAAGGCAGGAGGCAGCTCCACCAGGACCACAGTTACTTAGTGAGGGATGCCAGTCAGAGAGCATGGCTTTCCCAAGGTGCACTGGGAGTTCAGATCAGAAGTGATTATTTCCTGCTCAGCTTAAATGAGCTGCAGCTTAAGGTCTTTGTGGGCTTGGTCTCACTACCTTTTCCCAGGGAATCTTCTATAGATTTATAATGAGCCTGATCATCACTCTTTGGTCTATTTTTATTAGTAGAAGCCATTGAGAAGTAATTTGTATAGGATACATGTAATTATATTCTAAATTCATTGGACTTCTCATACATTTCTAGCTAAAAGATATCTCTAGAAGGAAGATTGAAATGGTACAATTTTTAATCAGGAATGACTTTGGGGAACCATATGTAAATAGGCAGAGTATTTGATTTTCATGTATTCCAGGGTTGGTGGCGATCACTTGTTACTCCTAGTTATAAAAAAAATGAATTTTAGCAGGGAAAGCATTAAAACTTATAGTTAATAGTGTCCAACACCTTGTTCTTTGATTGGAACTCTTTTGAAGATGCCACTCAGACCTTAACTATTGGTTATTGTTTTGTGTGGGAGCACACCTATGTGTGCATGTATGTGGTGTGTGCATGTGAGAGTACAGGTGTGCTGCATGTGCACGTGCATGTGGACAGTAGAGAAGGACACTGGATATTCTTCCCCTCCCTCTTCTACTGTCTTGAGACAAGGTCTGCCAGTGAACTGGAAGCGCATTGCCTCCAATGCTGGGGTTCTACAGTTTCATGGTCACTGGAGGATTTGAACTCAGGTCCTCATGATTGTAGAGCAAGCATTCTTACCCACTGAACCATCTTCTTATTACCATTTATTATTTTTTTTTAAAGGAGTGATTTCCTGTTACATTGTCTTTATAGGAAAAATCGATCCATAAATTTTTACTAGAGCCCAGTGTAATGGATTTTCTTCTTTAGTTTCTGGATCTCTCTTGAAGAACCAAGGAGGCTAATCCATGCATTCTTCTGCGAATGTGTGATAGTCTAGAAAGTAAATGCTCTGCAGTAACTTCCTTATGGCTTCATGGCTCCTATTTGGGACTCTGATTTGGGAAAAGCTGAATCATTTTGAGGGTGGATTTTGTTCAGCTCATTCTTGAATTGTTACTGTGAAGTGAGTGGCCCCATGCTCCCTAGTTTGTCATCAACATGATAATAAACTAGCTTGTAATTGCAGGTAGAGGTTGTGAAGCATTGATAAGTTTTTTTAAATTTGTTTATTTGTTGATCTCACCTGCAAGTATCTCTATCTAAGGCCTCAGAACTCATTTGACCTATGTTTGCTTGTTTGCATTTTGATGTCTTTGCAAAATTCATTTGATTCTGTAAATGTTAGGTGCTCCTCCCCCCTTTTTACCATCCGGGAAATTGTTATGTGTTTACTCAGTAGTCAGTACACAATCAATCATCTGGCAGTTCAACATGCAACAGGGAACAAGACAGAAATCTTTGCCTTTGTGGAGAATGTGGAAGGAAAGGGTCGGGCCTTGTCCTGTTACCACACGAAGTACTGGGCTTGAGCCTGGAGTGAGATGGGAACCTTTACAGGGTTTTGAGTTGAAGAGAGGCAGCACGAAGAGCAGGAGAGCTGGAAGAGGCTGTCACAGTAACCCAGATGATGGGCCGTATTAGAGTGGATAGAGGCGCAGGTACAGTCAGGGTAGCACTCATGAGAGAGTAGCAGGACACCAGTGCCTGGGTAAAGAACAGCAACCAGCAGGGGAGTCCTTAGTCCAGAGAAGGCCAAGGCAGCAAGAGTGGAGACGTCTCTCTCCCAGTAGCCTCCACATACTGTTATACCTCTAACACCCTTGTGAAGCCATCATCACAGTCAGGCCCTGGGAATGGAATGTCTTTGTGCCCTTTGTACATCCTTGTTGCTGTCCTTGGGCATCCACGGATCTGTGATGTTAGAGTGACTTTCCTTCACATTGTGTGAAAGTGTGTCTCTGTGTTTTAGTAGTTAATTTTGTACTGGCAGAGAGCTAAATGCTGGTAGAATTTTGGTGTTGTCATTTCTGTGGCCCATCACCAGTTTTATATTTATAAATATGTGTCCTTCCATACCTGCTGAGATACTTAAGGTCAGATAGCCCTCTATTCCTAAGGCAATTTAAGAGATGTATCAGGTGTTGTCTCCTGGCCAATATCTGGGGCAGGAAGTACAAGGGCAGAACTTCTGGGGAGAGGGGAGGGTGCAGGGAGCCCCAGTTGTAAGCGAGAGAATTGACATGGATTGGAGTAGAGCAGGGAAGTAAAGAGCTAGCCACAGGCAGGCCACAGTGCCTGCGTAGTTAGGGTTAGTTTAAACAGTAGTTGGGGGACTGCCCCAGCAACAGGCCCAAGCTTTAAACTTTCTATACTAGAAGTCTCTGTGCCTTGTTTGTACTGCAGGAGGGTCTGCGAAAGTCCCAATACCGCTTTCTGTTACTAGTTGTCATTTCTTAAAATTTACACAAGGGAAATTATGTATTTAGTCTTTAAAAAAATTTTTGGCCTGAATTAAGTCACTTAGCATAGTTATTTTCAGGTTTATCCATATTTTTTGTGTATCAGCAGTTCAGTCCCACTTTACTTCCTTTTCTATGATGGTACAAGTGTATGCATATGTGTTGTTACATAATAAATCTAACCATACCATTCGGTGAGTGGCATTAAAGTCACTCATGTTTTTGTGGGCCACCACTGTCCATCCCCAGAATGTTTTCATTATTCCATACTAACTCCATAGTCTCTATTCCCTCATCCCCTAGTAACCACTATTCTACTGTCTGACTTTATGCATTTTGATAGAGTGCCTCAGTTGCAAAAATGAAATTCCTATGAGGTTACAGCAGGCCTTGTTCAACTGTTATCAGTCTGCCACAAAAAGGAATGTTTGCTGAGATTGTCTTGCTTGAGCAAACAATTCTGGGAAGGAGAGACCACAGACCTGAATGTTATACCCACTATGCCTGCATTAATTTCTCATTCTTAAGCCCCTCATCCACAGCTATAAAAACTTCCAGCTAGATATTCCCCCTTGCAGACCCTTCCGTTCTCTGGGGAGAGAAGCTACCCCGTGCTGTATGTGCTAATAAACACAGTCTCATTTGTTGAGGTCACACTCTGGCCTCTTTCCTGCCTTTTGTCTCTTTGCTCTGCATTCCGAAATCTAACAGATTGAACTACTCTAGGCATCTTGTGTAAGTCCTCATTTGTTAAAAATACAAATCATGTATTTGTTCTTTTGTGTTTGACTTACTTTATTGAACAAACTTCCTTAATGACTATCTATGTTAGGATATGTTTTAGAATTCCATTCTTCATTATGTCTGAATATTATTCCACTGTGTGTGTGTGTGTGTGTGTGTGTGTGTGTATTCAACACGCATACATATAGTATATATCATTCTCCTGGTTAATTTTTGGCCATTGTTATTGTTTTTGTTTTGAGACAAAGTCTTGCCATGTACTCTTAGCTGGCCCAGAACTCACTATGTAGACCAGGCTAGCCTCAGACTTACAGAAATCTTCCCACTTCTGCCTAGAGTGCTAGGATTAAATGTCTCTGCCACAATGCCCAGGCCCCTGGTTAGTTTTTATTGTCACCTTGACCCAACCTAGAGTGGCCGGGAAAGGGGGACCCTCAATTGAGGATCTGCCTAGATCAGATCATATTGACCTGTGGGCATGACACTGGGGAATTTCCCTGATTGACAGTTGATTTAAGAGAACCAGTCCCACCGGGCGGTGGTGGCGCACGCCTTTAATCCCAGCACTTGGGAGGCAGAGGCAGGCGGATCTTTGTGAGTTCGAGGTCAGCCTGGTCTACAAAGTGAGTCCAGGACAGCCAAGGATACACAGAGAAATCCTGTCTCGAAAAACCAAAAAAAAAAAAAAAGAGAACCAGTCCCATCCCTAGGCTGGTGGTCCCGTGTTGTGTAAGAAAGCCAGCTAAGCTTAAATCAGAAAGTGACTTGGTGAGCAGGCAGCATTTCCCCATGATCTCTGCTCTGGTTCCTACTTGGGTTCTTGCTCTGACTTCCTCAGTGGTGGACTTTGACCTGGAAGTATAAGTTAAAATAAATCCTCCCCCCGCCCAAGTTGTTTCTGGATATGGTAGATGTCACAACAGCAGAAAGCAAACTAGAACACTCACGGTTTGCTTATTCGTTCCCTTACTGATCATTATTTAAGTTGTCTCTATCTTTGTTTTGTGAATTATAATGGGACTTTCTTGGCCTGCCAGTAGTTCAATAAGGCACGAAGATTTATTATTATTATTTATAAAAGATTACGCACTATGGCTGGGCAGATTTGCAGCTACTCTAAGTAGACCAACTCTGGCCTAGGTCCTGCCTGTTACCTCTGTCTCAATCAGTCCCAGCACCTTGTTCCCCTCCAGGTCATACTGGTGAGTCCCTACGTCTGATTCTTCTCCTAGAGACCCTCTCTCAGCCGGACTGTCCTGTCTTTTCTTCCTGCCTAGCTATTGGCTGTTAGCTCTTTATAAGCCAATCAAAAGGGAAGAGAAGAAGACTGTTTACAAAATACTGAGGCAGGTGATGAGCCTTAAGAATGACAGTACCAAAGTCCAGACAGTCCTCAGCTATCTGCCGGTACAGAATTAACAATTGAATATACAGAGACAACCTGTACACAGTGCGCCGAGAGATCACTCAAACAGTGAATAATACTCTGAGTATTTAAAAGCTTGTTCCTTTACTCTTCTGTGTCTGTTGTGTACCCACAAGTGGAAGTGCTGGATCAGCTGATAATTCTGCTTCTTGTTTGTCTGTGTTTGAGGAACTCCATTCTGTTTTGTACAACTGCGCTGTCTTACATTTCCACCAGTCACCTTGCCATCCAGAGCTTCTGTTGCTTGACAGTAGCCGTTCTAGTCTGGCTTGTGCACACGTCCCTGCTAGCAAGTGATACCGAGCTTTGTTTCTATGCCGTTGCCCATCCATGTGTCCCTGGGCAAGCGTCTACACAGTCTTCTGCTCATTTTTAATTGGAATTTGATCAGATTGGATTGGTTTTCTCATAGCTGTGAAGGATTTATCTTGGCTCCCAGTTTTTATTTTTTATTTTTATTTTTTGTTTCTTCCAGTTACATCTCAATCACAATCCCATCCCTACTTCCCCCTCTGGTGTCATCCTCCCACCCTCTTCCCCCTCAACACCCCCATCCACTTCCTTTTTTTTTCTTCTTAAGTTTAAGGTATATCTTTTCTCCCCCAACAGCTCCCCCTTTCAGTCCAACAAATGGCTCTTTCTCTTATAACAACAAATACAATACAAAACAACAGAAATAATTAGTCCACAATTATGAGAATTATAGACCTTAGCATACATTCCCAATGTCCAGTCCATACGTATTCGGCAACTGACTTTAACATTCTACTATCCAACCATCTCCATGAGTTTAAAGTTCTATATCCAACCCAGCTTCCATCTTAACTTGCATCACAATTTTAAAAACATCTTCTTAGACCTAGAACACCCTCTTGATTCCTAAACAACTCAAAATTTAACTATGAGACTCTAGCTATCTATTCTTTAACCACCTCAGAGACCTGAGAGGGATAAAAATATCTGATTATATAGGAAGTGCAGGGCCTGCAGCTTCCAAAACTAAGAAATGACATACCAGTGGCTGCCTGGACAGTTCCCATTTTCTCTCCATACATTAATTACAGCATCAATCTTCAGCCATTTGACCCCATTTCTCTGACAGACATTGATTGTAGATCAGGAATTATGAAGGACTTGTCTACCCTGTCTTGGCAGAGCTAGGCTGTCAAGTTACCTGCTTCCAAGTTTTGTCCTGTTTGGACAGCATTCTGTCTACAGTTGAAGCAAGGGATTTTTCTTGCCAAGAGATAGGCTTGCCACTAATTCAACCATCTCCAATTGGAGATTCTTTGATACTGTCATGGAAAGAAAGGCATGGCAGCAAGAGACTGAGCCAACCAAGAAGCAAAACCTGGACAGGAAGTGAAACCCCCCTCCAGGGTAACTCCACCTCCTAAGAGTTCCACTATTTAGAGCCTTCTAAAACAGCACCATCAGCTGGGGATCATGTCACCTTTAAATCGCATCAGAGTTCTTTATGTATTCCAAGTATTAATCCCTTATCAAGTGTGTGACTTTTAATTATTTACTCCAACATTGGATCCAGTTTTTTAATGATGTCTTGATGCAGTTAGGAAAGGAGAGGTGGACACGTTGGAGTGGACAGATTTCACTGACTGTGACACTAATTGGACATTTTATTCCTGTACTATTGACTGGCACAGTTTATACTACTTAGTTGTGGGACCTTAGGCAAGTTACCTAAGTTCTTTGTGCCTCCATTTTTTTTTTATTCATAAAATGCTGCTAAGCGCACACCCCATTCAGGATTCCAAGAACATAGCACCTGATAGATGTTTTCAGTTTCGACTAAATTATTCTATGTCATATAACTTTAAAACCTCAAATAATTCTATAAGAAATTTGTTAACAATAGTTATCTACCCTTTGCCTCACTGTATCCATTCCCCAGAGAGGAGGTTCCTTTTACTCTTTTTTCAAGTATGTTTTGAATGCTGTAACATTCATTCTATTTCCATGTTATTTCTTGTTTTCCTGATTTGGAAGCTGAGGATTTTTTGTTGTTCTCTCTTCCACCCCTCTGCCTAGACATACAGTCTCCTCAATTCCCCATGCTCCTGCTTGAGATGTGCTGTAATTTTGGTTAAACTTGTCAACCTTCACAGTAATCACCTCTATAAAAATGTTGCTCAGCACATCTGATAATCTGTGCTCAGTTTACCTCTTCAACTTTTCAGCATTTCCTGTGTTAATGTGAACCTTGCCTTTTCTGTTCGCACAGTTTTCTATGTGCTTAAGACTAGGTAAACCCCACATTTACCCTCCACCACCTGTCTAAATCTCTCTTTTAACAAGTTCAGAATCATCAGCTCTTCTGTTAGGTTCATAGTTTGGACTGATGTCTTCTGGAATCATCTGATCTGCTCTGGTCAGGAGAGGCCACCTTCTTTCCTTGATGGCATTTGTCCCCTGCAACCTCTGCAGCACAATGCAGACAGTTATTTTGTCTCTTCATTCATTGGACCCTTTGTCTCACTCACACCCTCTTACTTATTTTCTAGCTTTGGTGGAATATGTTCTCCAAATACACTAGAGAAAAAGTTCTTAGGATATAATTACATTTTTAAATATTACATTTGTTTTTCATATGTGTGTGTGTATGTGTATGTCTGCATGTCTATGTGTGTGTGTGTGTGTGTGTGTGTGTGTGTGTGTGTGTGTGTGTGTG
>CAJQZJ010032284.1:2990896-3093552 GCA_907164525.1 Lophiomys imhausi
TTGTTTTGTATTGTATTTATAGTTATAAGAAAAAGAACCATTTTTTGGACTGAAAGGGAGAGCTGTTGGGGGGAAAAAAGAAATACCTTAAACTAAAAAAAAAAAAAAAGAAGGGAAGAGGATAGGGGGTTGAGGGGGAGGAGGGTGGAAGGGTGGGACTGGAGGGGGGAGTAGGGTGGGGATTGTGATTGAGATGTAACTTGAAGAAATAAAAAATAAATTACTAAAAAAAAAAAAAAAGAATATAACAAAAGGTTGACAACCAAAATATTATGAGGTAATGTAGCTACCTGATGCTGGTTAATGCTGAAAAGAATTAAAGTGTAAATAAAATGCAAAGATGTGGAAAAAAAAAAGTGGATCACAGGTACAACTTCTCTGTTCCCTACACAGCCCAAGGAGGAAGGAACCTCCACGAAACATCATCTTAATGAGCTCATTTCAGAGGTGCTGGGTGCATGTTGTGGGGACCCCCGGGAAGCACTGACTGCTGTTGCTGCCTCTGACTGTGGTTAAGGGCCTTACTGGTGTCAGATCAAGCTTGCCTGGACAAATATCAGAGGAAAGGGAGGCCACAGGCCTGTCACGTTAGCCTGCAGATCACCACATCCCAGGGTGTGTACACTCAGCGGCACACACAGCCCCTGCCTGACGGGCACATGCATGCCATTGGCTGTTGGCCACGTCTTTTACCATGTTAGCAGAGACATAAGTACAAGCCCCCCTCCCATCAACGTGCTTTTGCTGAAGAGCTGGAGATCAACTGACCTAGCTTTAACTTCTGTATTAAGGTGAATGTTGTTAGTCATGTTCTACTATCAGGCATTAGTCATATGATGTCATCATGAGTTTGTTCAGGCTCAGCGTGGTTAGTATTTACCATGGACATCTCTGTCAAATCACCAATACCAGGAATCCATAGAAGAGGTCAGCAGGTGTTGTCTGTAAATGGCCAAATCATAACTATTATAGGGGTTGGTAGGTCTTCTGGTCTTAGTGTTCCTGGCCATGTTGCTATGAGGTGGGAAAGCATGGGTAAGTTCTAGGTAAGCTAGTTAGTAAGGTGGCCATGAACCTGATTTGCACGCAGGCTCAGTGTGTGTCCTGACCCTAAAGTATGGTTCAGAGATTTTGCTGTGTGGTCCAGAAAGGTATCCCAAATGAGTGCGATGAAGTGACTGCTGGGGGCTCTGGCTAGAAGAGAAGGTATACCCTTGGTAAGGGGACTGCCTGTGTCTCACCTGTAGCCATGTGTAATTGGCTCAGAGATGCATACTCTGACTTATAGTTTCAAGAATAGTTACAATTTTATTTTTATGCAGTATTTTTAAAGGTTTATTTATTTATTCTATGTGTGTGGCTATTTTGTCTGTAACTGTATGTTTGTGTATGCCTGGTACCCCTGGATCTGGAGAGAGTGTCGAATCCCCTAGAACTGGAGGTACAGAGTTCCTGTGAGCTGCTATGTGGGTGCTAGATATCAAACCTGGGTCCCCTGGAAGAGCAGCTCTCCACTGCACAGATACATCTCCAGCCCTGAAGAGAATGCCTTTATCAGTTGCTAGCTAATTTAGACTTGTAGGAAACGCAGTGCAGGTGAGCACCCTTCCGTTCTTTTCAGGTTCACTGGCTCTCCTTTACCAAATCCCAGTGTTCTCAAGTGTAGCTATATATTAGGCATAAGAAGAAGCATCTGCAGAATGCATCCCCCATGCTAGCAGTGGCCTGTGCTGGGGCCTTAGTAACCCTCCTGTTGCCTACAGTGACCGTTTCCTCCACATTTTCCAAAAAAGTTCAAAAAGCTACAACTGGAAAGTAAGCTGTGCCTAGATAGTAAAGCTTTTTTTCTTTTAAATCATTATGTCTGTTTAAAAGGGATATTTAATTTTTTTTTGGGGGGGGGTATGGATTAACTTAGGAAACGGCTTTTGACTTGTTACATGGTGGTATTCCTAAAGAAATGAATTAAAACTTCCTCTTGCCAGTCGTGGTGGGGCATGCCTTTAATCCCAGCACTTGGGAGGCAGAGGCAGGCAGATCTCTGTGAGTTCAAGGCCAGCCTGGTCTACAAAGTGAGTGCAGGACAGCCAGGGATACACAGAGAAACCCTGTCTCAAGAAAAATAGAAAAGTTCCTCTTAGCTCAGAAGGGCCCACGAAAACATGTACTGCATCTGGTCATGGTGGAACCTGTATTCACAGCACTTGGGAGACAGAGGCAGGAGAATTGCTGTGACTTTGAAGCAAGCCTGCGCTATAAAAGCGAGACCCTATTGTGGGGCGGGGAGCATGTATTGGGAAGAAGAGCAAAGATGAAAAAGGCGTAGAGTCTGTTGATATGACAATATTTGACCTTCAAATTCAGATTTAGAGAACTGAAGGAAGTTAGATGTGGTCTTACGGTCATTTGCTAGTATTCGTCTTTGTAGATCCCTAGAACTTGGCTTTCGATCTGTTCTTTTTCCTTTCCTTAAACTTAATACAAAATAATGTGAATCAGTAATCACAAAGAAAGTTCCTTTTCGTCTTCCCTCTCTACTTCATTCTCTCTTTCCTATTTCTCTCTGCTTTGAACTCTACTGTATGGTTGCCGTAGAGGAAGATGATCAGAATGTAGGGACTCTGTGTGGCCATGCACTGTTCATGTGAGTTTCTGTGCATCTCGTGTGTTGCCTGCAGGAGCCTGTGGAGGCCAGAGTTGGCATCAGATCCCCTGGAAGTGGAGCAGGAGGCAGTTGTGAGCCACCTTGTGGGTGCTGGGAACTAAACCTGGGTTTCTCCAAGAGAGCAGCAAGTGCTCCTTAACTCTGAGCCTTCTCTACAGCTCTATTAGTTCTTTAACATTTTCCTTCCCACCACCTAAAGCAGGACTGAGTTGTGGGAACCGAAAGCAGCTCAGTTGCAAGTTCCCATCCATGGCTTCTGTCTCCCAGTCGCCAGAGCTCTGAGGACAAAATGCAGACCTTGTCCAGAGTCCAGCCCAGTGGGTTAAAGTGTGCTGGTATTTAAATTGGAAATACTGTCTTACCAGTTACCAGTGCTGATCGCCCGCGGCCCCTGCAGAAGGAAAGCTCTGGCCAGGCTGGGTTCATTGTTTCAAGTGCCTGGCACAATTCCAAGGGTAGAGCAAGTGCTCAATAAAAGTTTTTATGTAGGATCATCCTCAAAAGACTTAGTGAACGTAAGAGTGCACCTTCTGCTTCTTTATAGTGTCTCTTCCACTCTGGACCCAGAAAGACGAATATTGATGATTTTTCCAGAAATATCACAGACACTGCATCTTTATACAAATTCTAGCCATTTCGTTGTTTTTGTTTTTCTCTCTTAAAAATATAGGAGGTGGTGCCATGTAACTATTGAGTCGTATTGGTGGTGGCCATATGATAATATGTTGTCTGGGCATATCATAATTTCTTTAAGCAGTAGCCTGCTAGTGAGTATTGAAGGCACTTCTGGTCTTTCGGCTTTAAAATACTATTTAATACTATAGCAAACAGAATTACAAGTTACAGTGCCTGTTCAGTAGTCCCTGCCACCCTGTGCTAGTAGGAACTGCCTTCTACATGGCTAAAAATATAGGGCCCTTAGCAGGATCGAAGGCTTCTGCATTCACAGCTTTAATCCGTGTTACCAGATTGTCCTCCACTGTCTGTGAGGTGAGCCAAGTCGCCACCCTTTACCAATGCTGCATCTTTTCAAGTGAAGACATAAACAACAGTGCCTTCTGATTGACAGCTGGCAAAATAGTTCTTCTAAGCTTCATGTACATTCTTTTATGTGAACAGGTTGAAACTCTTTTCACCATTGTCTCTCTGAACTTTTCCTTGTGTGTGTCTGGGGATCACTTTCATCCCCTGGCTTGTTTCCTTTTTTATGTTCTGCCTTTATAACATCTGCCCATTGATCTAACTGTTGATGTGTAAGAACTGTTGGTATATTAAGACAAATGTCCCTTGGCTGTTCTTGTTTATTTGTGGTTCCCTCCATGCAGTAGTCTCCCCTCATCTCTAGTTTGAATTTCTGGTGTTTTGTCTATCTGTGGTGACATATCATTTGAAACTTCTAAATGGAAAGTTAGAAATAAACAGTTAGTCACTTTTACATTGTACACTTTAACTTTCTAACTCATTTGCTTGGTACTGAGCAAAATAATCTTCTCTGAATCTCTGGTTTTTTTATTCCTCATTACTTAAATTTTTGTGGGAAAGATAAATCTATGCTAAGAATATTCGTAAATGTCTTTTTAAAACTTATGATACAAAAGGATGTACTTTATCTAACATCCATATCTTATCAAGATACCATTAGTTTCTAAGGTAATAGCTGGAATCTCAGGAATGTGGATGAAGCTTGTCTTTGCTGATCCCTTCTCCTCTCTCCACAGGCTCAGAGGATGAAAGTGAGGACGAGTCCAGCTTCGAGGGCAGAGATCCCGATACTTGGCATGTTGGTTTTAAGATCTCGTGGGACATCGAGACACCAGGCTTGGCAATACCACTTCACCAGGGAGACTGCTATTTCATGCTGGGTAATGTCGAGAGACTCTTGTGGCTGCTGGTTTAGTTGTCTGAGTGTAGATCTTGGGGACATGTGTGGACTCTGTCTTTTGAAATACACTTTTTAAATACTTTTTATTCATAATGATTTTTTCCCTGCAAACATGTAACTCCTTAATTTTTTTTGTTTTTATTTATTTTGAGTGTGTGAGAGTGTTTTGCTTTCAGGTATATTTGTGCATCATGTGCACGTCTGGTACCCACGGAGGCCAGAAGGAGTTGGATCCCCTGGAACTGGAGTTACACACAGTTGTGAGCCTCCATGTGGGTGCTGGGAACTGAACTCAGGGCCTCTGCAAGACCAGCAGAGGGTCAGGGGGCGTGTCCACAGTATCTTTTTTTTTTCTACTTGTGTTTTAACTCTTTGGAAAGTAGCATTTATGGGCTTACAGCAAATGACTCTGTGGAGTTTGGGGTGCTTTGATTTTTTTTTTCTGCTTTTGTTTTGGAATTTTGGGTGTTATTTATTCTCAGCCTGTTTTCCACCGCAAAATGTACAAACACGCTTCTTTTGTCTTTTACTCATGACACCTCTAAGGGGCTAAGGAGATGGCTTGCAATGCATGCATGAGGGCCTGGGCTGGATCCACAGAATGAACCCCTGGAAAACAAGTCAGATGTGGTGCTGTACCCTAGTAATCCCAGAACTAGCGAGGAGACAGGGACTTCTTTGAGGCTTGCTCAGGCCGCATGTACTGGAGCACACAGGTGCACCTCCACAAGACCATGCACACGTGTGTACACATAAACACACACACACACGCACGTGCACACAGCTTCTCACAGTTCTTTCTCTCCTTGGCTGTGCCTGCTGAGTGTCCCAGATTTGTCCCATTCCTGTCTGCTTGCAGAGATCTAATGGTCTGTTGACTTTTCAGCTAGGAAGAACTAGGGCTCGAGAGCAGTATTTGGTAAGGATTATTTTCCTGTAAAGTTTGGTTATCTGTAGACTTTCTGTATTGCAGGTACCAAGTAAGGTTCTGGGAAGACCCTGGAGAGCAGTGAGTCTTGCTCCTTGCTTCCTAGGACTTTGTAGTGTGAAATGGAACATTAGCATTTCCCAGACTTCCGTTCATTGCCTGTTGGTGTCCAGGTTCTGGCCATGGTCACCTGCTAACTCTGTATTTCATGAGCTATTTTCTCTAAAACTTTCCTTTTTTCACCCCCAAAATAAACTTAATTTTGAAGGAGATTTTTTTTTTTTTTTTGGTTTTTCGAGACAGGGTTTCTCTGTGTAGCCCTGGCTGTCCTGGACTCAATTTGTAGACCAGGCTGGCCTCGAACTCGCAAAGAACCGCCTGCCTCTGCCTCCCAAGTGCTGGGATTAAAGGCATGCGCCACCACTGCCCGGCTTGAAGGAGATTTTTATCACTATTTTACATGGCAAACCAGTATCAACTAGCCCAACTACAAATATTTTATAAATATAAATGTAGAGAAACTAAAAGAGTGTTAAGTACACACTACTTTTCTTAGCTTAGTGGTCTTAGAATCTGAGTGTTGTTCTTTGTTTAAACAGGAGATTAATAGTTTATATGAATACTGTGCAAATTATGCACAGTGAATCTATGCCAATAAAAATGTTTGGCAATAAAGAAGGAATGAAAAAAAGAATCTCATTAATACTCCTAATATTAGACATAGACTTTATCATTCAATTAGCATAATGGATCTAGAATGAGATCTCCTTGGTGAGATAAAAATTATTTACATTAGAGAAAGCAAGGGTGGGGCAGACAGGCAGACAGGCAGACACACAAATAGCATTAACATTGAAGGAATGCCAACTCTGCAGTAGGCCATTCTGAGGCTTTTCCCTTGGTGTTTGCAGGTAGATGGGAAGTAACCCTGTGACTTCGTGCTCTGTCCTTTCCCAGCCTAAGCTCAGGGTCCTGCTTTCAGTTTACATCTTGATATCCTATATACAAACCTGTTTCCCTTAAGCAGCCTCAGAGGGAGATGTCAAGAGCTGCAGGTCAGACAGCCCCTCCACTCATATGCGGCAGAACAGAGACCAGAACACTGGGCCACAGGCTCCCGTGTAGTGCTCTTCCTGCTCTAACCATGATCCTGTCGGCCTGATCTCAGGGTGCTGAAACCTCTGGGAAGCTGTCAGTGTTAAGGACATCCCCTCTCTTTGTGCCCCAGTTGACTTCAGGATCCAAGCTTTTATTCTGAAATCTCTATCTCTATCATTGAATGCCATTTGATTAAAAAATTCTAACTTAGGTCTTTGTGTTCTCCCCAAATTTGGATACTCGGCTTGAACCCAAATAAAGGACCCCTCTTGGCATACTTTGTTAGTAGTTTCTATTTGCATATGTGGGTGTGGTAAGAGCCAGAATGGTGCCTTTTCCAATAGCTTCCTGTTTATCTGTGTATGAAACCAGTGGATTTACATTGTAAAAGCTCAGCTATCTTTTGTGAATTTAAAAACACCCACTATGATTTTTTTTTTCTGATTAAAAAGCAAAGTATGGAAGCAGGAGAGCTAACTCAGTGGTAAAGAATGTGTACTCCTTTTGTAGAGAACAGGAGTTGAATTTCTAGTGCCCATGTTGGGCTGTTTACAACTGACTGCCTGTAACTCCAATTCCAGGGCATCTGATACCTTCTTCTGGTCTCTGTTGGTACCTGCACTTACATGCATAAATCCACATGCAGACACACCTGCTTATTTTAAAAGCCAAAAAGCAGCATATGTGCATTCTAGAGAAAAGGAACTCCGTAGAGTATAAAAGGAAAGAATATAGAACACATTTCATATGTGATTAATATATTCCTGCCCAGTCTCACCCCATACATGCATATCTGAAATGGTAGTAATATTAGTAACAGTTTTAGGAATTAATGACAAGTGAATCATTCTGTTAATTTACTCATAACCCTGAGAGGCAAATATTAGCGATAATAAAAGAAGTCTACTTAGACTGATAGACTTATCTGTGGTTACACAGCTAGTAAGAGTCAGGAGTTAGAACGTGACATTTGAGTCTACTCAGGTTTCAGCATCCCCACATCAGGCCTTTCTGTTCCCCGAGGTCGCCCCATGTTCCCTCCTCACTCTACACTCCAGCACTGGTTCCTTGCTTTGGGTTCTCACCCCACTTCTCTCTGTTAGCATCATGGCTCTCAAAGGGAGAAAAGCTGACAGTATTCTGTTTTGTTTTGTTTTCAGTTTTAAACGTTTTTTTCTTTTTAATTTAATAACTGGATTAGTAATGAAACCATCTAATTAGCTACATTATCAAAACATTTAATTGATTGCATTATCCTTTTGATATAATCGTTACAAGAAAAGTAGATATTCAAACATTCACTGAGTCTCTAACCTCTGTAGGTGATAAACTCAAAAAATTCATGCTGTTTTTAGAAGTAGATATTCAGGATATAAAAATCTAGTACTTTCTACACCTTGCCTTCAGATAGGTGACGTTATTGGTTTCCACAATCCTGTTTCAGGCATAGCAAGTGTTCCCCAAAGTCTGCACTTGAATTTATTTTTATGAAGATAATCATTTTTGATTTTTAAAATGAATTTTGATTACTCCTGTTAAAGCTAAAATAAACTCCTATTTTAAAAACTCAATTAAAAAATTATTAAAGAAACTGTTGCGCAGCTTTGCCTTTTCACATTAGCTTTTAAAAATCCAAACAAGGAGCCCCGTGGAGGACTCAGGGCCCTGTGCTGATAACTGAAGCCTGAACTTCATAACACCTACAAAAAGGAAACAGTTTAGCTCAATTTATAATAATATATTGGTCTGCAGAGGAAGTACAGCCTGAACCCCACTGTCTCAAGTGAATACTCTAGGGGTGTCTGATCGGGAACGTGTCGGGTGCCTGCAATAAATCCACTGCCGTGGGCGTGAGTGAAAGCCCTGTTGGCAGTGCCTGAGGACACACTTCATGGGGTTGTCATGGTTTTACTTTTAAATTGGAATCTTTGCCCTAATCTCAGAGTTAGACAAGACCAGATTTGCAAACAGATTTACAATTTTCACTAATTTTCCAACCAGGACTTCAAAACACACTTAAGAGGAGGAGGAAAAAAAAAAAAAACCCCACCATTCCGTTCACTCTGGTGTTTCTCAAGGTCGAATGATTTAGTTGGTCACAGCTGTTTTCCATAGACCGCTTGTAGCCAGTGAGTCAGGGACTTAGGAGTGCTTGGAGACAAACTGGGTTTGCTTTTTGTGAAACAGATTATTCAGTTCAAGGGACAGCAACCAAGTTCTATTCATTAACCAGGAGCTGGGTGTGGAGGTGGGATGTTTGGGGACAAAGGTGAGTAAACATTGGACAAACCTCTGCTGGTCCCCCTTAATGTATCACCATGATGCCTTAAATGTCACTGTTCATGGCTGGTCCTCTGGTCTCAGTTATGTCTCAAGTCCAGCCGAATCTCACTTTGAACTGTCTGTTGTTAGTCAGCCATTTCAAAGCCTTAGTTGTCTAATTTAAAAAACGAAGTCCTTGGCCAAAGCAGAAGGAGGCAGTAGAAATGGAAATGCTGGCTTTGTTGGGTCTAACTTTCACTTCCCACTGTTGACAGGAGACTGAGACAGGCTGCAGGGCTTCCTGCCCACTGAGCAGGTTCCAGGCTCCCTGCACTGTGGATGGCCCCACAGTGACAGCATGTCGTTTGAGTATTGACCCTCTGTGTAAAATGAGAGCTTCCCTATGCTCTGTTTCTCGCTGTGCTTGTTAGGAGTTGGCATAGGTGTGTGGACCTGTGCTTTGCAGGCTGGGACTTCCTGCAGAGACTGGGATGGGGCCATGGCCTACTGGAGAACCACCGAGGCCAGGCAGTGGTAGAAGAGCGCTGAATGTGGACACTGAGTTCTGTGGGCTTTGCAGCTCATGGCTTTGCACACATATTCCATAGCCTCACGGGGTAACTACAAGAGTGGTAAATCTCACCAATTGGCTCTGTGGGGTGACATGCATTACATGTGGCCATTGCTGAATGGAGTTCTGCTAACCAGTATTACTTTGTTTGAGGCTGCCTTTACTCATGGAACCGGGTCATTCCTTTAGATTTATTTCCCCATCTATGAAATACTTGTGGCTTAGCGGCAGCAAGGACAGAACGCCGTGAACATTTGATGTGGTGTAACTTGAAGTGTGTCGCCTGCTTCTGTTTTTTGAGGCAGCATAGGCACTCTTTTCGGAGGCTGCCGCCCTGTGGCCTGGAATAACAGAGGTCACTAGGATTTAAGTTAGCTTGACTGGGGGCTCCCTCGAGACTTAACTTGGAGACTGAAGTATCTTTGTAAATCCTTCAGGTGTTTCTCAGCCCTGCTCAGATTTAGACATTTTACTCAAAGCAAAAGGCTTTTGTCATCCGCTTCTGACCCCATTCCCTTCCTCCCCCAGCCTCTAAGTGACCAGCTGAAGTAAAAAGTACATGTAATTTATGGCTTAATCATAAATTCAAAATAATTATACTTTATTACCTCTCACGAGCCTTGAGATGTAGGTGCTATGTTCTGTTTTCTGCCGAGGCAAGGGAATAAGGGAAACAGTAGTAAATTATAACTCGGGGCTGCAGTCGGGAAGCTTGAGGAATTGCCATTTCAGTGGAAAGTGCTTGAACTGCCAAATGAGCACCCGTCATGTTTGCTTTTGCTCTGAAAGGTAGAAACATGACAGGACAGTTCCAGCTGCTAAGTCTAATGTGAACTTGTGGTGTCGTTCTTATCTTCTCGGTAGTGGCAGAATGTGCGGTCACTGATGGGTTTCATGCCCGCGTGAGGATATCTCCTGAAACTTTCACTCTCACACATCTGGCCAGAGGCTGACGTGTCCCCACTTGTGCTTTGGGACTAGCTTCCTGTTTCTTGGTCTCCAGTAGAACTTGGGAGAGAGCCATGCCTTGTGGACAAAAAGCCAAGCGTCCTCTCCGGTTTGTGAAAGGATTTTCTTATCTCTGACACTTTCATATCATACCCAGGTTCATTGGCGTATCACTTACGTGACACTACTTGGACATGGTCAGTGCTTCATGAGCAATGATTAACTATGCAAAAGAGTTGTGGCGCTATGAGATTTCCCCCTTTCAAGTTGGTTTGTCTGTTGCTGTCCTTGTGCTGCACAACCATTCCTAACTAAGAAAGATCCCCTGTGTGTGTGTGTGTGTTATGTATGAGTGAACTGCATAGGACTTAGAGCCTTGTTCAAAACAGGAACTTAGTACATTTTTAGAGAGATTACTCTGTCTAGTTTTTTATTTTTCCTCAGGACATTTTAAAACTATTCTGTCATCTTGGTTGAGTGTAAAAGACTAATTTTATATGGTTAGTAAGGATATGGAAGCATTGGTAACTAAGGGAGATTTAAAAAAAAAACGTTGCAATAGTATATTCACCTTTTTTAAAAAAAAGTAAACATGTTATCAAATGGAGGAAAATGCAAGAATATTTTAATCAACTAGTTATAAATAATATTACCAGTTTACATATTCTTCAGCTATTGTTTTAAAAAATTGGGTGTAAGACCTGAGTTAGAAGATCAGAAAGTATGTGAAGGCACAGAGTTGGAGGTGTCTGGGGCTGCTTCTGTTGCCTTCATTAACTGGCTTTGAGAGCTCTCTCCTCACATGTTTCTTGAGTAGTAGGCAGGAGTGATGACTTCTGTCCAAACAAGAGGGAAAACCCCAACTTCATTCAACTTTTCCATCAACACAACTTCTGTCTCTTCTTACCCTTCAGTTTCTTCAAGCTCCTCTGCCCTCCTTGCCTTGGGAAGGCCTGTAGCTTTGAAGAGGAAAGTGAGAAGAAGGGAATGTAGGATTAAAGATCTTTATGCATATGTAGAAAGAAAGTAGAAATGGATTATTAACCTCAAGACTCTATTCTCCTTAAAATACAACAACAAAGTAAACATTCCACAAGTTAATTTAAAACAAGAGGACAGAGGTGAGCTCCTCCTGCTTCTGTCTTATTTGGCATTGTTTTTATGGCTAGGGATGGAACGCAGGGCCTTGCAGTGCTAGGCAAGTACTCCACTGCTAGGCCACACAGTATCTTTTTATAAAAGACCTGTGTGTTTTTATAAAAGTGTTTTCAGTCTTGTACACTTACAGAAGTTAGCCTTCACTGGATAGTCTTTATCATGCCTTTTTTTAAAAAGTTAATGAATACCTCTTCATTGAACATTTCCATTAGTATCTTTATGACATGATGAAGGGTCTGAACTGACATTAATCATGAAATATGAGTGGAGAAACAAAGGTACTGTGTTCTTGTGGTGGTGTTGTCAACTTAACTAAAGTGGACTCTTCTTGCTGTAAGTTACGTAGGCATCATAGTAACTAAGAAACGTGTAGTGGATACAGAGAGGATGAAGACAAAGAAATCAGTCACCATATCATAGAGGAGGCCAGAACAAGAGGAAGAAAGCAAAAATGCTAACATAAAATAATGAAAAAATGGCAATAAACAAATGTTTTCAGTTCTCTAATCATGTCCAGCTATAGAGTTGCTGCATGGATTTTCAAAATACAAAACCCAACTCTATTTATCTCCCCCTTGGTCAGATGTTCCGTGTTCTAAGTGGATGCCTGAGACTATGGGTGTGCCAAACCTGATATATCCTGTTTTTTCCTTATGCATGTGAATTGATGATAGTTTAATTTATAAGTTAGGTATAGGAGATTAATAGTAATAGCTGTAATAGAATAACTATAATTATGCTGTAATGAAAGTTCTGATTAATAGCAGTGACTAATAGAATGACTATAATTTACCATAGTAAAGTTCTGTGTATGTGGATTTCCTCCAAAGATCACAGAGCGTATTCCTCTTATACTGAGGTGTGATAGGGTGCTCCATGATGAGATTGGGGTGGCGGGGGATAAAACGTAGCTGTTGTGGCACTTTGACAGGTGCTCATTGCCTTCTGATGATACCTCATAAAGACTGTGTGCTTCAGATGGTCCTGGGTGTGCCGCCGTGATGACATCGATGATGGGTGTTGGGTTGGATGGACTGCCAATACTGAAACAGCAGGAAGTAATGTTGTCGCTAAGGGAACACTGCTGTCTATGCTGCCCACCAGATACTTGTCTTACCAAATACCCTCTGAAAATGGGTGGGCAGCAAAAGAAATGCCGTGCAAAGTAACAACTTAAAGGACAGTGACATCTTACATCAGACAAGTGAAGGCTTATGTCACAAACTTGTGACATGCACAGTTGGCGTACAATTACAAGAAGTCGGTATACCTTTATGCATCAGGTAGTTGTAAATATACGTTCATAAACACTGGAGTACTTACGTACATGAGGCAAATATTAGAAATGAGGGGAGACTTTATGTAAGAGAGTAGGAGATCTCAGCTCCCTACTTTCAATGATAGATAGATCATCCAGACAGGAAATCAATAAAGGAACAACAGGCTTGAACAACCGTGTCAACCCAGTGGAGCTAACACGTGTTTAAAACAACCCATCCAGCAGCAGGGCACATGAAATGTTCCCCAGATTAAATAATATATTTTGCCACAAAACAAGTATTGACACGTCTAAGAAGCTAGTGTTTTCTTCTTTACCACAATGATTCTTAAAAATGAAATCCAAAAGGAACTAAAAACATTTTTGGAGAAATGAAAATAGGAACAAAAATACGAAAACTTTTGAGATGCAGCAAAAAGGGTTTCTTGGAGGGGAGTTTATAGCAGTGGATGCTTGTATTAAGTTGAGGGGAGACCACAAAGAAACAACCTATGTTTATTATCTCAAGAAACTAGGGAAAGAAAAAAAAAGATTCCATCTAGCAGAAGGAAGGAAAAAACAAAGAACAGACTAGAAATGAGTTAAGTAGAGATCAGAAAGACAGTAGGAAATGTGACGAAACTAAGATTTTAGTTTTTTGAAAAGTTAAGCAAAATTAACAAGTGTTTATTTAGCTGGGTTAAGAAAAAGAAAGAAAAGGAACAGAGAAGTAAAATTAGAAATGAAAGCAAAATCCTAAGAAGTTGTACCACAGGGTGTAATAGATTTACCAGACTGCTGTGACTAGCCTTATCTTATCCCTTTGGTAACCTAGAGTAAAGGGATAAATCCCTAGGCACTTACTATTACTAAGGCAGACTTGTGATGGAGTAGAGAATCAACACCGGCAGATGTGTAGTGATGGTCACAGCCTCTCAGCGGAGAAGGGAAGGCTGAGTTCCAAGGGCTGTGCCAGATTTAACACCAACGTTTAAAGAACCTTTGACAAACTTCCTAAAGATCTAAAAAAACTGAAGAGGAAATAACATTCCCTCACGTGAGTTATGAATCCATCGTTATCCTCATAACAGCAGAGAAAGGCAGTAGGAAAAAAGACCATTATAGAGGAACATAGATTTAAAAGTAAAATTCTTAGCAAAATCTTAGCAAGCCATACTCAGGAACAAAAGGGTTGTATATCAAGATCTACTGGTATTTATCCGTGGTTGGCAGGATAGCCAAGCATATGCATATTGACCGTCTTTGTATATTATATTAATTGAATAAAAGGATAAGTCACGTGATGATTGTAACAGATGCAGAAAAAACATTCCACAGGCTCAGCATCATTCAGTGTCATGCGTGGGCAGACTACACACATATGTCAAGACAGGACTGCCCACTGTTGGCACTTCTGGTGAGCATGGCACTTGATGTTGCGGTGCAGTTAGGCAAAATAAAGAAATGTTGGGTTTTCAAATCTGAAAGGTAGTAGTAAGCTGCCTGTGATGGCAGATGATGCTAGAAATGAGCTACTCTAAAAAGAGAATGCAAAACAAAACAACAAAAAAACCACCCAGAACTAATAAATGCAGTAAAATTGCAAGATATAAGATAAACACAAAAAGTTAGTTGCAGTTATAGACCCAGCTTTAAAAAACAAAGTAGACAATCTCAGCTACAATAGTATCGAAAGAAGTTATCTAGGGATAAGTTTAATCAAGAAAGTGAAAGTCCTGTACACCCAAAACTGTAAAACACTATTAAAAGAAGTTGAAGACACAAATAAATGGATGGGTAGCCCATGTTCATGGATTAGAAGATCCAATTCTGTCAATATGTCCATATTACCACCAAACAAATTAGATTTTTCTAAAATTGCTATCAAAATTTTAGTAATTTTTTTGGCAGGAATAGAAGGAAAAAAAGTTACCAAAATTTATAAGAAACCATCAAAGACTTTAAATAGTATGTATAGTCAAGGAAATTATATGCAAGGACAGTTAAGATGGATTTCTCTTAACTGTCTCAATACTGCAGCCTGTGGTAAACAAGACAACATTGTTGGGACATTTGTGTTACTGACTTTTCTCATTACTGTGACAGAATATGATAAAGACAACTTAAGGAATGGCTTATTATGGCTCACAGTTTGAGCGTAGAGTCCTTCATGGTGGGAAAGACATGGATACACAAGTATCTGAGGTTGTGGGTCACATGGTATCAGGAATCAGGCGTGAATGTTGGTGCTCAGCTTGGTTTTTCTTTTTTCTTCACTCCACGATGACAACCTGAGGGATAGTGGTGTCTAATTCAGGGTGGGTCTTGCTCCTCACTTTCTGGAAACACCCTCATAGGCCCACCCCAAGGTGTGCTTCCCTGGTGATTTTAAATCTAATAAAGTTGACAAGTTTGACTATCACAAAATTTGTAATTTTGGGGTTGTTTGTTTGTTTTTGAGACAAGGTCTCACCACATAACCTTGGCTGGCCAGGAACTCCATATGTGGACCAGGCTGGCCTTGAACTCACAGAGATCCACCTGCCTCTGGCTCTTGAGTTGTGAGATTAAAGCTGGCTACCACTGTACCCGGCCATAATGTTTTATATTTAATTTTTGGCAGAGTGTATTTATGTACGTGGTCAAGCATTTTGTACCGCAAGCACAGATCTCTTCACAACTTTGGAAACAGGTGTGTCGTTTCTTTGGTCGTTCTACTTTTATTCTGGTTTCTTTCCCAGGTTTCAGTGATAGGCGCTCTGGTGTCTTGTCTCTCCTTTTCATTTCCTTCTGAGTTCCAGAGGTATTTCTTCAGCTCACTCCTCTACTTCTGTAGGTTGATTTTTTTTTTTCCAAGCAAGCAGTCTGCCATTTTATGCCAGCTGTGGTTTTAAATGTAACAGTTCTAGTTAAAAACAAAAGTCTCCCACAGTCTTCACCTATCTCATGGGATTCCATTTTCACACCAGCTTGGGCCTTCTAACAGCTGCAGCATCGTCTAGAATCAAATGGCTTCTAAAAAAAAAAAATGCTGAGAATTTTCTAGTGCACCTTCCTCTCAGTTTGAGCCCCTTTTCAGAGGCTCTGTCAGTCAAAGTGGTTCCGTTTCTTTAAATGTAGTATTTTTGCTAGGTCTGTTATTTCTTTTTGTCTGTTTATCCTTATACAAAGAGAATATTGGCTTCTTATGATTTGCCTGTGGGAGACTGAGATGAATTTCTGGCCAAATGTGTTCCCACCGCCAAGATGGCAGCTTGGTAAGTTGGAGCATGCTCCGTAACTTCTGTGTGTCTTCCTGTGTAGGGATGCTTCCAGTATGAGCAGATGTGCCTCACTATTGCATTGCTTCTTGTTCCAAGTCCTCACTTCAGCCCTGCCTGGCTCCCTCCCCAGAGCTCAGCTAGCCTTAGCATATCCCAGCACCTGCCCCAGCACAGGTGGCTGTGTGCACAGTGATGCCCCTAGTGACAGCAGCCCTGGCCTTGGAGCCCCTGTAACTTCCCCAGGTTCTGTGGCAGAGAGTGAGCACTCCTCTTGGGATCTCGTTGCATATTTATTAGACAGGCCGCTCTATCCGAGATAGCCTGTGTCAACCTCCTCTCCCCTTCTTGAATCAAACTCCACCCATCTGTCTCGTTTCTAGCACACACTGGCTTCTGGAGTACTGGGTCCCTTTCCCTAATTTATGGTGCTGCAACAGCTTCCGATGTTTTTACCTTCTAGTGAAGAACGTTCCTCTTGGGGACGGGGCAGCCAGTGTCTCTGTCTAAACTGACATCTTGCCAGGAGTCTCCCTTTCCCCTCTTATCAGCTATTCAGTCCTGAAAATGTTCTCATTCAAGGGTGTCCAAACATCTAGAAAAACAATCAGGTCCTAAGCGTTAAGATTGAGAGGTGAGAATGGACAGGTGAGCGAGAATGAGGAGCTTCAGTAACCGGGCACCCAGCAGATTGGATTTCGCTGTTCAACTTATTTACTCCAGGAGAGCCGTGAGCCACGCTCCTGATTGTTTCTTTGGGAAATTTGGTGAAGTCATCCCTGTGTCTCACTGAACGACAAAACCCAGGAAGTCTGGGTCTGGGCAGATTTAGGGTGACCCACCTGTCTTGGCTTATCCATGGAGGAAGGGGTCTCAGGGTGTGGGGCTGGGTGTGCTAATACCCAGATTGGCTGCCCTGGTGTACCATGAAACTTCATCTGGGACCTTTATATGTGAGATGAGATTTCATGCTCCTATGGGCACCCAGGGCACTGTACCCACAGCCACAGTGCTGTTTATATTGCTGTTTTGTTGAATGATCTGTAAACCCTGATTCTAGTCGTAGTTGGAGGTAGCTTTTTAGCGATATTCTCAGCTAGCTCCAGTAAGTCCACATGTTCTTAGTGGTTTCTTTCTAAAATTCATTACAAGTATACTTTGAAAGTAGGACTGCCTTATAGTATCCTTTGAGATTTTCAATCCATGAAGTTTGAGCCATTTTTGTAGACTTAGAGTTTTAGTTAAATTAGTTCTAAAATGAAAATTCAAGATCCTCAATCCCCCCAAAATCACAAAGATTTACAGATGTTTGGAAGCATTTTTCAAAGGGATCGTTTGATTAGAGAGTTACAAAGGCTCTAAATAAAGGCTCACATACCAAAGAATCCCTCCGTAGGGTGTTTGCCAGTTGGTTGTAGTCATGTTCATTGGCACTCAGTGAGAAGGACTTACTGACCATAAGGATGACCCTAAAGCTTTCTGTGGGTCCTGCTGTCAAGAGTGCAGCAGTGAGGGCCTTTGAGTAGACACACCACACCTATGTGTTTCCTGGAGACTTTTACAGTTCTTTCCAGAAGTCTGACTGCTCACCCCCTCTGCTTGACTCTGACACTCCTTTAGGCAAATGATGAGGATGATACACTCCAGGGGACTTCCACCAGATGTCTGGTGTGTTCTTAGTCCTCAGAGATGGCACCCTTGAGAAGAGAACCATTCATTCAGCCCTCCTTGTCAGGCTTGACTCTAAGCCTGCACAGTTGGATTGGCTTCTGGTCCTCTGTATTGCCTTGTTTATGTCTGTGCCTAAAGATCCAGACACCGCAGATGTGTTGTCCGTCCAACTTAATCAGTGTTTTCTACTGTCATTTGTAGCATATTCTAGTGTTGTGTGATTATTCACCTTCATTCAGTTTTTCTTTGAAGCCTCAAGAGTTGATCTGACTTCTGTTCTTCCCACCTAATTTATTCAATGCATTGAGAGGTCCTAAAGTCCTTCACTAGAGCATGCTGATTCCAGCCACTCCTGGTCATCTCTCTCACAGTGGTTCAGGTCACCATCAGCTTCTGTATTGACATACTACAAGCCTCTCACTCCAGTGCCAGATCTTGCTTATTTTCAGTCTTCTAGTAGTTGTCATTACTATAATGAAATACTCAAGGCAAGTTACCTTATAAAGTTGAGGTTTATTTTATCTCAAATGTCTGAAAATCCAAGATCAGGGGATCATGTCTAGTAAAGTTTTTGCTGGTGGAGTCCTGAGCTAGCATCAGGTACTACATGGTAAGAGACATAGAGCCTGTGAGTGAATGTGTCTGTTTCTGCGTGTCTCTGTGTGTGTATATCTGTATGTACCTTGTTTTTCTCCGTCTTCTTATAATGTTATCAGAATTCATTCATGGAGCTCCACCCTAAAGACTCTACCTAATTCTGTTCACTTTCCTGAAGACCCTGGCCTCTAAGTACTCTAGTCAGATTAACTTTGTACTCTCTTAATACCTCACAGTGGGCATTAAATCTCAATACTGAGAGCCAAGTGGGCACTCAGACCATATCCAAACCACAGTATCATTTTTTGTTCCTGTACATCTGCCAGAGTATAGTAAAAAAAAATATTAGGTCACATTATTTTTCTAAGTACTTTCCAGAATATCTAAACTAGAACTGTGGTAGTTAACGATTCTCTGTGTGTATATGTGTGCATGAATGTGTGTGTGATTCTTATATAGTTGTGTGGTTATGTGCATGTATATGTGGGTGTGTGAAGGCCAGAGGTTGTCTTCCTCAGTCACTCTCCTAGTGGTTTTTGAGGCAGTGTCTCTCACTAGACCTGGGACTCACCACTTTGACTTGGCTGGCTGGCCAGTGAGCTCCAAGAATCTGCCTGTCTCCATCTCCACAGCACCAGATATGTGCTGCCTGCCTGGCTTGTACACGGTGCTGGAGATCCACACTCAGTCCCGCACACTCTGGTCCTCCCATGGCAAGTACTTCACCACAGGGTCATCTCTCTCACCCTGTTATTCCTCTCTTTCCTTGTTGCTATGACTACATGCCAGACGAGCAGCAACTTAAGGGGGCAAGAGTTTATTTTGCTCACAGTTTGAGAGTGTAGTCCACCATAGGATGGCACTGAAGCGGGAGTGTAAGGTGGCTGGTTGATCACGTTGGCTCTGCATGTGGGACAGCACATAGCCATTGGGACCAGGAACCTGACTGGCTACTTCCTGTGACCTATTTCCTCCACTGAGGCTCTACCTCCCAAAGGTTCTTCAGCTTTCTAAAAGAGCACCAGTAGCTGGGTCTGCGTGTTCAAGCATGTGAGCCTGTAGAGGATGCTTTCAAATTTGAACAAACTCTAAATTCTTATCATGACTGACAGAGACCAACTTCCCTTTGTGCCTTTCTCACTGCATTGAAGTCAACTGGAGTCTTTATTTCTCAAGTACCCCAGCCCACTTCCATTTCAGGGCCCTAGCTTTAGTCATTTGCCTCACCTGAGATCTTGGTATTGTTGGCTCATCCTTTAGATTCCGGTTTCAGTGTCATGGATGTTCTGCATAAAGTAGTGCCCTGTTGGCAAGCATTCCACAAGTCCTTCAAGCTTAGGTTGCCCACTGCTTAACATTGCCCCCATGGATGTGTTCATCCTGGATCTTTTTTTGCTGTAACATAACCTCCGCCAGACCTGCCGCTTTGCTGTGTTCTCCATGCCTAGGATAGCGCTTGATGCATAGTAGTTGTTCATCCTGTTTTTAAATTAAGTGCCACACACAGAGGGTTTTCTCTGTTACTCAAGCATTGTGGAAGAATAGCCCACATATTGGTGACATTGAGATGATGACCTGGGCAGTCTTTCAGAACTTTCTAGAGCTGAGCAGATAGCTCATTGGATAATACTACTTGCTCTGTAGGCATGAGAATATGAGTTTAAGTTCTTGGACTCACATGTTGAGTATGGCTGTCTGTGCCTGTAACTTCAGTATTGGAGAATTGTATTAGTCAGGGTTCTCTAGAGGAACAGGACTGCTAAAATGGTTTACAGGCTATGGTCCAGATATTTCAACAATGACTGTCTGCGACAGAAAACCAAAGACTCCAGGAGTCATTCAGTCCACGAGGCTGGATGTCTCAGGTGGTCTTCAGAATCCTCCAGAATCTCAAAGAATCAGTCTCTCATGCCAGTGAGGAATGAGGGAAAGCAACAGGCAAGGCCACAGCTCCCTTTTTCCATGTCCTTTCTGTAGGCCGCCAGGAGTAGTTGTGGTCCAGATTAAAGGTGGATCTTCCCACCTCAAAAGATCCAGATTAAAAGTGGGTCTTCTCACTTTAAATGATTTAATTAAGGAAAAAAAAAATCCCCCACAGGTGTGCCCAGCTGCTTGGGTTCTAGTTAATTTCAGATATATAGTCAAGTTGACAACCAAGAATATCCGTCAGGGAATAGAGAAGCAGACCCTGAGAGCTTGCTGGTCAGCCAGTCTAGCCCAAAAGGTGGGCTTCTGGGTCAGTGAGAGACCTAGCTCAAGGCATTAGCAGTGGTATGATAGTACAACCAGTGAAGTTGGATTGGCATGTCACTGTTACCCAAAGTCTATAGTTTGTATTAGGGTTTCATGCTGTATTTTCTATGACTTCTGAAAATGCATAGTGACATATAGTTAGCATTATAGCATCATATAGAATAAATAGTTACACTGCCTTGAAGAGACTCTGTGCTTGTGTGGTCATCCGTCTCTCCTCCCTAAGTCTTGAAACATTTGGATTTTTGGTTGTCTCTGTAGTTCTGTCTTTTCCAGAATGTTCCCGAGCTGAAATGCTACAGTGGACAGCCTTTCAGATTGACTTCTGACTCTTAGTACTATGGGCTCAAGGTCCCTTTCTTATTTTTTTTTTTTCCTGGCTTGATTGCTAGCTTCTTTTTAGTGCTGAATATTACTTACTCCTTTGTTGAGTATACCCCAGTCTGTTCATTCATGTACTGAAGGATCTTGACCTCAGATTTTAGCCACCGTGGATCAAATTTCCATAACGTTTTTGTTTCTGCGTGGGTACACGCGTTACTTGTCCCAGCATCACTTGTTGGATAGACCGTCTTTGCTCTATTATATAAATGTCCTATTCTCCCTTGTCAGTGACCAGATGATTTATGTGGATCCACTTTGGGACCCACTTTCTGTTTCACTGATCTATGTGTTTGCTCACCCCATCACCATGTCTCATATATAATCCTTGCATAAAATCATGCTATTCCTTAAAAATCACTTCTTCCTCTGCATTGTGTTAGCATTTCTGGGATTTTCTTAGCTCTACTCAAACCTTAAAATTACTTAGCTTGCTGGGATTTTCACTGGGTTTGTGCTGAATGAATAGGACATGCTGAGCATTGCTGATATCTGACAGTGTCTAGTCTGAGTCCCCATGAATGTGGACAGCTTTCCTTCACTTGGTCCCTTAGCTCCTCCACTGGCATGCTTTTCCTCATTTCGGCCTTTACTTACTATACTCTACAATAGTGGGGATCCAATTCGGGATCTCATGCATGCTAGGCAAGTACTTCACCACTGAGATAACCCCAGTCCTAGATTGTATACATATTTTGTAATTATATCTTATTTAATTCGTAATGTAATTTGATTAATGATCTAATAAATGATACTATTAGCTTCAAATTTCATTGGTTTTGACTAGAAAGTAATTTTCAATTTTAGTCTTGTATATTACACCCTTGTTCTAATGTCTTATTGCTTATTAGGTATGGAGTGGTTTTCGTTGTTGTTTTGTTTGCTTGTTTGTTTTTGTGTGTGTGAATTTTTTTGTTTGTTTTTCTTCATTGACAGTCCTGTCAGATGTGAACAAAAAAAGTTGTATTTCTCTTTTCTAAATCTCTGTACCTTTCATAGCCTTGTTTTGTATCATTCATAGCTAAAGCTTGTCTGATGTTGCAAAAAATGGTGAGAGGAAAGGAACTTATGTTGTTACTTTTGCCTCTGGTCAGCTGTGGGTTTTGGGGGTTGGGTTAGGAGTTTGTTTCTGTTCTTTATGGGAAATTCTTTGTATCCTTCTGACCATTTCATCATGAGCATCTGTTAGATTGGTCACATTGCTCTCTGCGCTGTTGGTTTGATCATACAATTCTTTAGCTTTTTGATCAGATGGATCCCATCAATTGATTTTCATATATAGAACATGGCTTCGGATCCCACTTGGTCACAATGAAGAATTTTTTAGTATGCTGCTGAATTCAACTTACCAAGCTTTTTTGGAGAAGTTTTAGCCCGTGCTAGCTAATGTGAAGTTGCACTTTAGTTTTCTTGTGCTATTTTCTGGGTTTGGCATTAGGGAAAAGCTGATGTTGTAGAATGAGTGGCCATACTTTCACCTTTTTTTTTTTTTTTTTTTTTTTTTTTTTTTCAAAAATCAGTAAAACTTTATTCGCTTCCATTCTTTCGCCATTAACATAAAACCGGAGAAAGCAAAAATGTTTTGTGTTTACAAAGATAAACGGCCTCTTTACCCAGAGTTCAAAACCTCAAATGACAACGGGGAAGAAGAAAGAGCCCTCCCCACAACCCCTGAGCTGACCCTTGTCATCTTTAGACAAAAAGCCTTCACTCCACTTGCCAGGAATCCTGTTTGGGGCCAATTCAAGACAAAGGCGTGAAATCAGGCCAATCCATTCCCGTGATACAAAGTTGAACAGAAGCTACACCAAGGATCAAGTGTCTGTATTCAACAGGGCACTGGAACCAGGGGTCTACTTATAAAAAAAAAAAAAAAAAAAAAACAGGATTCATTTCAGGCACAACTTTTTTATTTTTTTTTTCGTTTTGTTTTTAAATCAGTAAAAGAAACTGGGTCCTAGAAGCTGCAGTGATCTCAGCAGCAGCAATTTTGTGCATTCGTCGTTCGTTTAAATACGTCTAAATTATCACACTGCTGGCACACTTCATCTGCGTGAAATTCTGCACCATACATACCAATGGTGGTAAAGTTATTTACCCCCCATCCCAAGAAGAAAGAAAAAAAAAACCCTGCTCTGGAAGATAATTTTCACTGAAATGTAATCAAACTTCGTTAAGTAAATTGTGACAAGATTATAAATGATATGAAAATAACATTTTAACATTTGGCCATCAACTTAAAATTGTTTGCTATATAAATTTTTGCAATTTTTAAAGGTAATATATTCTACCTCCATATGGTCCTCAGAATTAAAGCATAATGAACAGGAAAGAAAAGGAAAAGAATGCGGCTGAGTGCTAAGTAATGAAGGTAGAGTATATACTGACTAGAGTGCAGAATTTCATAGGGCCAACAGGGTAACAGTCTGTATTGTTCACTTACACAGGCCAAGTGGAATTTGCAATTACCAGTTGCATTAAATGCACCAAATAAAGCCCCTAAATTGATACTATAAGGCGCCACCTTAAGTTTCCCAGGCTGCAACTGTGCATAATTTTAAAATGGTTTCTTAAATTTATTTATTTTTTTCTTTAAACATAACACGAGGAAGGTGTTAAAACTGGTGTAATAGCTCAATAGAATAAGTATTCCAGATTTTGGGAGGGATGAAGAGGAAGATATTCAGAACACTTCACCAGAATCCCCCCAACTTGACCATAGTGGATTAATGATGTGCTTTGTGGATGTGGTTCGTCAATGACACCAGCTTGACGGATCTTTCTTTCTGCACCAAATCCCATTGAGTTATCTGGTCCCCTTGGCTGACGAAGAACCATTAACCGAGGAGCACTGGCATCATCCAGGGTGATATTCTTCAAGCGATTGACCAACCGATCAGGTCGAGGAGCTGCAACAGCTTTGGGACCTTCACAGACTCGCCAAACATTACAGGCACTGCATTTCCCAGTACGCTGATTTAGAATCACTGAGAATTCCACCTCATCTCCTGCCTGTAGCTCAATGCCATCTTGAACTTCTTTCACATGGAAAAAGAGCTTCTTGCTATCTCCTACTTCATAGTTAATAAAGCCAAACTGATCTTTAACACACTCCACAGTGGCCCTACGAAGGGGTATGATGTTGTAGGCCATAGTTTGTGCATTTTGGCCAAGTACACATAACTGGAACTTGACACTCTCCCCTTTCTGTAGGCAATCCCCTTTGTTGGCCATCCCAACTATGCCAAATGGATACACTTCACCTTTCATATCCCCCTCTTCCACAATCTCAATCATTCCTTGGTACTCAATCTGTGTTGGATCAACACCTCTCAGAGGACGAATGACTTTACCAGAGTAGATGGTGGGATTAGCTTCCTCAGTAATGCCATTCACTGAGTGGGTTTTGTTTACTTTCTCAGCACTGACTTTATTGCCTTTGCCTTTGGACAAGCTGTATTCAACCATGTCTCCCAATTCCAGGCTATCAACATCACCAGAGAACTCACTATAATGGAAAAATATTTCCTTATCATGATTAGCTGTTTCAATAAATCCAAAATTATCTTTCAGAGTTGCCACATAACCCAAGAGCCTTTTGGAGTTAGAATTACGACCTAAAAGTCTCACACAAGTTGCAATCTGCTGTCCAGGCCTCTGTTTGTCACTAATACTAAATTCAACCTTATCTCCTATTTGAGGAGATGTAGATCCTTCCACATCCTTGGCTTGAAAAGCAATAGTCAGTTTCACCCCACAGTCATCATAAGCAATAACTCCATCTTCTGCCTCCTTGTCTTTGCCTTTATTTGGGCTTGTAGTTTTAGGATTGGAAAAAGTGGCTTCTTTTTCTACAGTGCCCAGAAAACGATGATCTGAATGGGAATGGAATGAAACCGTGCCCTTGGGAAGTTTTTTAATCCTAATAGCATGATTTCTTTGGGCAGAGAGCATATCAGGAACCACAGTAAACTCTACTTCATCTGCAATGTGGAGCTGGTTCCCATCGAGAATTTCACTGAAGTGGAAGAACATACGAGCATCACGATCCACACACTTGATGAAACCAAAACCATCTCTCATGGCAGCAATCACACCCATCTCTCTGGCTTCATTAGTGAACTGAAATGTATTTGATAGAACCTCTATGTTGGTTGCTCGTTCTAATTTGTCACGTCGGTCTGTTGAAATATTAAACCTAACATGGTCACCTTCCAGCAGGGTCACTTTGGATTTTGTGTCTTTGTCTCCAAAGGGAAGTTCTTTAGGAATCACAAAGTCAACTTTGATTCGTCCTGGCAATGGGTCATTCTGGTTTTTACTGGGTACTTTTGGGATAACTTTGGTTACAGTTCCTTCAAAATGTTCAATGCTGATATCTTCAAAAATGACTGTTCCTTGAGGCAGTAGTCTGACATCTGTTGCAACTTCTTTACCATTTCTGTCCTTGATTGTGAATTCCACATCATCTCCAGGCTGCAAGGTTTCTAGATCACCTTTAAATTCACTATAGTGAAAGAATATCTCTTTTACAACATCACCTCTTTCAATAAAGCCAAACGCCTCCTTCATGACACAAACTACTCCTTGACAGCGAGCTTGCTTCTTTTTCAACAGCATAATGTTACGAGCACTTACAGCACCAGTGTGTTTATTGTTATCAATTACAAAGTTAATTTTATCTCCAGTTTCCAGCTGAACATTCCCTTCCACATCTTCAGAGGTGTAAGTCAGATAGAACACTTCTTGTCCATTCATTCGTTCTTCCGGGTGTATTTCTGGTTTTATCTTCACCAATTTAATAGCAATAGGTTTCCCAGTCCGCCGGTCAGATGATACTTCAAATTCAACATCATCTCCTACTTTTAAGTCCTGCAGGTTGCCATTATATTGTGAACAGTGGAAGAAAAGTCTAGCTTGTCGTTCTGAACACTGAATAAATCCGTAAGAGGTCAACAGCTTTTCAATAACCCCAGTTTCACGCAGTGCTGCTGAGGTACCATTGGGGTACACCATTGTGTCCATTGTTGTGGAGAAGGTTTGGATCAAAGCTCATCTCGCAGTGATAATCAAATATTGCACTTTCAGTAGTATTTGCTGATTCTTCTTTTTCAGCACAAGTTCCAAAGGATGAAAGTTGCTAGTATTAAAAAAAAAAAAAAAAGAGAGCGAGAGGAAGCGATCTACCAAGCTAATCAAGAATACAACTGCTGCTGCACCGGGCAACCTCACAGTACAGCACTGAGGAAAACAAAGACTACTAGCAGCGGTGGGAAGTGCTCTTTCAAAGCTGTTGAGTAGGCACAAACTTCTTGTTTCAGATCAAGTGTTGTGTCTTCAACTTGTGTGCTCTTCTTTGGTGTTGATGGTTGTTGCGGGTCCGTTCCTTGCCTGATCTGAACTTGAAGCAGCAGTTTCAGGTGGTAAAGTCTGTTCCGTTACACTTCATACCCAACAGCTCAGCGCCCCCTCTCCAGCGCCGCCATAAGCAGCACGGCCCGGTACGTAGGAATAAATCTCGCTTCTCTCGCGAGAGTTCACTTTCACCTTTTTATAGAGGCTGCCTACACGCTCTCCCATCAGTGTCTGATGGGATACAGTGTGAATAGTGTTTGGATAGTTTGCTTTTGGTTTTGGAAGGTTATTATCTATTCAGTTAATAGAGATGGACCTATTCATATTATATATTTATATTGTTAACTTGTATGTGAAATTTAGCATATTATGATTTTCAAGAAAGTGGTCCAGTTAACCTAGATTATCAGATTTAGGGGATAGAAATATTTGTGGAATTTGTTTATTATTTTTTAATATTCCATATCTGTAGTGATGTCAACTCATTAATTTCTGATATTAGTAATTTGAATCTTCTAAATTTTTCTCAGATTACCTTAAGTCTTACTGATTTTATTAGTGTTTTGGCTGAACTAGCTTTTGAGTTCATAGATTCTATTGGCTTTCTTTTTTTTTACTTTCAATGCATAATTTAATTTTTCCTTTGTATCTCTCCACTGTCAGTTATATTTTTGCATAAGAATATTTTAATATAAGAATATATTATGTTTTGAACATATTTCCATTTTCTATTTTTATTTCACTAATTTCTCTTAATTTTACTTGTTTTCTTGTGTTCATGCTGGATCAATTTACTGTCCTTTTTCCAGTTTTCAGAAATAAAAGCTCAGCCTGTTGGTTTCAGACCTTTCTTCTTTTTAAATATTTCTATTTGCTGCTCGGACATTTTCTCCAAGAAGTTCCCAGGGCATTCAGCATTTTCAGGTGACTTGCTTTGCTGGAAAGGAAATGCTTCCCCCAAAGCCTGAGATATGTTGAAGAATTGGTCCCAGAAAGTGCTGCTAATGATTAGCTTATGACAATGAAAACATCCATGGGTCAATCTATCGACAGATTCATATCTGAGTAGAAAATTGGGAGATAGGACCTGTGTGGAGAAAGGAGGTCGCAAGGTGGGGTGAGGGGATGGGATATCATTGGAGGGTATATCTTGCCCTGGTCCCTTTCTGTTTTATGGCCACGATGAAGTAAGCAGCTTCCGGCACTTCTTTGCCAACACATTTATGCCTCACCCTAGGCCTAAAAATGATGGTGCCAGCTAGCCATGGTCTCATAATTTATCTTCCTCCTCTTAGTTGACCCCCTGAAGTATTTTGTCACAATGATAGAAAAAGTCTGTAAAATTTTATTTTCACTTAATTAATAATCTTTTGCAATTTTTCTTGAGTTTTTTGTTTTTTTTTTTCTGTTACTTGTATTATGTGGAAGTATATTTTTCAGTCTCAAAGTGTTTGGGAATTTTTCTAGCTATCTTTCTATTAATGATTTTATTATGGCTGCTGTTGCTTCAGTTGCGGTCTGAGGGCACATATGCCATGGTTCTAGTTGTTTGAAATGTAGCAATGTGTATAAGATGGTCCAGAATATGGTCTCCCTTGGAGTTTGTTCCATGTGAGCTTAGTAGAAATGCATAATTTGTTGTTGGATGAAGCAGTCTTGATGTCAGTTTCCGTTGATTATGTTGTTGAATTCAGTTCTTTCCTTGATGGTTTTTTGTCTGCTGTGTCTTTCCCTTTTAAGTGTCCATCTATAATCTGCATAGTTCTATTAGATTTTTCTTATGTAATTTGAAGTTCTGTCATCAGGTGGATATACTTTAAGCATTTTTATATTTTCTTGGGGAACCAAAGGGTTTGTGGCTGTATAATGTCCTCCCTTTTTTGTCCTGAAGTCTGCCCTTTGATATTATTAATATAGCCACATTAGCTTTCTTTTTTTGATATTACACATTATCAAGCATACTTATTATGAATTATCTCTCCACATTCAGTTTCTTTTTGCTCATCTAGCCACTTGTTGCCATAGTGCTGTTCAACTTTACATTTGAGGAAACCATACACAGAACAAGTTGACAACACAGACAATACATCCGGGTGGTCCTGAAGGTCCGTGCCACTTCATATCCGGAGCCCTGGCTGTCCTGTACCCTGCTTTCAGCTGTCTTTCTCTTGATTAATGTAACATGGCATACTTCCCTCCATTCCTTTACCTCAAGGTGTTATTTACTTAGATTGTGTTTCTTATTGACACTTAGTTAGACTTTACTTTTTGAACTTTAATGGTCTCAAATTTTCAATGAAATCAGAAACACTGTTCAGGTTTCTGATCCAAAAGGTAAACCTAACACCTTGGGGGATAGGTAGCAGTATACATACAAGCAAATGCATCTTGAATTCATCCTGGAACAATACACGGATCAAAAACTCCCAGGCCATTGCTTGCCCTTTCTTTTTCTTGAGAATTTGATGATTACACAGTTAGAACTATGGACTTTGTCTTTTTCCCTGTGAGGCAACTAAAGTGGAGGAAGTTCACGCTTATTGTCCAAATCCTAGAGTCAAGAAGGAGCCGAAACTAGAGCCTTGGTGTTCTTGTACAACTTTTATAGATGGAGTAGAGCCACACTTATGTCATTTCCAGTGTGATCATGGGCAGGTGACAGTCCCTCGTTAAGCCTTACTACCCTTACAGCAACAAATTGAATAATCTTAGGGCCATCCTCTGAAAGCTACAGTCATATTTACATGACTAATTACTTATCTAGTTGGAATAGTAACGGCAATGTTTGTGCCACTTTCTGTTTGCTTTTGTTCTTTTTCTCTTCCCTTTCTGCCATTTGTGGTTTTGAATATTTTGCACGATTCTTTTTTCTTTCTTACATATCCCTGATACTTCTCTTTTTGCCCTGGAATTTGTAAGCTATGTTTACAACTAATCCAGATGTGTCCTTAAAAAGCACTCTAACTACTTAACAATTGTTCGGGTACTAAAATAACAAAATATTTCTGATTTCTCTCCTATCATTTATATCCTGTCACTTATTGTAGTCCACATACACATAGGTACCAAACTGTTGTCTCCGAGAACTAGTGTAAAATACAGTAGCTTTTAATGTTTCCTTCTTCTTTCTGAAATATCATCCTTGTTTCTGGAGACAGACATTCAGACCCACCTTGTTTTTCTCCTGACAAACTTAACATTTTTGAAATGTGAGTCTGAACAATGATTTTGGTTTTCCTTGTGTGGAAAAGTCTCTATTTCTCCTTTGCCTTTGGAGGCCGCTTTCACACTGGTAGAGCTTTATGTGCTGACCTTTCATTGTCAAGGCTAATTATTTAACGCCCCACATTTTCTTTTTGCGGTTTCTAAGGAGAAGTAGGATTTGGGGTTTTTATGTTTGTTCCCAAATAGATGAATTGTTTTCCCTTCTGGTTCGATTCAAAATTTTTTGACTTTGGTTTCCTGAAGTTTGGATGTGATATGTCAGGGTGGAGGTGTAGCCCTGTGGTGGAGTACATGCTTAGCATGCCCGGGGTTCAATCTCAGCATCCTCAAAACAAAACAACTAAAAACAATAAATAGGACATAAGTCAGTATCGGGTAATGCTTTGTTATTGATGTTTTCTGAGTTTCCATGGATGGTGTGTGATAGCGACTTACGGAAATTTGTGCTAATCGTTGCTTCTAATTTTCTTCGGTTCCCTTCAGTGTTTTCCTTCTGGTATTCCCATTATACATATATTATACCTTTTATAGTTGAGTTTTAGTTCTTCCATAGTCTACTTTTTCTAGTCCTTTTTTCTCTTTGATTTTCAGTTTGGGAAGTTTCTATTAACATATCTTCAGCTTTGAGATCTTTCCTCTGTCATGTCCTGTTTGCTAATGAGCCCCTCAGCAACCCTCAGCATTTCTGGTAGGGTTTTGATCTTGCACACATCTCTTTGATGATTAGAATCCCCACCCTTTGCTCAAGTTCTCCATCTGCTCTTGTATGTTGTCTACTTTTCCCTTTAGATCTTTAGTATATTAATCACAGTTCTTAAAAAATTAATGGTCTGATAATTCTAACATTCTTGTCATATCTGACTGGTTCTGATGTTTGCTCATTCTTTCATGGTCTGCTTTTTGACTGTTAGTGTGCCTTTTCCTAGTTTTCATGATGTGTGAGAGGATATCCCAGGTGAATGGAACTGCATTAAGTAGGCTTTTAGTAAGGTGGGAAGGGAATGGATTGTGTTGTGATTCCATCTTGGTCTTGGAATTTTGTGTTTCTGAACTGTGATTTCTCGAGTTATTCTCAGAATTTTCCTTCATTTTTAATTGGGACAATATTCACTGTAGAATCAGAATCATTTTTGTTTTCAGCCAGATGGTGCTGAAGTTGTTTGTCTAGATATTCGCATTAGAAGATGTGCTGGGACTGTGAAGCTGCTAACCTGCTTTCTGTTCCTGCAGCTCCATCTTCATTAGAATGTCAGAGAAGTAGTCAGGTTGTCTTTGGGTAGTCACAGATACTTTGCCTTTTCATTCTGAGAGTTTTATGATTTGGTCTCAGTAATTTAGGTCTATGACCAATTTTGATTGATCAGGCTAATTACTTATGCCCTTAAGAGAGGACTTATGGGGAAATGTAAATCAAAAGCCCTGTATCACTTCATACCCAATTGATAGCACCATGATAAGAAAGAAAAACAGAAACTAGCAAGTGTTGGTAAGCCAGTGGAGAAACTAGAAAGCTTGTGTGCTGATGATAGAAGTATAAACTGGTGTGGCTGTATGGAAGATTGTGTGGCATTTTCTCAAATGTTAGAACAGAATCACTGTACAGGCCAGCAGTCCCATTCCTGAGTATACCAAATACATTGAAATCAGGTACCCAAAGAAATGTCTGTACACCAGTGGTCACGCCACTGCCATTCACAGTAGCAAAAAGATGGGAGTGAGCCAAGTGCCTGTCAACTAATGAATGGTAAACAGACTGTGGTGTGTGTATGTAAGTATGTATGTATTAAGAGTGTATTATTCAGCCTTAAAAAGGAAAGAAACTCTGACATGTTGTAAAATAAGTGATCCATGAGGACATTATCTGCCATAAGCCAGTGGAAGCAGATTGTACTTTTGGGTCTTGGTATTGCTGATTGTGATTTCTTCTTATCTGCCAAATACAAGTGATCTAAAACCCTCCCTACTTGACTGATTCTGATTATGCTTATTATTCCTAGCTATACTATTAGAATTTTTTTCTTGGTGGATAACATGATGATTCTGGTAAATGGAGCTGAATTGAACAGGTCTTCAGTCAAGTGTCGAGGTGTACAGAGGGGAAATGGTCTGCGTCTTATGATTCAGTCTTGATCTTTTAGGAATTGTGTTCTCCCGAACTATGAATTTCACAGATGATTCTCCGAGTTTTTCTCCATTCCTAGTGTGGACAGTATGTAGTGTAGGAACTCAGTTTATTCATTTCCTTTCTTAACTACAAAGGAGCGGAAGTCAGTGTTTTCTTGTCTTTGTTCGCTTTCATTTGGACAGATGCTTCCACTGAGGGGTGGGATTTAGGTTGACAGTTTTCTTTGGCTTTTATATATATTCCCCAGAGACTCTTGAGTGGTATGACCACTGATGACACTCATTTTGTCCCTCCCTTCTATTCAGTATGCTCCTTTTCCCACCATCAGAAGTCTGATTCCAGTGAACATTGTTTTCAGTTTACTTTGCTTCCAGCTTTTGCATCCCTTGACTCTGCCTTTTGTCTTCACCAAGGTTGAAAATGCGTTGGCCACATTGAGTTTTTCAACTAAGAGGTGTTTGTTGAGGTTATTTGCTCTTACTGTGACTTGTTAGTTGTGTTGAGATGTTGAACGTTAGTCCATGGATGGATCACTGATGCACTCTTATCCTTTTGAGGTCTTTCTAGACTTTTCCTTTATTTTGGAGAGTTTTTTTTTTTTCCATGTGTTTTTGTTCGCTCATTTTGTTTTTCTTCTATAGTGTCTAAATTTCCTTTAGTCTCATTTAGTGGCCCTTTTAATTTCAGATACTGAACATCTGACTTTCAGAAGCTTCTGAATATGTGTATAAGATTAAAATTTATGTATGTAAAAGAAAAATCTGCACAGATCTTATTGGATGTAGATTCTTTTCTGTTCATTGTTCAATGAATGCTAGAGTATGTGGAATTTGATGTGTGCCTGTCTTTCTTACATTCTTTTTAATACTGTTAGATTATGTCTTAATGGGTAATTAATTTACTTAAATAAATTGGGTTCTCCAGAAGCTTAATTTAGGCTCTGATGGGTGCGTTTCTAACAACCTTTCCTCTGGTCCTAGTTTGGCCCTGTTACTGATGTGACACCTTTCCTATGGATTGATTGCCTTGTACCTTGTCCTAGGAGCGTTCCCTCCTCTCCCAAGACTGCTCATCCCTGCTCATAAGTGAGGTTTGGGATTAGCTCAGGCTGTTGCTTTCTGATGCTTCCTTTTCATCCCATGGGATGTCTCAGTCACACCTACATACGTCAGTGCTTAGCCAATGAGTGCAGCATGCTCTCCCCAACACCCCAGTCTAGTACAGCTGAGGAACTTTGCTGCCTTGGCTTTCCACCCCAATCTCCATTTACTTCACTTGAATCCCTTTCCAGACACTAAGTTAGGGCAGTTGTGCACCACTGGGTTGTTTCTCTTCTCCCTAGGACCTGTTACCCAGTGTCAGAAAACACTCAGACTACTTCTAAACATAAGGAAACATAAGAGGACAGACAAATGGAAGGCTTTACCTCCCAGACATCATAAAATAACAGTAACAGGGCTTACCCATCTCTTTAAACAATTAAATACTTGTAATAATAAAAAGTAACAAAGCAAAAATAGGAATCAAAGTTTTCTGACACCTATGGGGACTGGTGGAGGTAGCCTTGTAGTTGAAGTTGTTGTTTGTCTTGGTATTTGGTAGAGACCTGAATTGCCTAAAGTAAAGATCACATGTTTTTGAGGCACCTGCTATTCAGTGTTTGTCTGTGTAATAAATGAGGTAATGTACCAAGTGAATGTCATAGAGACATAGAAACCTGGTTTCTGATTTGTCTGTTGGAGCTTCTGGTTTCAGGCGTATTCTTCAGCTAATGGAGCACCACCACCTTTTCTTTTCTGATGTCATGATCACAGGCCTGAATTCTGATCCAAGAGCCCAACATACTTGATTGGTTAATTGTCAGGGCAAAATTAATCCTTCAGTTAAATAGAAAAAGGTGAACCTGGTATGACAGATTTCCAAATAATTGAAAAGGATCCTGGTTGGTCCTGTTTCTCTGACAGACATTTATTGTAGAGCAGGGATTGTGAAGGACTAACCTACCCTGTCTTGGCAGAGCTAGGCTGTCGACTTCCCTGCTACCAAGTTTTGTCCTTTTTGGACAGCAGTCTGTCTGCAGTTGAAGCAAGGAGTTTTTGCATGTCAAGAGATAGGCTTGCCACTAATTCAACCATCTCACATTGGAGATTCTTCGATGCTTTTCTTCTACTTGGAGTAGAATAGGGGGTGCTGTCAGGAGCTGATATGTCACGATATCAAAAAAAATCTTAATTTAAGACCACATCTTTGAATGCCATATTCTGCAGATCTCTTGGGGTTTTTGAAGATGCCCTATCTATCTCTTGTATTTAGATAAGCAAATGTTGCTTGTCTCTTAACAACTTGATTACTGAGTATCTTAGAGAATATCTGTGATAGACTGTCTTAGTAGCTAACAAGGTGACATGCATGCATGACTAGGAGTTTGTTTTTCTTAACTATCCTAAACAGTTTAAGACGGTTGGTATCAAGAGGCCAGAACTTCACATTTCATTTTTAAGTATCTCTAAGTACGATACCATTAGGAAGCGTTACCTTAAATTTTGCATCAATATACAAAGATCTATTCAAATGTGGCTAAATATACTCTTAATTTTGTATCAATATACAAAGATCAATGCCTATGCAGCCCAATACAATCTTAATATTGCGTCCATATACAAGGGTCAATACCATTGTGGCCAACTATAATCTTAGTTTTGTATCAATATACAAATATCAATACTGACGTAGACTGTCGCGTCCCCCTCGACCAGCAAGGATGACGCAACTCGCAAAAGCTCTTCTCCAGCAGTTTATTCAGGTCCCTTGAAAACAGTCTTCTGAATGCCCGGGCAGACCCAACCCACAGGCTAAATACTATATGAACAGCCAATCAAGTAAAGCCACGTGGTGCTATCTTAGAGGCCCACGTATGCGGAAGCAAGCCAGATCAGCGGTCTTAGCCAAATATGGACTTGTTTACCACCGAGAGCGCTCACCGTCGGGCTGGTGGAAGGCGGAAACCGGCGCCATCTTTAGGGCGCGGCACATCGCAGCTCTCTACAGTTCCCCCTTTTTTATTTTTTCTAAAGTTGGTAGAAGTCCCTGGAAAGGCTTCGTAATCCCCTTATCTGGGGATCTCACGGTGGGCCTGAGCCTGTAGGAGGGCGGTGCTCAAACTCTTACCCGTCTCTGGGTCAGCCTCCCCACTCGGGACTGCCCTGTCTTAGGTGGCCGAGACTTACCCGTCTACTCCGTCATTGACTTGCCAGACCCTAATATCCGTGGAACGAATACCTCAGTGGGCAGGGATTATGCTCAGATTTAAGGCTTCACGGCAGTGAGCCATGCCTGAGGGGACTGGCCCGCCTCAATGGCGACAAGGGCTTGTATAATCATGGCTGCATTACGCTTTTGTGTGGCTCTCATTTTGTAGATGCACCATAGGCAAACCAGACAGGCTAGTATCATCAGTATCGCCAAAGAGCCTACGCCCGCCCACTCCTTAAAATGATCCATAGCCGTCTGAATCCAGGAAGTCAAGCCAGTAGCCAGGCTCAGATCCACCCGAGTGGAATTGATGTGGACGATTGTCGCTCTCAGCTCTCTCATTAAATTTTCAAATTCAGCCGACCAATCCTGTAAGAGGAACTTTGACAATTGTCTAGACAGATTAGCAGCCTTTGTATAATTTTGATACTGCACGGAAGTAACACACAATCCTTGCATTTTCCACTCACACCCCAATTGTGCTAGTTGCCAAAGAGAATCAATCTGTTCTTGTATTAAATCTATGCGTTGATTAACTATCATAAGACCTCCTTTGAGATGAGAATTCATAGAGGTCTGAGTATCCAATGCCTGTGCCACAGTGGCTGAGATGTTATTCAGGGCATTGGCAGTCTGTATAGAACTAGACAAGGCAATAGCAGAGGCAGTAGCTCCCACAGCAGCAATAGTGATGGCAGTAACAATAGCTGCAGTGATGCCAAAATCTCTTTTAAACCTGAATAGCATCATGGTATTAGGGTCCTCTACAGGAACTGGTACATATCGAGGCATTCTAGTCACCACAGCCACAGGAAAGGCTGTGGCATTCCAGCATCGGGCATAAAAACATGTGCCCGGAGTGCATACTAACTTTTCTTCACCCAAGGATGCACTCCCATTACTTACAATCCACAGAAAAGGAGGCCAGAGACATACTGGCAAAGCTGAAAAGGTCTTATTGCAGTAAGAATGAAACAAAGAATTCCAAATACCAGAGCCACTACCGCTAGAAAAATCCAATTTGGTAGCGGACCCTAGGGAAAAATTACCTCTTTGATAAATTCCTCCCCCAAGCATAATGACAGGTCCCAAGTCCATGCAACTTCCATTTACCCCACACAAAAGCCACAAATCAAAAGGATTGGTGGCAGTCTGCTGAGGATCCCTAGTAGATATATCAAACATTCCTGTACAAGACTTATTCACTATATTACTAATCATGGGGCTAAAGGAAAAATAATCTTGTTGAACCCAAACTGCTCTGCGCTCCTGACATCCAGTCTAGGGAAAAGGTCCTTCCTCTCCTGTGGATCCTCTATAAAAAGGTGCCCAGCGTGGCTGTCTGGGGGGGTCCCGGTCAGAGACTCGTGTGGGCCACCATCCTTCAAGGCGAGAACCGTTGCTTGAAAACAAACCACCACTCCTACCCCCAAACCTCAGTTGTGGTAAAAAATCTGCTGACTGCTGAGACAATTTAATGCATTCTGTATCACCTGACCTATTGAAGCTCATCAAAAAGCACAGACTACCCTTCAAGCTGACATTTCTATTACCCTCTATAGGGCTTTTCTGATCATCAAAGGGAAGGTAGGGTAAGCCTAGGCTTCTATTACTGCTAAATAAGCGTGGAAACACAGTTGCATCATGTCTGACTGGCATTGGCTTTGGGAATATCGACAGGATCCCCCATCTCGGCTCGGTCATTCCTGACATACTCACTGCTACTATCACCAGGATCCTTAGGAAGGTCTTCATGACGAATTTTCCTCACAAGGCGTTCAGGCACCCACACTGGATCTTGTTGATCCTGAGGAAAAACACAGACAGACCCTCTCGCCCATGTTAGCACGGGGTCAGGCCCCCGCCAAGAGCCTGTCAAAATATCCTTCCACTTCACCATGCTTTTAGGTGAACCATGGGAATCCTGATGTCTGTCCGCTGCTGAGCGGCCTTGAGCATCCAAATTGAAAAAGTTTAAAGTAAATAAGGCTAAAGACATTCTTTCCTTGGGGGTACGGCCTTGGCCTATTCCCCCTTTTTGTTTTTGCAAGCATTCTTTCAAGGTGCGATGAGCACGCTCCACAATTCCTTGTCCTTGAGGATTGTATGGTAATCCGTGATTAAGCTGTACCTCCATCTGGTTACAGAAGGAGACAAAGGACTGTGCCGTATAGGCTGGTCCATTGTCCGTTTTCAGCTGCTGTGGTTTTCCCCATGCAGCCCAGGTTTCTAAGCAATGCCCTATGACATTGTGAGCCTTTTCTCCACTCATAGGTGTAGCATGTATGATACCTGAGCAGGTATCCACAGATACATGAATATATTTTAAGGTTCCAAATTCTGAAATGTGGGTAACGTCCATTTGCCAGATTTTGAGTGGCATCAACCCTCTAGGGTTCACTCCCACACTGGGAGGATGATGATGAATCACACACTGAGGACAGTCCAAAACTGCTTGTCTAGCATCTGCTCTAGACAAATGGAATTTCTGCTGTAGAGTTTTTGCATTTACATGAAATAATTGGTGAAACTGTCTGGCTTGGTCCAGGAATGAGCTCCAAAAAATGCATTCCATCCTGGTCCATTGATCAACTTTATCATTACCCTCACTTAATGGTCCAGGTAATCCTGTATGTGCTCTGATATGTTGAATATAAAAACACCTTTTTCTCTGCCAGATTAAAACTTGTAACTCTTGTAATAAGGCACATACAGTACTACTATTCTTAATAGGACCTGCTAATTCTAATACTTTCACTGCGTTGACCACATAAACTGAATCTGAGATCAAATTGAATGCCAATTGACATCTTTTAAACACCTCAATTACTATTTTCAACTCCACTATTTGGGAGGAGCCCGGTTGAAATTGACATAACACGGGCTCTTGTCTTTCTATCAAATAGGCTCCGCAGCCTGTCTTTGAGCCATCAGTAAACACATTTGGTGACTCTTGAAGTGGTACTGCTGAAGTAACCTTAGCGAATATCACTGGGTGCTCCTTAAAAAATGATAGCAATGGATGCTTAGGATAATGGTTATCAATCACTCCTTCAAAGCTACATTGCAATATTGCCCAGTCATCTACAGTGCCACACAAAATCTTAATTTGATAACTGGAATAGGGCACTATTATACTGGCAGGAGCAACTCCAAAAGACTGCAAGCATTGTTGGATACCATTCAAGGCTAAAGCAGCAACTGCAGTGGGATAATGTTCTATGGATTTCTTTGGAGAAATCTTTGAATAGGTCCATAATAATGGCCCGTCCTGCCATAACAATCCTGTAGGTTGACCATAGGTGGCAAATATGCACAATGCAATGGGCTGTCCTTCCTGCCATCTCTTTAGGAAGGCACTTTGTAACCTTTCTTCCACTTTACATAAAGCTTTTCTTGCTTCTTCTGTAAATTGCCTAGGAGAATTAAGTGCTGAATCACCTTTCAAAATATCATATAGGGGTCGTATTTCATAATTTGGTAGCTTTAAATAGCCTCTTACCCAATTGATATCTCCTAACAACCTTTGAAAATCATTTAGAGTCTTTAAATTATCTTTTCTTATCTCAATTTTTTGAGGTATTATCTTTTGAGGTCCAACCTTCACTCCTAAATAATCAACCACATTTTCCTTTTGAACCTTATCAGGAGCAATAAACAACCTTTTCTTTTTTAATAATTGAACTAATTCTTCATAGGCCCGATCTAACATTTGTTCACTCTTAGCTGCCAGTAAGATATCATCCATATAATGAACACATCTCAAATCTGGAAAATTCTTTCTCAAGGGAGCAGTGGCTTCCCCCACATACAGTTGGCACATAGTGGGGCTGTTTGCCATGCCCTGGGGTAAAACTACCCATTCAAACCACTGATCAGGTTCCTCATGGTTACATGATGGAACAGTAAATGCAAATCTCTCACTATCTTTGGCACACAAAGGTATGGAGAAAAAATAGTCTCTTATATCTGTAACTATAATGGGCCATGAGGCTGGCAAAGATGATAAAAGCGGCAAGCCGTGTTGCACTGGGCCCATGATCTGCATTTGTTGGTTTATGGCACGCAGGTCATGCAATAATCTCCATTTTCCAGATTTCTTTTTAACGACAAAGATAGGTGTATTCCAGGGAGATACAGATGGTTTTATATGCTTTAAAGACATCTGTTCATCCACCAACTCTTTGGCTGCATTCAATTTTACAGAGGAAAGTGGCCACTGAGGAACCCATACTGGATCCTCCGTCTTCCAAGTTATGGGAATGCCCTCCTCAGTGGTCCCTAGGAAAAACCCAGGCCCTGTCTCTTTTGTCTTTGCTGCATAGATATGGGACTTTTCCGCCCCTGCAAATATTTTCCTATTCCAAAGCCTGGAGCATATCCCATATCTTGCATCATACATTGGGCTGAATCAGAATAGTCATTACTCAATTTAAATCCCATATCCTTTAAAAGGTCTCTTCCCCAAAGGGAGATAGGGAGCTCAAGTACATATGGCTGCATTTCTCCTGAGTGGTTTTCTTGGTCCTGCCACTTTAATAATCTTGCACTCATATCTAGAGTCTTAGCATAACCCAGGCCTTGAAGTGTTTGAGAAGAGGCTTGTACGGGCCAACCTGAAGGCCAGTCTTTCTTTGCTATGATACTCCTATCAGCCCCAATATCCAAAAGGCCCAGGATCTTTTTACCATCAACTTTTAACTCCAAGACGGGGCGTTGGTCCAAATCCAAGGAGAGAAAAGTCAGATCTGTGCCCGTGGACCCAAAACCATCTTTTCCTCTCTCTCTATCCTTTGCCGCATAGCGATCATGTAAGCTCGGCAACATGATCAACTGAGCAATTCTATCTCCAGGAGAGATAGCTGTTATACCACGGGGGGGAAGCTACCATGATCTTAACCACTCCTGTATAATCTGGATCTATAACTCCAGGATGGACAATAAGTCCTCTCAAGGCTGATGATGACCTCCCTAACAGCAAACCAACTGTACCAGGTTCAAGGGGTCCTTTAAAATCTGTTTCAATTAACTGGACCCCCATTTGGGGCGTTAATACGAGTCTGGTGGTGGAGCAGAGATCCAATCCTGCTGAGCCTGTAGTGGCTCTCCGCAGTCCCTCGGATGGCGGAGGGTTGGCCATCTCTCTTGATTCTGTTCTTTGTCCTGATTCTCTACTGCCCCATATATTTGTGGGCCCTGAGGTCGTGGGCCCCGCTGTCCGTTTTTTGGACGAGCGCCACCATAACCTTGAGTTAAAGGCTGGCCATGGATGTCTATCACTGAACGGCATTCATTAGCCCAATGGTTCCCTTTTTTACATTTTGGGCATAACCCCGGCCGCCTGGGGCGTTGTACACTTCCTGTACTTTCTGTAGTCCTTCCCCTGGGGCACTGTCTTTTAAAGTGTCCCATCTTGCCGCACTTAAAACAAACTCCTGAACTTCCTCCACCTTTTCTGGCCAACTGTATTACTGCGGCAGCAAGACCAGCATTAGTTAACTGCCCTCCAAGTTCTCTACACACTTTCATCCAGGCTTCTAGGCCTTTGTTCTTGTAAGGGGTGATAGCGGCTCTACACTCTTTGGTACATTGCTCATAGTGGTAAGGCAGCATCCGGGTCACCAAAAATCTTCCCTGCTGCTTCCACCATTCGTGCTACAAAGTCTGAAAAGGGCTCCATGGGGCCCTGTAGAATCTTAGTTAAGTTCCCACTCACCTCCCCTTTATTAGGAAGAGATCTCCAAGCCTTGATAGCTATCTTGTTTATTTGCTCATAAACCTGAATAGGATATCCTATCTGCTGGTTGGCAAATCTCCCCTGCCCAAGCAGCATATCTCTATCCCAGGCTGGATTTCCATCTCTCTGATTATTGGCTGCTTGCTCAGTGGCATACTCAATCAAGAAAGCTTTCCAGTCTAAGTATTGCCCTGGACTTAAGCAGGCGCGGACCAGGCCACTCCAATCACTTGGAGTCATACAATGTCTGCTTAATGCTTCCACTTGAGCCATTGTAAAAGAAGCGGTAGTACCATAGGTACGAACCGACTCTGCAAGGGATTTAACTACTTTAAAATCGAGCGGTTCCTCGTACCTGTTCCCTTGTGGGTCTTGGTATACCGGATAGGCAAACTGTAATTCTGTTCTTACTTGTGTCCACATCCCCGGGCAGAAAGATCTCCCTACTTTCAGGGACTGAACAGGCTGATCTATCTGAATGGCTTCTGGATATGGAGGAGGAGTTGAAGGCGCTGCGGCAACGGCTTTACTTACACCAACCGCCGCCAACGTGGCTGAAGGCGCTGCAGCAACGCCTTCACTTACACCAACTGCCGCCAACGTGTCTTTTTCTTTTACCCTTTTCTTTTCCCTTTTTCTAATAACAGTCCTCTCCAACTGTTCTATTAGAGCGTGTAGCTCCCCTTCAGAATCCGTGCTCTCTGAGTCCTCAAAATCTCTAAAATCTCTAAAATCTCTAAGATCGGGATAGAGAGGAACCTTCTTTTTGCCTCCCTTTTCACTGTCTGCCTGCTCAAATCTTTCGCCTTTGTTACTTTCCTTTTCACTGTCTACCTGCTCAGATCTTTCCCCTTGCAGCAGTTCCAAGGCTGATTCTCCCTCCTTGATTGCGTTACAGCATCTCTGATCTTCTAAACAACTCCTCACCATTTTCCAAATTGGTCTTACTCCATGCTTCAGAGTACCTTGCTCCCAAGCAAAATCCAAGTCCCTGCCTAATTTGTCCCAGCAGGATACTGTAAGATTCCCGGACACCGCAAACCACGGAGCCACGGCATCGCATTCATTCAAAAATCTCTCTAGGGTAGACTTCTTAATTTTCAAATTCCTAGCTAAAAGTAGCTCCTGAAGAGCCAGAAAAATTGGATGTGACTCAGACAATCCCATGATTAAAAATTTACTTTCGGTTCGCAGCTTCCCCGCGAAACTTTACCTTTTGTTCGCAATTTCCCGCGAAACTTTACCTTTTGTTTGCAATTTCCCGCGAAACTTTACCGTATGTTCACTATCTCCGCGAAACTTTACCGTATGTTCACTATTTCCGTGAAACTTTATTGTCCCAATTTATCCCAGGAACTTACCAGCGCGCTGCCCCTGACTGCAGGAGTTCTGAGTCTTTTTTGGGTCCCCGTACGGGCCACCACTTGTCGCGTCCCCCTTGACCAGCAAGGATGACGCAACTCGCAAAAGCTCTTCTCCAGCAGTTTATTCAGGTCCCTTGAAAATAGTCTTCCGAATGCCTGGGCAGACCCAACCCACAGGCTAAATACTATATGAACAGCCAATCAAGTAAAGCCACGTGGTACTATCTTAGAGGCCCACGTATGCGGAAGCAAGCCAGATCAGCGGTCTTAGCCAAATATGGACTTGTTTACCACTGAGAGCGCTCACCGTCGGGCTGGTGGAAGGCGGAAACCGGCGCCATCTTTAGGGCGCGGCACATCACAGCTCTCTACAGTAGACCAATACAATCTTATTTTTGCACAATAAACAATGGTCAATACCACTTTAGCCAAATATACTATTAATTTTGTATCAATATACAAGGGTATAAGGGCATATTCAATAATGTGACCTTTCTTCTTGATCCTTCCTGTGCTGTGTCTCGATTTTTCTCTCGTCCATGCATTCCTACATAGGAGATAAAGAAGGATACAGAAAAGGGAAAGAAGGAATACCCTGGGTCTAACCTCCAAAACCCATTAAACAGACTGATGCTGGAATGTATGGAGAGAAAATGGGAACTGTCCAGGTAGTCCCTGGTTTGTCATTTCTTAGTATTGGAAGCTGCAGGCCCTGCACTTCCTATACAATCAGATATATTTATCCTTCTCAGCTCTCTGAGGTGGTTGAAGAATAGACAGCTTGAGTCTCATAGCTAAATTTTGAGTTGTTTAGGAATCAAGAGGACGTTCTAGATCTAAGAAGATGGTTATAATAGTGATGCAAGTTAGTATGAAAACTAAGTCAGTTATAGAACTTTAAACTCATGGAGATGGTTAGAAGGTAGAAGGTTAAAGTCAGGGGCCAAATATGTATGAACTGGACATTGGGAAGGTACACCGGGCCATTTAACTCTCATAAATGTGGCATATTTAATTCTGCTGTTTTGTATAGAATTTACTGTTATAAGAGAAAGAACCATTTGTTGGAATGAAAAGAGAAGCTGTTGGGGTGGGGGGATGAGGGTGGAAGGGTGGGACAAGAAGGGGGAATAGGGAAGGGTTTGCGACTGAGATGTAACTTAAAAAAAAATAAAGTACTTATTAAAAAAAAAAAATACAGTCAGCTCTCCCTGAGGCAGAAAGAAACTGGTGAGCAGAGAAGGCCTCAGCAAGGCAGCAAAAAGCCAAAGACCAAACCCCGTGGCAGAGCTTTTGCTGTTGGGGGGGTTCAACCAGTTTAAACAGTGGCCTGAATAGAACTTCAGCCAGCCCCAACAACTGCAGCAGAGTGGCTGAGGGCTAATACAGACTGACCAAGTTGTTCTGTGGACAGCTGAGGTTCTAGAGAAATGAACGCCTCAAGTCTCCTTTAAAGTCAAGCTGCATAGCAATGCAAGAGCCAATTTACCCTACAGGACCTACATCTGGGGTGTTCTCAAGGAAAGACTGTTCACCAAGTGCCCTAAAGGATCTACTCCTGGGGTGTTCCTAATGGCTGAGGACCTGCCCCAGAGACTGTATCCTTCTAAAAGGTTAGGGTTAGTTGTTAGATAATAGGCGTTTATAGTTATTAATAGGGTTAGTTGCTAGGTAATAGGGGTTTATAGTTAATGCTAATTGTTAGGTAATATGTGCTTGTATTTGTTATAAATGTCTGTAGTGATTAATAAATATATTTTCTATTAAAAGTTTTGACTACAAAAAAAAAAAAAAAAGAAAAGGATCCTGGTTGGTGCTACAGATACAGTTGTAACCATGAAAGAGGAAAGCCCAGTCTACAAATAGAAATCGTGGCAGTAGGCGAGCATCGTAAAGCTGCATGTCAGTTGGGGGCCATGTGCCAGGCTTGCCGAGGACATTCTGGAGTATTATTGATAGCATCCTGGCGTGAGTGATTTATTTATGATACATATATCTGAGCACATATACAATAATCCTGGTTTGAATAATTCATTTTATAAATACACATGCAAAGACCAAGGTAAGTGTTAATTCTTTGGTGCCTGTTGTTCCTTGGATGACACAGTTGCCGTTTGCTTTGTCTTTCAGTTAAATAGTGGATAATGTGTACTGACTAATAACCATTTCTTTTTGCATTTTTCCTGCAGATGATCTCAACGCCACCCACCAGCACTGTGTTTTGGCTGGTTCACAACCCCGATTTAGTTCCACCCACCGCGTGGCAGAGGTAAGCAAAAATAAAGATGTGATAGTTCATGCTTAACTGAATGTGGCAGAAGTAGTTGAACGAACAGTTTATTGTAGGGCTTTGAAGAGTACTTGATTGGAAAATCACTTTCATCTAATTCGACTTTAGTCTTTATGTAATTACTTTTTTAGCTCTGGGTTGAGTAGCTGCAGTTTTAAAGTTTTTTCACAGTATAGGTTAAGCTTATTTTGCCTTTTGGAGCTGTTTTTTTTTTAATGTCTTTATTTTTTTTCCTTTTTAAAAAATTTATTTATTCATTTTTTATTTCTTCAAGTGTATCTCAAATGTCTTTATTACTTTGTTTGTATGCGCACCTGTGTGTGTATGTGTGTGTGTGTGTGTGTGTGTGTGTGTGTGTGTGTGTGTGTGTGTAGGTCAGAAGATATCTTGTAGGAGTCAGTTCCTTCCTTCTACCATGTAGGTCCCAGGAATAAAACTCAGGTCCTCAGGCTTGGCAGCTAGTGTCTTGCCTTCTGAGCTACTGAGCCATCTTGCCAAGCCAGGGGTTTTATTTCACAAAGAAGGTAAATGCCATTGATATATGTGGTTCACTTAAGACTTCCATGGGTGACCATGTCTGCCATGGTCAAGAGCAAAGAAAAGAGGTGAATTTCTTTGCTTATGTACATGTAATATAGGTTCAAATGGCTGAGATCAACACATTTCCCTTGTTTTCTTTGGATAGCTGGACATATGAGTAAATTTATGAGAAGCTTACAGCGATATCAGAGAACTTCTGAGCTCCCCCATCATGTTCACAGCCCACTTTTGCTGGGCAATGGCTGATCATCCAAGATCAGAGTGTAAATTATAAGATGAGGAACATGCCTAGCAGTCACTCCAGGGTTTTAGAGAGCAGGGGAGTAATGACAAGGATCATAGATTATCTGAGTCTTAATTAATGAGTGAATTAACTAATTACAGGTTGCTAGAGATTGAGTGCAAGGCTTTTTAGGTGAGATAACCACTGAGTAACAACCCCAGTCCCCAGCCTGTTGACTGCGCTTTGCCTTAGAGCTTGAGAGGTTGGGGATCAGGGACAGGAGAAGTGAACCTTGGAGAATGACAGAAATGCAAGGGCCTGCCAGTTCTGGGGATGTGCGAGACTGCCGAGTCGGCAGCGCCAGGTCTTTGCCTGTGGATTATGTGCCATGGCACTGTGTATCAGAAAGGGCGTGAATATTTTCAGGGTGCCAGCAAACCTATCAGTCATACTGTCCTCCCTTTCTGCAATCTTTTTTTTTTTGCTGTTCATTCATTCTTTTGAATGTTTTGGTGTCTGTCCTTCTGGCATGCACTTCAAGTGTAGGAGCAAAGGCTGCCCACATAGTCATTCGCCCCCAACCCTTTTATTCAACTTTCTTGCTGTTTGGGGAGAAAATGTTAAACACATAAGCACACAAATCCTCATGCTAGGTCGTTGGAGTTGTCTCTTTGAGAAGTAAATACCATTGGCAGATGTCACTCGTTCTAAGTAAGTTGTGTTAGGAGGGAGGGAGGGAGGGGAAGGAAGGGGGGAGAGGATACAATATTTTAGACCATCCAACGTAGTACAGGATGACTCCATTTCCTTTTGTAGGCCTCTGTTTAGATAGAATCCTCCCGAGAGTCTCGTTCTTGTCAGTCACTTGAGTGTATGCTGTGTAAACATCTCTCTCTTACATCTTTCATAATATAACCTGTAAGAGTAGACAGACAGGCTTATTAGTGTTGTATTCAAAGGACCTGTGGCCACTGAAGAATAAAATGGTTGGAATATATGTTTAATGGGGATGCCAGTATCTTAGAATTCATATGACTCTCTGGAGTAAATGAGCTATTGCATCTAAGTCTTTTAGAACAGCAAATGGAAAAAGAATAGAAGAGAGGAGAAAAACAACTGAGACTCCTTTGAGGAGCTTATTCCATGTCTGTGTTCACAAGTGGACATGAAGCAAAAAACAGTAAAAATAAGTCGCGATTGTGAAAATTTCGACTCAAGAGCTGCTATTCAGAAGAAGGGATTTTATTTCATTCATTAGCTATGTGGCACTCAAGGTGTCCTTGTAGCCACTTGTAAGCAGGAACAGTTGATTTATTAGTGTCTCCAAGATGCTTACAAGTCAGGTGTGATGGTGTATGTCTGTAATCCCACTACCCTAGATGTTGAGGAAGGAACTGGCACATTCCAGTCCAGCCTGGGCTATAGGAGGTACTCAAGATGAGGAGCAAGAATAGCAGAGTAGGAGGTAGCAAAGAGCCTAAGGCATCATGATGAAATGACGTTGGAAAGTTGGAATGTGTCCTACCCTCCAGCTTTGATTCCCTTTTCCATGCTGACCAATTTCATACTTTCCACTAGTTGTTTTCAAAATATCCTTAAGCTTAGCTTTCTCAGCTTAATCATAGCTATCCTTTATTTATTTTTTTATTTTGACCATATTTTTGAGCACTAATTCACTTTAAATGAAGAGGGGGACTATATGTAATGGCTCTTTTGGAAGAAAACATTTCCCCAAGTCAGGCTGGGAATAGAGCTGAATTGGTAGATCACCAGCATACCATTAATGGAACATGTGCTGCATGCCTATAACCCAGCACTTGGGAGGTAGGTGGCAGGAGGATCAGAAGGTCAAGGTTGTTCTTGGCTATAGAGCAAGTTTGGGGCCTGCCTAGGATATGTGAGACCATCCCAGAAAAAGAAAAATTGCTGCTGATCTATGATTTTTATATTCTCTGTCGTTTAGTTCAAGCTACATGTTATTTTAATAGTTGGATACCTATAAATTTCAGTAATTGGATACCTATAATGTTAGTTATTTAAATATCTTTCTGTATTATGGTTCTCAGTTGTCAATGACTGGAGCAGTGGGCTGCTCTTATAAATAAAGTTTTATTGGAACACAGCTACGTTCAATTTGCTTACATACTACTTAACTACTGCTTTGTAGCTTCTGTGATAGTACTTGTGATAAACAAGTCCAAAATATGTCTTGTTTTTAATAAGCATTGCTAATCTTACTATACACGATTCTGGGTAAGTGGCTAAGCATCCTAAAATTAAAAATATTTTTTAAATCACTATTTTAATGCAACTTTATTTCCAGAAAAATATGACTACTAAAATAAAAACAGGTACTGGTAATGTTATAGTGAAGCTGTATGTTTGTGAACAACTAATGAATGGGTTTAGTCTTTGGTGAGCTACGTGGGGCTATGTGCACAGTGCCACAAAACACCCATGTCTTTGGTCTTCCAACAGTATATTTAGGTCGCAAACCCGGGAACTAATTCAGTAATGGATCACTGATGAAGAGGCTTATCCAGCACAGGCAGTAGTGACAGCGGGCCAGATCCTTGCCGCCCCTGTAGTCCGTGGTGAGTTAGTAAAATGGACACAGTCAGCAGCAGTGGGAGTGGTCATTTTGAATCCTGCCGTGTAGGCAGTGAAAACCAGAGCATGTGTCTGCTGACAGAGAGGCAGAGACTCACAGCTAGACGTAGGTTCAGGTGACAGAATGTTTATTCTGTAAAATGTTTCATTTCATCTTATTGTTTCCAATGACCAAAGAAGGGAAAGGCCTCCTTCTTTTCCCTAACACTGAAGTACGCTCTTGTTTCTCTCAATAGAAGAAGGAAAAGAAATGGCTACTTTCCAACCTTCACGTTTTTCAGAGCTGCCTCACCTTCAGACACCCTCTCATTATGTGACTTACCTCGGCTTTATTCCCAAAATGATTTACTCTTCCACTGTTCACCATAGGTAGGAAGCAGATTGGTTTGTGTAAATGGCATTCTGCTGTTCCTTGGAGGTCATAGGAGAGAGTGTTGTGGGTGGAGAAATCGGTTGTCTATGAGCAGAACTGTTCCTGTTGGCTCATTTCCTTTATTTGATTTTGGTTTCATTTCCAGAATATTCTTGAGATTTAACAGAGGTTTTTTTTTTTCTTTTTAGAAACTTAAAATTTCTTTTTAGAAACTCAAAATTTAAAATGTATATGTTATATACTCTCTTTTTTCCTTAGACTAACTAGTTCTTCCTTCTTAAAAGCCACCAAATTTTATCGACTTTGTGTTGTCATTTCAGTGATAATATGTATGAAAGACACAGACGTACATGTGTTAGCCTGCCCTGTTCTCTATTCTGTATGTTTTGTTTTGTTTTGGAAACCTTACTGATAATTACCTACCAACAACTGATTCTTATCTTGGTGTGGGCATTGGATTTTTAGATATGACAGCTAAAGCAAAAATATCCCAAGGGAAAATAGAAAACATTGTCTTTATCAAAAATTAAAAATTCTTGGTATTTCAAAGTGAACTGTCAACACAGTAAAGACAGAATGGAAAAAATATTATCAACCTATGTATCTAGTAAGTATCTATAATTAGAATATAAGAAGAATATTTAAAAGTTCTAAAGACAGGGTGGAGAGATGGCTCAGCAGTTAAGACCACTGGCTGCTCTTTCAAAGGGCCTGAGTCCAATTCCCAGCACCCACATGGCAGCTTACAACTGTCTGTAACTCCCGTTCCAGGAGATCTGACACCCTCGCAGAGACATACAAACAGCAAAGCACATTAAAAATAAAGTTCAAAAGAGAAACGAGACTGTTTAAAATGGTGACGGAGCTGAATAGGCTTGTGGCAGGGAAGCTATAAAAATAGCCAAGAACACCTGAAAAATGCACAGCATAGCTGGGAGTATAGCTCAGTGGTAAAATGCTTGCCTTTCATGTACAAATCATTGGATTCCCTCTCCAGAACTGAGAGCAAAACAAACAAAAAAATGCTTGTCATCATTAGTCATTAGAGAAGTTTTTATTGAAACCAGAGCCAAATGACAATAATCAGTGTTGACAAGGGTGTGCAGAAATAGGAGCTCTTCTGTCCCAATGGAAGGAGTGTACTGTGTTCTGCAGCGACTTTGGCATAGTCTGGCACTTCAGAAGGCTAAGTGCTGGCACTGTATAGCACAGCAATCCTATACCTGGGTGTATAGCCAAGAGAAATGAAGACTTGTACATGAATGCTCATAAGAGCCCCAAACTGGAGACAGCCCAAATGCTCAGCATATATCCATATAATTGAATGCTGTTTGACAATAAACAAGGTTAAAATACTGATGCATGCTATGACAGGAATGAACCATAGAGACATACTAGTGTAAAAAGCCAGACACAAAAGACCACACACAGTTATTGGTTTTAATGACCTGAAAGGTCTGGGGCAGGCAGGTGTGTGTGTGTGTGTGTGTGTGTGTGTGTGTGTGTGAGAGAGAGAGAGAGAGAGAGAGAGAGAGAGAGAGAGAGAGAGAGACTTCAGCATTATCCCCTTGCAGCATGAAGCAAGGTAGTGCTGGTGGAAATGGCAGTAAAGGACAAGGGTTTCATTTGAAGTAACAGAATTATACTAGTTAATTGTAGTAATGGTGGCACAACTCTAAATACACTAAAAAATGCTGATTGTTGCTTTGAATGGTTAAGCTTCATGGTATGAATTATATTTCAATAAATCTATGACCAAAAAAGGAGTAAGGCCTCAAAAAACTCAAGCACACTCATAAGTTCTTTGAACCATTATATATAAAATCGGAAAGAACAAAGTCCTGCGCTTCTTTCTTTATGACCGTAAATAAAGTCTGGGTTACGCTCAGTCCGTTGAAGTGACTCCACATTGATGGAGAGGGTACGTTGTTGCAGTTCTTAGGTGTAGAATGGCCATGCACTTGCTTGCCTCATAGGACGGCCACTCCACACTCAGGAAGCAAAAATGACAGTGAAATGCCTTTCTTGGGGGTTGCCACCTAGAAGTAGGCACTGGGGTGCTTTGTGAGTAGGGGTTCACCCTTCTTGCTCAGTGCTGCTTACCTTTGTGTGCTCTGCACTCTGGGATTGCCAAGTTAAAGTACATATTAGTCAAACTTCTGTTGTGGACACAAAAACTTAGTGTTTCCCAGGCTCGTCCATGTCATGTTGTTTAAAGAGGCAATAATAGTTTCTGTACCACAAGATTTGCTTGCAGATATTTTTCTGTGGGCTTGCTTTAAATTATAAATATTAAAAGGAAAATATTTGAAGGATATATTTTTCTCAGACATCCAAAGGTGAAAGATGAATCTGTCTGTCTGTCTATCCATCCATCACATACATACATACACGCACATATATATGTATACGCACACACACTTTTATCATCCTAAGAAATCATTTCATCAAAATAAATGAATTCATACTCCAGGTGCATCTTTGGCTTTTCCAACATAGGCTCCTTTTAAGGAGTGTCCATTGATCTCTGTCACATTTCCCCAGGCCTAGAGAGGGGTGAGCTAGCTGTCTCTGTCCACTGACAGCGAGATCTCAGTTATGCCTTCAGTATGCTTTGCAGCCTCTACTCCATATTCTTCATTATTGAAGAACCTGTTCTAGGAAGGACTGCAGCCGCCTCCTGTTTGTAGAAAAGGGAAGAAATTCTTTGCCTTGAGTCACCCTACACACACACACACGCACGCACACACACACACACACACACACACACACACACACACACACACACACGATGACTGTTCCCATTTGTGTGCTTTGCAGCAAGTTCTCCTGTCTAGCTACTCTTCCCCCCGTATTGATGCATTCATGATAAAATCACTATCTTTGACATCCTTGCCAACTGGTTGTTCATGGAATAATTATTACATTTCTTCTACATTTAAGAGTCAGTTTAAGGTGCTGTAGTGTATGTAGAATACAAATGCAAGCATACACGTATGTACATACATCTCTTGTATATCACACACCTCCTGGTGTTTGTTGTTTACTTAGAGAGAGGAGGTCCATATAGTGAATGGCCAGCAGCCTGCATGAACTGGTGAGGGCTGGCTGGCCACACAGAATCAAGCGGGCAGGCCACTACTGTAATTCTCATTTAGGGTGCATGAGCTGTGAGAATGGCAGGTAAGTACATAAAGCAGAGGCAGCTGTGAGCAAGCTTGGAGCTTGCTCAGTCTCACTTGTGGTTCTGTCTTGGCAGTGCTCAACGGGAACCTTGGATTATATTTTACAACGCTGCCAATTGGCGCTGCAGAATATCCTCAATGACTCAGAGAGTGGTGATGTCTCTTTGAAGTCCTTCGAACCTGCGGTTTTGAAACAAGGAGAAGAAATCCACAATGAGGTGAGGATGGTCAAGAAGTTGATGGGTCTGAGACCTTACCCCTGCTTGCAATTTCACACAGATCTAATACAGGAGATTCGAGTCAGAGGAGGGGCAGCTTGAGACTCATTTCTGCTTGCAGCTTCATGAGGGTCTAATGCAGGAAATTCGAGTCAGAGCAGGGGGCAGGTTACATCGACAATCACAGTAGTTAGAGTCCTACTGTGTTTGTGCTAACAAAATATAGCATCCCAGACAGCTCCTAAGCAGCAGGAGTTTATCCTCTTAGCCTGGCAGACTAGAAAGCCTAAGTGAAAGGCACTGTGGGTGTCTGGTTGAGATCATGTTGCTGGACTCAAAGATGGCACTTTCCCATGGTGTCTTTGCATGGTAGAGGGGACAGACAAGTCTCGCCTTCTTTATATACATACTGAGTCCATTCATAGGAGCTCTGCCCTCGGGATCCATTACCTCCCAAAGCGAACTGTCACCTGGTGGTTGGGATCTTACCCTAAGATCCTGGGTGTGAAGGGCACAAACATTCAGACGATTGCTTACTTTGAGATGCTTTCTACAGGAAATAGGCACTGGGCAGGTAGCATGGCACCGGCAGGGGTTACACTATGAGTAGTACCCGAGACAGGGACTTTTCTAGTGGACTGGAAGCAGCTTCCACGTCTGTGAGTAGCTCTGCCCTAACTTCTGCAGGAAGAATTGGCTTCACGCTCCAAGTTCTTCCCAATACAAACACCCTTGCAGGGTGACCACTTCCTTGAAGACAGGCAGAGATGCAAGGGACTTGAGGACAATGGTCACCCACCTAGCAGTGAGTGGGAATGCTTTGCCTTAAGTTTATGAGACCATCTGCTTTTCTGCAGTCTGTGAGTGCACGGTGAGGTCAGGGCACATCCTAAGCTTACTGTTTTGTTAATACTCTCAATTTCTACTTTATATGTTGTTAACTATTTCACCTTTTTCAACTTATTTTTTGCATAAGTAAATGACTTTTAAAGAAAGAAACTTTGTACTACTGCTTAAGTGATATCCTGTATAGTTAGCCAAAAGTAGGTGACTTAGTTAGGGTTCTGTTGCTGTGAAGAGACACCATGACTGTGGCAACTCTTACAAAGGAAAACGTTTAATTGGGGCTGGCTTACAGTGTAGAGGTTTAGTTCATCGTCATTATGGTAGGAAGCGTGGGAGCACACAGGCACACATGGTGCTGGGGAAGGAGTTGAGAGTTCTATATCTTGATCCACGGGCAGCAGAAGGAGACTGTGTGCCACAGTGGGCATAGCTAGAGTACTTCCAAGCACACCACCACATGACACACTCCCTCCAATAAGACCACACCTACTTCCTCCAAGAAAGCCACACCTAATCGCGCCACTCCCTAATGACCAAGCATTCAAACACATGAATTTATGGGACCATTCCTATTTAAACTGCCACAGTAGATGACCATAGGCAGTGAAGATAGAGCTGTGCTCGAACTCATCTGTGGGCACCCTATATCAGAGAGGGAAACTATAAGATCACACAGCAGAATGCCATCATTAGAATATCTGCTGCAGAGACCCTGCTGGCTGCTTTGAGTTGTCTGTGTCAGGAAGGTGGGGGAGCAGTTGAGGGTTAGCCCGGGGTGACCAGATGAAGGTCTTATATCCAAATAGCCCATGTGCCTATCATGGTCACCACCTCCTCATCTCCCCAAGGCTAAGCTGGTGTGCCAGCTCCTGATTAGGAGTTATTCTGTGGTCATGAAAGCTGGCCTGAGATGGGGATTGGTTTACTCACCCTGCGCTGTGGTCTTAGTAGTTTATCTAGTTTCTTGTTTGTTTTCCTCTTCCTTCAAGGCCATGTGCCTTTGCTGGGCTACTTATAATAAGGAAGCACCTGGAGTACTTTGAAGCCATCTGCGTTTAGGAGCGGCCTGTTTTCTATCAAGGAAACATGGGAACTTTAGACATGAGAGGGGTGGCCTTTTGATACTCCCACTTGAAGACACAGAGATAAGATTTAAATTCATTTATAAGTAGAATCCTCCTCTATGTTATTAAGTTGTCTTGTTTCTTTCTTCAAACCATCATGTTGTGAACTTTAAATCTTCTAGCAAGTTTCCAGAGTCTAAACAAACATGGCAGAGAAGAGGCAGGCACTTCTTGCTTTCTTACAGGAGCAGTGCAATATGATGATACTGGTTTTGAAATATGATTCCAGAATTTTTCATCTTTCCTTTTTTTTTTTCAGACAGACTCTCACTATGTAGCTCAGGCTAGACTCAGACTCACAATATTCTGCTTCAGCCCCCAGAGTGCTGGGATTACAGGCGTGCCCCACCATCACTAGCTGATCTTTAATCTTTGTTCCACATCGCCTGAGTGCTCACTGAAGTTCAGGAAGATAGATGGATCCTGTTTCTTTCTCCTTCACATATTCTCTTGGTATTTCTGAGAGTAAACTAAACTTGGTTCATCTCTTTTGGCTGTCTGTGGAGAAGGCATGTGCAAGTATGAAGGTCGCAGCCATGGTCTTCTGTGTTGGAGCTATGAACCTGAAGCCACTGTTCAGTTCCTTTCTCGGAAGATGCAGAAGGCCTTTCATGATCAGTGGGAGTTGGGCTGCAGTCCACCCCTTCTGCCCGTGGGCTTTCATTTGATTCTCTATGAGAATTATGCAGGCAGTAGATCATGCAGTGTGGTCCATATATGAGCAGAACACTGCAAAGACTCCCCGGGAGCTATTCCATCTTGTCCCTGTTTTTTTATCTTTGGGGACCCATGTTGCCTATGGAGTCTTTCACTCTCCTGACTGCGTTTTGCTTTCCCGGTGGCTTGTCCTTTCTTCTGCTCTGTTGACTCTCAGCTTCCCCTGTGGGCTTTGTTCTCTAGAGAAAGGACGGAGACCCCAGCTCTGACATGTTTGGAACTTTCTAGGTCACTCAGTATGCCGCACTTTGATTTGTTTTTGTTTTAGGTCTTCAATAGTTAGACCTGACTTCCTGACTTCTGTAGCTCTGCCCATTTCACACTGACTTCAGAGCTCTAATTCTTTTATTAATTTGTGTTTCTAAACTTTTTTTGTTGGTGGAAATAGTGTTAGTTTTTTATCTTTTGTGCTTTATGCTTATTTTTATTAGTTTACAGAGACCTAGGTGTCATTAAGGAATTTTTCAAACAAAATCTTATTTTTTTTTTTGTTTCTCTCCCCCAACTCCCAAACCGCCTTCCCTCCTGCTTCCTTTATTCCTTCCCTCTCCACCTCCAGGAGGTGCCTGGCTGTGTAGTCCAGGCTGGCCTGGTTAGTCACCTCCCCCAGCCTAAGACGTGTACCATTATGCCTGGCTTAGAGCCATTTTTCTTCCTCCTCCTCCTCTGCATCATCGGTTGTTCTTAGTGGGCGTACAAAACAAGGGCTTTCGCTGTGACGTTTCCATATGTGTATTTCACTGCTGTTCCTTACTATTTGGCCATTCATTGACCTCCAGCATCTTCCCTTCCTGCCTCGTTCTATTCCCCTGTCTTCCCCAAATATTCCCTGCTTTCACAGTACACATATCCTATTGCCCTCTCTTGTTTCATGCTTCCATTTAGATCTCTTCCTCTGTCTCATAGTCTCTTCCTTTTCTAGTCATGTATGTATGTATGTTTATGTATACATGTATATATAAATATATACATATACATTTCCATTCTCCAACGTCATAGAGACAAACTGGGGACTGTCCAGACAGCCAGATGCCTGTCATTTCTTAGTTTTGGAAGCTGCTTTCTCTGCACTTCCTGCTTTTTCAGATATATTTATCCTTCTCAGGTCTCTGATGTGGTTGAAGACTAGATATAGTCTCCCAGTTAAGTTTTAAGTTGTTTAGGAATTATAAGGATATTCCAGGTCTAAGAAGATGTCTTTAAGTTGGTAATGCAAGTTAGTATGGAAACTGAGTTAGGAATAGAACTTTAAACTCATCGAGATAGATGGATAATAGAATATTATTATCTGTTGCCAAATATGTATGTACTGGACACTGGGAATGTATGTCATACCTGATAATCTTCATAATTGTGGCCTAATTGTGCTTATTGTTTTGTATTGTATTTATTGTTACAGGAAAAAGAGCCTTTTGTTGGACTAAAAGGGGGAGCTGTTGGGGAGAAAAAAGATACACCTTAAATTAAAAAAAAAAGCGGTTAGGTGGGAGAGGAAGAAGAGGGTAGGAAGGTGGGACTGGGAGGGAGAGGGGGAGGGGATGTGATTGAGATGTAACTTGAAGAAATAAATAAATTGTTGAAAAAAATTTCTGTCTAAATTCTGCTGTACATTTGTTATCTGTAGTTCCATTATTTTCCTGAAAATGCCATGATTGTAGTCTTGTCCATGACTGAGTAAACTCCTGCTGTGTCTATAATCCACACTTTCTTTACCCAGTCATCTGTTGATGGGCATCTAGACTGGTTCCAGATCTTGGCTGATGTGAACATCGTAGCGTTAGACATTGATGTGCACCTTCATAGTGTGCTGACTCAGAGTCCTTTACGTATATACTGGTTTAAGAGTGGAATAGGAGTGGTATACCTGCATCCTATGTAGTCCCGGTTTTGGTTTTTGAGGGGCCTCCATATTGATTCTGTAATACCTGTGTGCATTTGCTCCCACCAACAAACGGGTTCTGGTTTTCCCAGATCCGCACCAGCATGTGTTGTCATCTATTTTCTTGATAACTGAGCTGCAATGGAATTTCCAGGTGGCTTTAATTTGCGCTTTGCTAATGGCTAAAGATATTGAATACTTCTTCAAATATTTATTGATCACTTATATTTCTTTCTTTGAGAACTATCTATCTGATTTATTCCATTTATTGACTGAATGGTTTGATTTTGTGATTTTAATTTTTGGAGTTCTTTTGGAATCTAGGTTTCCCTGTTGGCTTTATATTTGGCAAACATTCTTTTCCCATTCTGTGGGTTGTCTCTTCGATTTGATGATTGTTTTCATCTCTGTGCAAAAGCTTTTTAATTTCATTTAATCTCATTGATAATTCTTGGGGTTATTTTCTGTGCTTTTGAGGCCTTTTCCAGAAAGTTCTCTCCTGTGTCTGTATTCTGAAGTGTTTTGCCAGTCTTGGCAATTCAGAGTTTCAAGTCTTATTTTAAGGTCTTTGATCCATTTTGAATTGATTTTTCTTTCTGGTAAAAGATGTAAAATTTGTTTCATTCCTTTCCATGTGAATATACAGTTTTCCCAGCACCATTGTTGAAGATGTCATTTTCTCATTGTATCTTCTTGACATCTTTGTAAGAGATTAGGTGGCCCTGGTTATGTGGGTTTATTTCTGGATACTCCATATAATTCCAATGGTCAGTGCATCTGGTTTTGTTTCATTGCCATGCTATTTTGTTACTATGGCTTTATAATATACTTTGAGATTAGGTATTGTGTTACCTGTACATTGCCTATTCTGTTCAGGATTACTCTGGCTGTTTGGGTTATGTGCTTCTATATGAATTTGCATTTTTTCTAGTTCTGTAAGCAATGTCATTTGACTTTTGATGGGAATTGAATTGAATTTGTAGATCACTTTTTGTAACATAATTATTTTCCCAATATCCTGTCAATGCATGAGCATTGAAGGGTCTTTCCATCATCTGGTATTTCAGTCACTGTAGGTATCTTTTACCCCTCTGATGAGGAAGGAGGTTAAGTTATCATGAATGGGCCTTTCCTTTTTATTTCTTTCTTGAGAACTGAGGTGTGTGGAAGGACTGCCGATTTCTCTGTGTTGGTTTTATGTCCTTCAACAGGGCAGAAACCAGCTATCAGATGGAAGAGTTTTCTTTTTTTTTTTTTTTTATATAAGGAAGGGTTTATTTGGGGCTTACATTTCCAGTGGAATAAGAGCCGTCATGGCAGCAGGCAGGGAGGCAGGCATGACACTGGAGCAGTAGCTAAGAGTTCACATGTAGATCCACAAACAGGAAGCAGAGAGAGACATTGGGAATGGTGAGAATTTTTAACACCTTAAAGTCTGCCTTCAGTGACACACCTCCTCCAATAAGGTCACACCTCCTAATCCTGATGGAAGAGTTTTCTAAGGTAGGGTATGGTCTCTTGAGTTTAAGATTATGTTGTATGTGAATTGAGATAATTTGACTTTTTTTTTTCCTATTTGTATTACTTTTCTTTCTCTTGGCTTATTTCTGTAGTTAAGATTTGGAACACTATACTGAGTAAGAGTCCAAAGTGTGGGAAGCCTTGTCTCATTCCTGATTTTAGAGGATTTAGTCTACTATTGGCTATAGGTTTGTCATAGATAGCCTTTATTATGTTAAGATATGTTCCTTCTATTTGTGGTTTGTCCAGGGATTCCATTATGAAGGGACCTGGGCTTTGTCAAAGGCCTCTTGTACATGTACTGATGGCCCTGTGATGTTGCCCTTACATAATTTATGTGCTTTATTATTTATTTGCATATGTTGAACCATCCTTGCATCCCTGTAATGGAACCAGTTTGCTCATGGGTCATGGTATATGAACACATAAGGATTTTGTTAAAAGATTCTGTGTCTATGTTTACCAGTGAATTTGGTCTACAGCCTTTTGTTGCTGTTCTCTGGTTTTGGGATTATGGTAAGGATGGCTTTGTTCCCTGTGTGTGGTAGTATTCTTTCCCTTCCTGTTTTATGAGACAGTCTGGGGAGCATTGGTGTTAGCTCTTCCTTAAAAGTTTAGTAGAATTTGGCAGTGATTTCATCTGGTCTGGACTTTCTTTGTTGGGACACATTTTGTTACTGCATTAATCCCATTGCTTTTTTTTGGATGTAAGTTGTTTTAAATCTTTTTAATTTAGGTCATTTATGCTGGAAATTTCTCCATTACAAGGAGGCAATGTCTAGTTTTCTATCTTTCCTGAATATCCAGAACCCTGATTCTTTAAAGAAGAGGAGGAGGAGGAAGTTACATTAATGTTTTTTGGGGGGTTGGAAGGGCTTACACCATGGCCTGCAGTGCATGTGGAGGTCAGAGGGATCATCCCACTCTGTGGGTTCCGGGCCTCATATGCAGGTTGATGGGCTTGGGGACAAGCACCCTTACCTGCTGAGCCAAGAGAGTGACATGTCTGAGGAGGAAGAAAAGGTCTTATTTGTTAGCATGGCATTTGCCTTCTTGTCCTATGGCAGAGTCCCCTATATGCCCTCTCTTGCTTACAAGTGCTCCATCACAGATGGTGTCATGCCCTAATAGATTGACAGGCTGACTGCTTGTGACAGTCTTTTTATTCCCTGTATGCCAGAGTGATCGAGGCCTCCAAGTTTTGTCCTCTTCAGCTGTCGGAAACCATTTCAGCTCTCCCTAACATCAGACTCAGACGCTCTGCTCTCAGGCTGTTCTGACGGTGTGAACAATTTCAGCCATTAAAAGGTGCTCTCTCTTTCTCATGTAAATGTGTTGCTAAACCCGGATCTTCATTGAAGTTGAACTGTGGCCATATTTATTCTCCTTTTTTTTTTTTTTTTTTGGTTTTTCGAGACAGGGTTTCTCTGAATATCTCTGGCTGTCCTGGACTCGCTTTGTAGACCAGGCTGGCCTCGAACTCACAAAGATCCACCTGCCTCTGCCTCCCAAGTGCTGGGATTAAAGGCGTGCGCCACCACCGCCCGGCTATTATTCTCCTTTCAAAGTACTCAGATTTACCCTCTGTTAACCACTGTCTTTTAATGCCGCAGATAAGGTGTAGCAACTGTCTTAATGTTGCCCACATTCCTGTTTTTTTTTTTGTTTGTTTCAGCTTTAGCTGAAATCAGTTCTGCATATCAAACAAACATTTGTTTACTGTAAACCAAAACCTTTACATGAAACTAGGTCTTCTCCAGTTTTTTACTGGAGCCATTTTCACCATTGTCATTCTTCAAGTTTCCTTTTGTTTGCCTCATGAAAGTTCGGTGTGAAGAAACAAACCAAAATCCTCTGTGGTCACAGGTGACAGTGACAATGACTGAGCTCTGTGTGTGTAGCAGGATCACTCCTACAAAGCAGACATCACAGCCTGGTGCTGGGGTCACCACTGTATAACCCTTTGGAGGGCAAAAGTAAAAGGAGTTTGGGGGTTAAATGGAGTTCTACTTTGATGATACAGTTTGCTGTTGAAGTGGAAGACAAGCAATAGAGACTCACCCTTACAGTGTTGGTCAGACTCTGGTCTGTCTGTGTTGAGACTGTTCCCATTGCAAGGATCAGACCACTAACCCTGACCTGGCTTAAGTGGAGAGGGTCTGTGGAGATAGATCATCTGGCCGCTCACTGTGTCCACCACCTGATTTTCATCTTCTCATCTCGTAGTCCCTCTCTGTGATGTTGGTTCCAGTTTGACAGCAAAATGTCTACAGGCTTCTTCTTGTGTTTTTCTTGCCCCGAGGCCTACTCTTCTGAAACCCAGAAATGGGGAGCGATGTTCCTCGTCGCCCTGGGCTCCTAGTGCTATTAGTACTGTAGCTGGAGCTCTGCCTATATATACCACAGGCTGAGCCTAAAGAAGGGGGTGGTGAGGGAGCTGTGTGTCTGTCCTGTGGGTAGGAGGAGTACCTCTAGGTGGTCAGCACAAACAGCTCAGGAGCTTGGTGGAGAAGGTAAATCAGTGCCTTCTGTCTTTGCTACTGTTTGCCTGTTACAATTGGCCTTTACTGAGTCAACAAGGGAGAACCTTAATGCTGTGTAGGAGGTTGAGTGCCTCCATAACTAATTACATATTGTTGGCTTATGTGGCTGAGGTGATCACTGGCTCCTCCTGGCCCTTGGGTAAGTTCTTTATTTTTAGTCTAAGGAACCTGACATGTGATACTCTTATTAGTATCTGTCTATGCCATTGCCTTCTTAGCTTTTACTAAGATGTTTAATTGCTTTGTCATGACTTTCCATCATACGCAATGGAGGCGGCTTAGATGTCAGGATCTAAATATTTGTTCTATCTGCCTAAACCAAGTAGCCTGACCTGGGCTGTCATCCTAGCAGGGCCTCAACTCTAAGACTTCCATTTCCTTGACTTTCAGAATGCTCTGGAGATACCAGGGTGTTTTGGGAACTGGTTAGGCCAAGCTTTTCTCACCTTTCTCATCCTCTGTCTACGAAGTTGCCAAAGGAGAATTAAGTGGAGAAGTCATTGCCCTTGTTGGTCCATCACAAGGACATTATAACCACCACCTTCTTGTTCTGGTCCACAGGTCGAGTTTGAGTGGCTGAGGCAGTTCTGGTTTCAAGGAAATCGCTACAAAATTTGCACTGATTGGTGGTGTGAACCCATGACTCAGCTGGAGGGGCTGTGGAGGAAGATGGAGAGTGTGGTAAGTGCATGAGGTCTGACCGCATTTTCTGGGGTGCCTCACTGTGCAAGTCTTCAGCTGTCTAATTTTCCCAGGCAAGTGTACATGTAAGTGTATATGTTATCAATCTAAATGATTGCGGTAGGTTATTTCCTGTGAGGTAATGAGCACAGCCTGCAATTTTGTCAGTAAAGCCCCAGTCCTTTTCAGGACTGCCTTCACAGAGGGCACCCTGCTGGACATGAGCTGGGACCCAGCATGAGAGCAGGGTAAGCACCGAGTCCTACATTCATTTGTGTTTTTATGCTCAAAGGGTTTTCCTTATCAAGATTTTACATTCTTACCACAACTGAGACAGTGTGGTGAGCCCCAACGTACAGATGTCAAAGCAGAGGTGTAGAGAAGTCAGGTGCTTGTGCAAAGCCAACGCGTGCGTGCGTGCGTGCGTGCGTGACTGGGTGCTAGGCTGCAGGGCGCATGCTCTTAGTCTCCTAACCTCGCAGTTTAACCAAGAGAGATATGTGGATGTCACTATGATTAGTGTAGCTAAAATAAAACCTTGCAGTGGGCCTAAAGAATAAAAAATCATGGGCTGGCAAGATGGGTCAGGGTGTAAAGATGGTTGCCACCAAACCTAATGGCCCGGGTTTTATTCCTGGGACCCACAAGGTGGAAGGAAAAAAAATGGAGCCTCAAGTCATCCTCTGACCTCCACACATGCACATGGTTCCATTCAGTGTCAGGTTCAGGTCCTTACTGCTGGGACAGTAGTCATGACGACTCTGGTCTGGTTGGAGGACTGTGTAGGAGGACAGGACGGGGTGGGCCATCTGGGAAGAAACATTAGGTCTTGGAACTGTGAAAACAAGATCAGAAATCAGAGCACTTAGGGTGTGTATGGACTATATCAGCTAAGTGGCAGTCGGAAGCAAGTTGATGAGCCTCAACTTGGATAGCAATAATAGCTAGAAATGCTTGCATGGTATTTTTATGATTACTAAAGATTTTATAAGTTCTAAAGAAGTTATGTAATGTCCATGGTGACCCCATGGGATAGGTATGACTTTCGTCTCACTTTATAAAATGAGGAGACAGGAGCCCACAGGCTTTACATAACTTTCCCAAGGTCGCCACCTATTAAGGTGGGAGAGCTGGGATTTGAACTATAGAAGGCTTGCTCTAGGCCTCTTGCCCTCTGGTGGCTCCCTGATCTGCCTCCAAACACTTGAATTTGGAATGTTGAGGAAAGGTGGTAAAAACCTGCTGACCTCTGGAGAGTGCCACTTTGCATGCTGAGAGTGATGACTCATGTGCAGGGGTGCACAGCCACCGCCAGTTCCCGCCGGTAATGTGTTTCAGACAGCTCTATGGACCTATAGCTGACATACAGGAAATTGAACAAGCATGATGTGTTACAGCTTGATGAGTTGAGATTAAACAAACACCTATGGAGCCATAGTAACAGCTGACACCGGGACCTGTCTGTCACCTCCAAAAGTGTCCACCTGGCCTGCCAACTTAGTGTTACTATTTCCACAAAGATGTTAACCTAGTATCTCCCCTAATCCCTGTCTTATAATAATGAAAATACTAAGTTACAAGTTTGAAGGCCTCAACTTTGAAATTGTAATTTTATCAAAGTGTAAATTAAGACTTAGAAACAAGTAAGAAAAGAACTCAGTAAGTTTGTAAAATAATTTTTTGAAAAAAGTCTTTGTTTTAGGAATATTCGATTTAGGAGTATCCTCCCTTCAAGTGAAAATTTTGGCACTATAATCACACCAGCAATGCTCATTATTAATTCACTGAAGATATCTAATATCTGATATAAAGATCTTACTCTAGATGTATGCCACTCTCTTTTCATATGTGTACACATTTGGTAGTAGTAGCGCATTAGTTAGAGGAAGTATCTTTATTTTTTATTTTATTTTTCTATTATTTTGGTTATTTGAGACAGTTTCTCTGTGTAGCTCTGGGGGTCCTAGAACTCACTCTATGCACCAGGCTGGCCTCAAACTGACAGAGATCCGCCTGCCTCTGCCTCCCAAGTGTTGGGATTAAAGGCGTACATCACCACATCCAGCTTATTTATTATATTTTATACCAAAAAAAAAAAAACAATACTCAAAGAGTAGCAATCCATGGAATTTTCCAGAATGTGGTTCTTTGCTGTAAAGAAAAAAAATCAATGGTCAGTGTCGTGTCCCCCCACCCTTACATGCCACTGTTGGATCATTATTAGTGTGAAGGTTTGGGCCAAGATAGAAGGGATGGTTCTCCTAAATTAAGTTCAAGCATTGCTTCAGGCCTTTAAAAAAGATTTCTGATAAACTCATGATAAGTTACTTTTGCTATTGAAAGAGATAGCAGAGAATAATCTCTGGTAAAGTCCCTGGCTTTGTGGCTCTTAGTACAGTGCCATGTGGTATCTGGGTATTGGCTGCCCAGAGTCTGGCTCGGCAACCCTTCTCCAGCTTTATTTTACTTGTAAGCAGTAGGGGGCAATGTTGAGCTGCCAGTTGGAGGTCCCAAGATGCTGCCTTTCAGGAAAATGCATATAAATGTCCCATTAACTGCTAGGAATTACCCCTGTTGCTTCAAGTTAGCAGTAATCTCCAAGATTCCATAACACAGGAAATCAGTTGTGGGCTCACAGATTCAACAGCAATTTCACTTCAAAAGTGCAGTGTTGGTGCCCATTTAGATTCTGTGGAATTAAGTTAATCGAAAGGGCATTTCTGAATGTCCAAACTTATCTTCCATGGAATATATTACTTCAAGTTATGATTGTAGACAAGTGACTCTTTGTTATCTTTTTGCTTTTTTGAGTTCTAGAGTCATGTGTGTATCATAGAAACACATTTTTGTCTGTTGTGCACCATCATACCTTCTATCTTTTTCAGTAAGAAAAATAAGGCCTGCAACCTTGGACATTGTGTGCGCTGCCTTCCCCCTTTTGCTCATGAGAAAGACAGCCTTTGACGCCCTTGGGCCAGGGAAGAGGCTTGTGTGTTGTAATTTTTCTCTGTCTTTGTGTCCTTTTTCTCATGTGGTTGGGAGGGGTAGTCTCTAGAAGCCTGTAGGAGAATGGAAAATGAATTTTGAAATAGCTGGTCTTCCATTAGTGGTAATTGCCACACATGTCATAACCAGCCACATATTTCAGAAAGTTTAGGCAGCTGTACATAAACTCCCCTGGCCTCTTGTTACCCCCTCCCTGTCCCAGCAAGCACGCCAACACGACACACTGTTTATTCTCACCCCTTCTCTCCCAGAGGACAATTTTTTTCCTGTGCCTGCTTTTGTGGTATAAATGTTAAATCTTATATTTGAATGACATTCTGATAAAACATCACATCTCCCCTGAATATTGCTTTGTGAATTTATCGAGCTTTGAGCCGGGAGCAGCCTGACCCTTTGCACAGCGGTCAAGCCTTTCTCGCCTTCTTTGCTTTCCGCTTACGAAGTGTTCTCACACTTGAGCACTATTCACATATTTGTGTGGTTTTTTTTTTTTCAACCAACCTACTACCTCTGATCCAAGATTATCATATTATGAGGAAGACTCTTCGGGACAGGAGAGTTACCATTTGAAAGAAACCGTGCAAGCTTTTCTTGCTGGCCAAAGAGGAGTAAGAAAGGCTCAAGTCTCCTGTGTGCCAAGGAGGTCTTACCATGCGTGCGAATCAGTGGACAGACAATTTGTCTCCCAGGGGCTGTATCGCTCTTTGCAAACCTGACATTTATTTTACCTGTAAAAATGTTTTAACACTATCAAATTCGTGGTGAGACCGAAAAGAATGCTGGGCGTGAAAGCGTCTAAATTGATGACATTTATTCATTTCCTTTTGACCCTAAAAACCTCCGTTTTGTACAATCCAGTGGAAGCACTCGGAGATGGGCTGGTGGTAAATGGACTGCGGGAGTTTCTTCATGCATTTTCTCATTGTTGCTTTTCTTTGTGGGGGAGAAGGTGGCTCCTGCTCATCCCTGTGCTTTGAGCCATCTCCTGTCCAGCAGTCCCTGGTGCTCCAGTACCAGGCGCTGTGCATGGTGACCGGCCTTCATAACCTTTGTTGACTGTAGTGGGTGTGAGCCAGGGCAGGATTATTTTAATGTATCCGTTTTGAGTCAGTGTAAAATACAACATATAATTATGTTAGGTAAGCTATAGGCTACATTTAATTTGCCCATTTACGTTAAAATTTGGCTCAGGAGAGCAAAGAGATGCAGCAAATGAGTGGGTGTTTCATTTGGTAACATAAGCAGGTTCTTGTTGTTAAAGTTTTAAGAGAGAAATGTTCTTCAGAATGTAAAGGCATCCCTGACAAGTTATTTATAATAGTTTAATTCCGAGGTGAGTCATGCCTCTCTGCTTGTCACTGTGGTCTGCATAAGTCATCAGGGAAGCTGGTTCCGGAGGCAGCCTGCCGCCAGAGGGACGGGTCCTCTCTCTCTATGGCTCTCCTGCAGTTGCAGGAAATGAGTGAGCCAAAGAGCACTTTGTTTATTTGTTTGGGGAAAGGTTAATGAAGCTGTCACTACAGCTGTGGATAAAATTCTTTGTAAGTGAACATAGGAACAAGGCTGCTTCTTATATGCTGAAATACATATCAAATACAGTGGTATGTGGATAACAGCTCAAATAAAGTCATTTTAAAATTCCTTCTAAGTTAAAGATTTTAGAGAACACGAGGGATATACCCATCAAATATAAATAAGTATTTTGGGTTCAAATTAATGATAAAATTGCCTATAGTATGTATATTTATGTCATATATGTATGTATTTACCTCGCCCCATAAGTATTCTGTGAATACTAAATTACATGTGCTAACATAATCTTGTCTCCCATTCTTCAGCACTTCTATTTTCATTTTTGTATTTTTATTCTTAATTGTGAGTATTGTCTGTGCGTGGATATGTACACATGAATGCAGGTACCTTTGGAAGCCAGGGGCATCAGGTTCCCCTGGAGGTAGAGTTAGAGGTGGTTGTGAGCCAACCGACTGGGTGCCAGGAATTGAACTTGGATCCTCTACAAGAGCTCAGCAAGCTGTTAACCACTAAGCCACCTTTCCAGCTGTAGGGTCAGTACTTCTAATTTAGGAGCAGAGTATATTGTAGTAACTTAAGATCTGGAATGAGATGCCTGCTGCATTTCAATTAAGATTTAAAGTCCCCTCCCCCTCTTTTAACTGGGACATTGCTGAGTGGCTCTAGATAAGCCTAGAGTGGAAGCAGGTTAAACAGTTACAAACACCCAATAATTCAAATTCTGGAACACAGTATTTTGGGGCCTTTGTGTTTATCTTTGGAAATTTGGGGGGGGGGGAAGAAACAAGCCTCTTTCAGCCACAAAAGCCACAACCTTAGGCTTATATTCTTGGTGATCCTTGAGACATTCACTGAAGTTTGGCCCTTCCCACTCCACCCCTCACCTTCAATTTCCCACAGCCTATTATTCTAAAAGCAAAATACCTCGAGGGAGGGAAGAGATCGTATGTGTAATGTAGTATTGAACATCTTTCTAGAGCGTTTTGGGTTCTTCTTGATAGACTTTTGAGTTTCTCTGAGAACAACCCCTCCCCCAACTGCAGTTGCTACAGACTTAGTAATGAATTTTTTTTTAGGTATTCTGTCCGTTTCAGGGGGGAAAAACACTTCCAAGAGAATTCAGACTTAAGCCTCCCAAACAGAGTGTGCATGCTAGGCACAAAAGCCCGTGTTTGTGATTCTCTTTGAAGTGTGTTGCAACTGGATAAGGAAGAATTTAGAAAGCGACTGATAGTGTTCAGGGTAAATACTTAAACCCCTTTAGAGAATTTCACACACAGATACTGTGTGCAGAAAAAAAGGGGTACTTATGTTTCTTAAAGCTGCTACAGCCTGCAGCTTTGTACTTAAAGACAGAGGTGTTGAATGGAATTCTACAGAGGATACATCCAGTGACAATATCTGCAGGGACATCAGAGCTGGCCAGCGGTAGACTGTTCTTAACCCTTCCATGAGCAGCATGAGCACAGCCTTAGTGCCCAGTGCCAGGACGCGCCAGGGATGCTCAGAGGACCTGGCTGCCACCTCTGTTCTGAACACAAGCAGAGCAAGACTCAAAACACTGAAGATGGAGAGAAAATGTGACAGGAGCAAGAACGCCAAAGAAAGTATGGCCCTGTTAGTGTGTGGGGAGAAAAATCTGGAAAAATCAGGCAGGGTTTCTGTTTTAGCCTTGGCACCGGAGCATTTGACAGATTTTGTCCACCTTCATTAAGTACGCATATGCCTGGTACATGCACACACATGCATGGCACACACACACATGTATGGCACACACACACATACATGCATGGCACGGTAACACAGTTTTTATACATTCTATTTGTTAAAAACACACACACACACAAATCAAAAACACAGATGTATTCTCTTGTTTCAAGTGTTTTTAACTACTATGAAATTCAAATCTGTGTAAAGGGTGTAAAAGCTCTACCACTTCTCCTGGGGGAACTGTGGTAGCCTCAGCTGCTGGAATTTATTTTGGGTTACTTTGACAAGCAAGCCATAACGTGCATATGTGAATTCAGAAACTCGGGTGCCAGACTGGTGTGTCAGGAATTTTCTTTTCTTTTCTTTTTTTTTTTAGGAAAGACAAAGGCTAATTAATATATACCTTCTTCCCCCCAGTCCTTTTTCAGAGGACTTGGAGAAATATTCAATTTCTCTCTAGTCTATCATTCTATCTGATTGAAAAAAAACCTTTGTGGTGTCCTAGGTGAATCACAGCATAGACAGCTAAGTATTGTAAAAATAAATAAATAAAAAGGCAACAAGCCCACAGTTTTGAGAAGGAAGCAACCTTCCCCAGGATGCTGTCTCCATCTATTTAGAATATTATCCGGCCTCTTTGCTGTTTCAGTCCCCTAAAAGTGGTCCCTAAAACCGGTACCTTCTGACGAGCATTGTTCTAATGATCTCCTGAGAGAGCCTGTAGACCACACAGTGTATCTGAAATAGAGATTCTAGAGATTAGTGACTCACCTTGCTTGAGGTATTGATTGGAGTTCTGACCCCACCCCCAGTTCCGTCCTAGAGCTGGATGGACTCACAGCAGTTTGGAGCACAATGCTTCTCTTGCAATGCTCCCAGCCACTGAGTGTTAAATATTGTGGGGTAGGACTGAAAATCTTGTCATATTTTTGCAAAGGTGTCCCTATGAAGAAATGTGCTCAAACTACTAAAAACCTTGCTTCTCTGAGAACCCTGGGAATACATGGAGTTGCCTCTTCCTACATGACAGGTAGCATAACCACTCTCCTGCTGTTCCTCATTGACTTCGAAAAATAACGAGCCTGTGCTTTTCAGGAAGGGACTGTGATATCCCGCCTCTTTGTATTCCTAAGGTACCTCTGTAATCTCTGGCTAGTGGTACTTTTAATTCTATCTTCACCTAAGAAGTAAATTATGATTGATTTTCTTGCATTTTCTTTCTACCATCTCATCCTCATCTGGAACCACATATGACCATCTCACTTGTAAATGTTTTCTCAGTGTGTGTCAAAGGCTCAGCCAGATGATCTCCTGCTTGGTTTTGATTGATTAACAAAATTAGCTTACAAATTAAAAAAATGTGGGTTATCAAGTCAGTGTTGAAAGTGAAAAGCCTGTCTTTTAGACTTAGCTGTTTTAGTTGTAGGGACTTGGAGCTGGTGGTTTCTTGATCGTGTATAGCCCTGCTACTTAAGCATTGTTAATTTAAATGAGGAATTACAAAATACCCACAATTATTCATCAGATGTTAACAGATGTTTATGAGAACTAAGAGATTGTATTTTACTTAATACACTAAACCAGTACTTCTCAACCTTTAGGTCACAACCCCTTTGGAAAACCTCTGTCTCCAAAAATAATTACATTACAATTCATAACAGTAGCAAAATTACAATTATGAAGAAGCAATGGAAATAATATCATGGCTGCGGGTCACCACAATGTGAGGAACTATAGTAAAGGAACACAGCAACAGGAAGGTTAAGAACCACTGTTCTAAGCTGTTCATATAAATAACAGTGGGCTTCATAAAGAATGGAGCTCCGACAATGTGCTGGTGCCTGTAATAAGTCAATATTTTCTTGGTTCTGAAGAGTCATATCCTGGACACCTGTGTAACTGGTGGGCTAAATGGGCGCCCTCCTGTAGTAAGTGCTTGAAGTTAGGCACGTCTCAAATCAGAGTCTTGATTCCTGTAACCCGGACCCTCTCCTAGTTCTCACAGGTCAGTGACTAGAATGAGCCAGTTGTTCAGCCTAAGCTTGAGTGGCCTCTTGGTGGCCCTCTTTTCAAAATACACTCATCACCTGACCAACTTTTACCGCCTCCTGTGACAGCAGCCAGCATGGTGGCTGATTTATAGGAAGTGCCCTGTAAGCAGACTCCCAAATTCTAGGAAGCCATATAGCTGCCCATCTGCACCTAGGGTTCCTTTGAGATGTAAGTCGCTGGCCTGATCCAGACCCTAACTCTGACTCAATCCATCTTCCCTGGCTTCCTGAACTACAGGACCCACACTTCCACCATTGTCTTTGTGTTTGTTTTTGCCTCTGGAATATCTTTGGTTTGCTTCTCTCACTCCTCTGCTTCACATTGTTTTGTATCATCCTTGGAGAGTTTCTCTGGCTGAGCTCACCCTTGTGACAGGGGGCCTTGTTCTCAACGCTTCCTCCATAGAACCTTCCCATTAGTCTGTGAATCTCTTTATTGCCTGCCTCAACTCCCTCTATTCTCCCCTCTCACTGGGTGGCAGAGAAGCTGTTCCCAGCTCCTGGGACACTGACCGGCAGACAGTAGGTGCTACTCCTGGGACACTGGCTGGCACACAGTAGGTGCTACTCCTGGGGCACCGGCTGGCACACAGTAGGTGCTGGCCCTAGGACACTGGCTGGCACACAGTAGGTGCTTACATTACACTTACAGAGGGAGAACTAGATGTGAGGTCAGTGTTCTGATCCTTCCTACTGTGTGGAGAAGCCTGGCCTCTAATGAGGTTTCTAAAAATTGCCCCCTGATTAGAAGGGATTTTTGAGTAGGTTCTCCACCTCCATGTCGCCGGACCTTAGCACAACACTGGCAGCCCTCTGCAGCTGCAGAGGCTTATTTGAGAGCACCATAGAGCAGGTTGCATGCCTTTGGGGTTTCTAGCTGAGAGGATTGAGAAATCACTGGCAAATGACTTGTGTAAATATGGGGATTTTTTTTTTTTTTTTTTAATGAGAGAAGCAGGCTTTTAGCTTCCCAGAGTCCCCTCATTGCTACGACTTGAGAAGGTGCTGCTTTTGCTCCTTTCTTGCCATCACTCTTGTTCCCTACTCTTAAAAAATGTAGTAGAGTAAAATCATGCCAAAATTAAATGACTTCTGTAGCAAAGCTTGAACTTTGTTGTGGTTAATTTCAAAATATAGAGAAAGCGGCATGCACTGGACAGGATTTGGGCCCAGAACTAGGAAAATCCCCGAGGAATAAACTGACTTCCGCCAGACAAGCTGAAAACTGATTAAAATATTTATCATCCTTTGGGTATGCAATAGCTTTTGATGATGGAAGGCATATTAATATTCATCTTTGCTGCTTGTCTACACTTCAGACAGATCCCAGGAAAGGATGTTCAAATGACCAGTTTTCTTTCCTCACCAGGAGCCTTGAGCCCCAGTGCAGCTTGGAACCAAGGCATGCCTTGTGATGTGACTGAGGTTTTCCTCTGGGGGAATAGGGAAGGGGGTACAAACCAGAGGAGACCTTTGCACTAGGAAGCTTTAAAGGATTACTGCTTTCTCTAAGGAAGTCTTTTGCTAGAACAAAGGGAAAAGCTGGGCCATAATTCTATGAGCCACAGAACTACTGTGCTGTCTGAGTACAGGAAATGGATCTGGCTTCTTAGGTGAAGTCAATGGATCCAACTTTATAAAGGGTTTTGATGGAAATGCCACTGGAGGTAGGCCCCTGTCTCTCCCCACTTCCCAGCCACTTTGTTGAAGAGGAAGGAGAAAAAAAAATGAGTTGTGTTTGCCACTATGCCCAGGTCTTCTGGTCTTCTGTTGCTTTGAGTGAACCATCTATCACCCTTCATCCTCAACTAGAGACTGAATAAACATTCTGTCCCCATAGCCATGCTGAAGTAGCACAGAGTGGCTTATGGGGATTTTAGGATCAATCTCCCCCCCCCCCCCGTTCTTCTTTTGAATGAGAGAAAGAATCTGACTCTATTAGCTGTGTTAATTAAGCCACATTTTCTGGCTAGATTAGAATAACCTTGATTACATTTTTGAGTGTAAATAGGGCACTGAAGAAACCTAACCTTTTTTATTGATCGGTCTAAAAACAAACTAGAAATTGAAAAGAAGCGTCTCATAAAATGGCCAGCATATTAACACTTAATTTCAATCCAGAGATTCAGAATGTTCCTTTACACTTACTTTTGTAGTTCCATGCTGCTCAGATATTTGTATGAGTGATAACCTAGAAATTGGGCAATAATTTTCTTTTAAATCTATTTTAACATTGGGACATGAGAAGAAAAGTGTTTTGCCTTCATCTAGACATTTAATCATACATCTGTTCCACGTTGTCCAGATAAGGGAAGTTGTAGAAAGAGCTGGGACTTAGGTCTCCCAGGCTGATAAGACACAAGGCAGTAAGTGATTCAGCGGGAACAAAATCAAAGGCAAAAGGCAGAGTCTGACAGAGGCCTGTGGGGAAATGAAGGATTTTGATAGATGGAGACTGGTGGAAGATATTCAAAGATGACTGGAGCAGAGGTGCAGTAGGCAGGAAAACATTCTGTGCTTGCAAACTTGATTAGATGTCATGGAGTTTGTTTTGTGTGAGTTGGACAGTGACAGATAAGATGAGAAAGATTAGCAAGGATGCTTTTTTCCTAATGCTTTTTTTTTTTTTTTTTGAGAAGTACAGTCCCCTTGTCCCTGATGACTATCAGAATCATCAGGAGTGAAGTGCCAAGTATGGGTAACTAAGAATAAAATGAAAACTAGTTTGATTATCTTGTGTTTGCAAAGGTTTTGCTGGGAAAGCAAGTCAGATCGTATTATTTGTCTCAATTCCACAATCAGTCTGTACCCCAAACACAGCTAATAAGCAACTGTACATTGTTAGAACATGAATTACAAACACACTGGGTTATTATTTTCCTACCAAATTTCTTTTTATTTCCCTTCCATTAACTGTATGCCAAAGTAATAATTTTAAAGCTTGGCCAGAATCAGGTCTTTCTATGTGCAGGCCACTTACAGGTACTCTTCTGTGTTTGGGAGAATGACCCTTCCCTCTTGGGGTTGTGGAGGAAGAAATGGCATCTCCTCTGTGTCTTGTCCTGGTGACGGGCTGGAGGACTCAGTATTTGTGTAGAATAAATTTTGAAATATCGCTAAAGGACATTTGTGAATTCCTAGATTTGGCTCAGGATACCAGATGCAGTAATAGAACAGAATGAGCTTTCTCACACTGTCCACCCTTCAGCTGGCAGCTTCTGTTTGGGATTACATTCTGTGCTGCCCTGTGTTTACCATGGCAGTCTGGCACGCTGGTGACACTGTGTGAAAGACTGAGATGGTGTTGGCGATGTAAATGGCCACTGCTCATTTTGATCTCCCCAGCTGTTGTGTGTGGATTTCTGTTCCACCTCACTTTTGTCCCTCTCTGCGCTGGTGACACCCCTTCTGAGGCACAAGGTGTTGATTCTTGAGTGATCACTAAGCCTCAACTGCTTCAGTCAAGAGCCTTTACTTTGATTCTCATTAGGAATCTCAGGTCTAGGGTTAGTTAAACAGCCCTCTCTCCTTAGGTAATATTGAGACTGAAATGACATTATAGGGCTGCACTTGTATTTTACCATCACTCTTATGAGTGGCCCTACAGTGTAATGCTCTGGAGAACAAACAGGTTTTGTGCTTAACAGAAAATTCGTCTTCTCTGATACCCTTTATTTTACTTGTTCCCAAGGAACACGTAACAGAGATCTTTGGTATTGTTTAATTTCTGCCAAGGCCTGCCTGCAGTGTTTGTTCTGTGTTCTGATCTTATTGAATATCACTCTAGGTGGTATTCGCAGCGAGGCTCTGAGAAGCTCAAGTGATGATTGTTCTGACTTTGTCCTTTGGTGAAAAGAAGAGCTCAGAAGGGCACAGAGTCTTGTCTGCGGACACAGAGCCTGGCCATAGTGGGTATTTATTTAACTAGTCTTCTATTGTCTTCAGTTTTCCACTTTCACAAACAATGTAGTAATGATTTTTTTTTCTGTCAATATTTTTAACGTTTGAAATCATGGTAACACCTAGAAGTGGAATTCTTGGATTAAAATGCCTGCGTTTTTTTTGTTGTTTTTAAGGAGGAAAGGGCTTCTTTGGGCATGTCATCGCAGGCAGAGCCCATCATGGTGGGGAAGGCATGGCAACAGTCCAGTGGGAGGAGCATGCTGGCAGGAGCAGGAAGTGGGCCAATCACATTTTCACCCATGCACAGGGAACAGATACAGAACACGAATGTGGGCAAGGCTTTATAAACCCTTAAATTCTGTTCCCCAGTGAAAGGCTCTTTACCCTAAAAGTATCCTCTCTCAAACAGGACCAAGTATTTAAATACATGAGCCTGTGGGGAACGTTTCTCATTCCAACCATCACATTCCACCTCTAACCCCCACGCGCCCAATGCCATGTCACAGTGGCCAATGCCATGTCACATGCCCAGTGCCTTTAGCCCAACTTCAGAAGTCCCCAGGGTCTTCCTCAGGCTCACCACTTTTCAGAATTCCAGAGTTTCTTTTGAGACTCCAGGCAGCCACTTGCCTATAACCCCCTGTAAAGTAAAAGGAAATTACATACTCCCAACAAACATGGTGCAGAGTATACATTCCCATTCCAAATGCCAGGAAAGGGCCCTAGTGACGAAAGATTGGGTCAAAGCAATACCAACACCTAGCAGGAAAAACAGCTCCATGTCTGATATCTAGGACTTGAATTTCCAAGGGCTCAGATGGCCCAGTTCCTCCTAGTTTGCTGTTTGCTACATATATCTCTCTCTTAGCTTATACACTTCTATTCAGCTCTCATTGGCAAATGTCTCATGACTCTGACAGCTCCAACATTTGGGGTCTGTACTGCAACCCAGGCTTCACTTCAGAGGTTCACCAAGTGGCCTCCTTGCAAAGACTCTGACCTGCAACATGTTACCTCAGTGACTCTCTAAAACCAATGAGGAAGAGCCATGACTTCCCTCAGCATTGCACCTTTCTTGTCTGTCTCCAAACCAGTATAACATAGACGACACTTCCAAGTTTGACTGCCAGCTTTAGATGGACCCTGGGTCACTTGCACCAAAGTTACAGCAGCTGGTGTATGCTGAAGATGATGAAAAGCTTGCTTTTCTAGAAGTGAGCAACCTCTTCGTTGCTCTCCCATCACTAGTTGATTGCGTGGCTAGGTAAGCTTTTGTCTGCTTACTGTTTCCCTCCTGCTGTTCACTGCAGAACCACAGCTGTCCCTTTAATGGTGCGTCTCCATAGCAGTGATGGTTCCTTTCAGCATGTGACCTGATTTGAGCTTCTTCTTGGGCATTTACTCTCCAAAGTGTAGTTTCTTTCTCCCCCTTTGTTGCTCTTTTTACAGTAGGCCTACATAAGAGTAATCAGTTATAACCATTCTACTTACTTGGTGTTATGCTGTCTTAAAATTTCCTCCACCAAAAATAGTCTTTTTTTTACAACTATTGTTTAGGTAGTCCAAGATTATTATATGTTTATGGGTGTTTTGTCTGCATGCACATCTGTATGCTTCATGTGTGCTTGGTGCCTGTGGAGGCCAGAAGAGGGTATAGAATACTTTGGAACAGGAGGTGCAGACTATTGTTAGCCACCACGTGGGTGCTGGGAATTGAACCCAGGTCCTCTGAAGAACACCGAGTGGTCTTAACTGCTGAGCCATCTCTCCAGCCTCTGTCCTTTGCAATTTAATGAGCCTCACACAAGTTCTCAGGACATGGGTAAAATGTAGCCAGAGTCTTTGCCAAAATATCACTAATGGCTTCCAGCCCAGTTGTTCCTTGTTCCCTTCTGAGAACCTCACAAACTGGGCACCCAGTATATGCATTTCCCAGCATTACCGTCTTCCATGCTTCCACTGAAACAGCCAGTTAAGCTCCACTTAAGGCATCCAAAGGCTTTTTAAGCTGATATTCCAAACTCTCCCACATAATAGTTCAAAGGCATGAATTAAACCACACCCCACTATCAGTTCCAGTTTCTGGATTAGTTACTTTTCTTTTGCTGAGATAAAACACTCAGACAAAAGCGACTTAAGAAAGGGCTTTTTTCATCTTAGTGTTCCAGAGGACACAGTCCGTTATTGCAGGGAGACACAGCAACAGTCAAGGCAGTCAAGGGAGCAAGAGCAGGAAGCTGACTGATCACATTTTCATCGACATACAGGGAGCAGAGAGAAAAGATGTTCATTTCTAATTTTAAGATTGCTGGTCAGCTCCATGTAGTGACTCAGGCCTGGAATCCCGGAAGCCATGGAGTGGAGTCAGTAAGAGCACGAGTCCAGGGGCACCCTAAGCTACTTAGACACTCCCTCCAAAACAGGACAGGACAAAAGATGGGGACTGAGAATCACTGATCATCCATAGAGTTTGTAGTCGAGTGTGAATGCGTGTGTGTGTGTGTGTGTGTGTGTGTGTGTGTGTGTGTGTGATGTAGAGTTTATATGGTAAGTACCTTTTTCCTGCATCTTCACCAGTACAGTCTATTATCATACCTTTTGACTTTTTTGCCAATATAGTTAGTAAGAAATGGTGTCTCGTTAGCCTTCTTCCCGTCCTGCTTTTCTGATGAAGACACTGGGGCCCAGAGTGTTGAGAGACTTGCCAGGTCACATACTGGATGAGTGGTGACAGATCTGGGGTTCATGGTTAGGCAGAGATTCCTGCTCTCTTACTTGCTACAATGACTTCAGCCACACACTACTTCCATTATTGTGATCAGAGAACCAGGGTAGATCTCAAGAGTCTTTTTAAAAATTGCACATACACCCAGCACTTGGGAGGCAGAGGCAGGCGGATCTTTGTGAGTTTGAGGCCAGCCTGGTCTACAAAGCGAGTCCAGGACAGCCAGCGATATTCAGAGAAACCCTGTCTCGAAAAACCAAAAAAAAAAAAATTGCACATACAGTATTTGGCCTGCATATATGCCGGCAGGCCAGAAGAGGGCACTAGACCTCATTATAGATATCCATCGTGTGGTTGCTGGGAATTGAACTCAGGACCTCTGGAAGAATAGCCAGTGCTCTTAAATTCTGAGCCATCTCTCCAACCTCAAGATTCTTGTAGAGAGCCATCATGCATGCTGACTGGTAAGAGTCAGAAAATTCTCTCTCTCTGGGCTGTCACTGAATCAACTATGTCGGTCAATATGGAGAAACAGCTAGCATGACATCTGGGAATGCTACTGGGGCCAGCTTGAGCCCAGTAGGTAGGTAGGGCTATTTTTGCTCTTTCCCCTGCAAGTCCTTGATCTTGGTGCTCGATTTTCACTGGTGGAGAATGATGGGAGGAACCATGCCTGTTGCCTGATGTTCTGTTTAGAGTTTTTTTCTTGTTGGACGTTGTTCAGGTCTGAGCTGCACTTGTTGCTCTCTGACATGATGAGCCATCTTGGCATCTTGTTTGGTGTCATTCCTTCCTCCCCCATAAGTCTTCATTAGGATTATTTAAACACTGACTTAGTCTCTGTTCTGGGCCTTTTCCTGCTTTGCTGCAGAAGTGGAGCTCGAAGCCACAGGACAGTTCTCAGTTCCTAGTTCCTAGGTAAGAGATTGTTTCCAGAAGACAGGACCATTCAGATGTTTGCAGACCCCTTAGGATTGTGACATTAGGAAAATGTCCCATTGTGGTATAGTGATACTGGAGAGGAATCAGTTTAAAGGAGAAAAGTTTATTTGGCTAAGGATTTCAGTCAGAGGTGTGGTAGGTCCTTTTCCTTGGGCCCACAGCAAGAAAGAATATGGCTGCAGCAGCACATAGCAGAGGAGGCTCTTTACCTCCTGATAGCTCAGAAACTGGGAGAAAAGGGATTAGGGACAAGAGAAAGTCCCCAAGAACATGTTTCCAGGACCCATTCCCTGCAACACCCCACACACAAATAAATAAATAATAAATGAGTACGTTAATAAATGAATAAGTAAAATAAAAACATTTTCCAGAGAGACCCCATCAGAACGAGGTGCCTGTGGTGCAAGGCCTGTGGCTGCGCCTTCTGCCTATGTGATCTTTGTTGTGTCCCTACTTCTTGATTTCATCCAAGAGCCCAAATTCCCTTAAAAACACTGGATTGGTAAAATATTTTCAGCCTTTTCTGGGATGCTATTTCTGGGATGGATTAGTGACAGTACTAAGATGCGTCGTTATTTAAGCCCTCAAGTGAGGTCCCCAGCTACTGGATTTTTAATCCTGACTACATATTTGAATCACCCAGAAAAATTTTTTTCAAAATATTTCTTGGACACCAGCTCCAGAGACACTGATTTAACTGGCCTAGGTCACGGCTCCCAGTTGATATTGTTTTGGCAAGCTGCAGATTTGATTGAGTGGATGAATAAATGAACCAATTAGCAAATGAACAGGAAGGCCCACTGTAACCCAGAACACATGTATCCAGTCAGTTGTTTTTCTTTAATTCCCGGGGTGGGCTGGGGTAGGCGCTCAGGAGAAGAAGCTGTATATCTAATTCTAACGTGTGATAGAGGTTAATATTAATGTAGTCACAGCATAAAGACTGCAGAGGGACACATTGGGTCGGTAGGAAGCCAGACAGCTTTACAGTCAGTGGGGACTTCTGAGTTAATCTTAAAATCAGGAAAAAACAAATCGACAGGTGGAGATAGGGGAGGGAAGAGAATGGAATTGTTTTCCATGGAAAGAATCATATATATGAGGGGGAAAAATGCACGTTATATGCATGGTCCTAAAAACAGTGCCCAGCTGGTAATTGCACTCAAACTAGTCTCAGTCAGGAAATGGCTGGTGCTGCTCCTCACGCCACTGTGCATGACGGGCATGCGGGGGGGGGGGGTGGCATCTTAAACAGTCTCTCTGCACCTTGGCCTTTTTACTGTGTTTTTCTGCTGTTCTACTGCTAGCCTGTCAGGACCGTCCTCCTACCCCTGGCTGCTTCCCCATTGGCTTCAGGAACCTCTCACACAGCAGCTAGGGTAACATTTTAACTGCAGATCTGGTCCTGTGTCTCCCTCATAGACTCATCAGTGGGCTCCACCACTGCTTCAGCCTCAGTCCCCCAGCTGTCTTCCACCGTTTACACTAGAAAGTCTGCTCTGCAGTTCTTTCCCAGTCAGTGGAAGCATGGGGCTCCCTCCCCATAATGGTCTCTGTGTATTTTTCCTCTTCCCAAAGCATCTTCTCCTACCAAGACAGGCTCTCATTTTTCAGGCGTGACTGACTCCCTTGACCTCTGACTAGATCAAATTGCTGTACTCTGATTCCATCGTCATCCTCAGGAAAGCCAGCCTTGGCAGCTCATGGTCTATTCTGGAGGCCTTGGGTACCTTTGACAGACGGGCCTTAGGAGTGTTCCTTTGTTCCATGGAGATCCAGTACTGCCAACAGGCAGGAGAATAACAGATGTGATTTTGGGCAAATGATTTGTGCATCTCATCAGTTGGTCTTTGACAGGGAATTGGAGATTGTTGATCCATACCCACGACTGCAAGAAACACATGTGATTTCCTTGTACAGATTCTTCCCGTTTGTTAGAATTGGGCCAGTTCCATAGTGTTCATTGGGTACTGTTACCTTCAGAAAGACAGCAGCCATCAGATTTTTCCTGTGAGTGATACCTACACTGTTCACTTGTTCCACAAAGACCTGGCAGTGAAGCCACCATCTAGGCTCCATTGTGAGCATCATGTCCACAGTGTTCATTCAGCCTTCCAGGGAAGCCGTGCAGCAAGCTGTTATCTGGGCTTCGATGTGCTTGTGGGATGAGCATGGCAGTGCAGCGGTTGTGCCTTCATGTGCTCCTGCCTCACCTCAGCGTCATCAAATGCCACTTACAAAAGCCAGGATTGTTTTGTGGGTGGGGGCATTTTCCTTTTCCTTGCCAGATGTCAGCAACTTCAGGAACTCTAGCCCTCAGCTTCCTGTCAGAAAGGTCTGAGGTCTTCCGCTATAACCTGGCCCTCATTCTGTCTAGGTTGGGAGATACCTGAGAGGGTCCAGGAGCAGTATGCTTTAGGAGCATAGCTGTGTGGGGTGTGGACACTGGCTGTAGAGGCATTCTTCAGAGGCTGTTTGGTGCTACTCTCCTGTAGGTGCCCAGCCTTGCCCTCTAGCTTGGAAAGACTGGGATGGTTTTTGGCACGGGACGGGCCCTTGGCACACATACAAGAATCTTCATGCTGACTGAGTTGGAATCTCTCAGTGAGAAGTGACTTCTTGTCCTGATTAGAATGTAAACACTTGCCAACGTTGAGTTCTGTCTCTCACATGTGTTTTATTATAACCTCCTGTGTTTATAAACATGTCTTGTGCATGAGGGAGAAATGTGGGAACCTTTTGAGCCCATAAGAGTGTCCTTTTTTTTTTTCTGTGTGAGCTCAAGTCAAGATAACTTACCTGCTGACTTTCTGCAGAAGCCCTAGGATGGTGCCGAGGTTCCCATCTCCTCATTGTTTCATTCTCTCTTAGAAGTCAGTGAAGGGTTATTATAATTTGTAGTTCAAGTTCAGCTGGTATTTACTAGAGGGACACAAAATCCAGATATGGCCCCAGTTCAAACCAACAGACAAGCATTAAAATGTTTTTAAATTTAATGTGTCAAACATTAGAGAAAGCTCCTTGTGTAGTATGTGTACGTTAAGCAGTTGTATGCACATATGATACATGATGTGTGGGATGTCAAATGCATGCTTCAACTCAGTGATAATGAGATTGTGCTAGAGAACATGTCAGAAAAAAACTTTGAAGACTTCATAGAAGAGGCACTGCCTTTGAGTTGTGCCTTGGTGAATTGAATAAGTAAAGATTTGGTGAGTTCTGAAGAGGAGAGACAGGGCCATTTCAGAAACAGGAGGCAGGAGGGCATGGATGGAAAGAATATATATATATATATATATATATATATATATATATATATATATATGATACTTAGCTGTAGTGGAGAGATAAAGGGGGAGGCAGGCACCTACAGTGGGAGAACAAGTCTCGAATGACATGCTTAGAAGTTTGATCTTTGCTTTGGGGACAAACTGGTGGGAGTAGGAGTTACCATGATAACTGGGCACAGCATAGTGAGTACACTGCAGAGAGGAGAAACTGACCATGACCAAGACCAATTGCAAAAAGTTCCATGTCCGATAGCGAAGGCAGTAAAGGAGGGTTGCAACACCAGCCGGATTCAGTTTTGTATTTTATACGTGAAAGAAACTTCACTGTCCGGGAGGCAGAGGCAGGTGGATCTTTGCGAGTTCGAGGCCAGCCTGGTCTACAAAGTGAGTCCAGGACAGCCAGGGCTACACAGAGAAACCCTGTCTCGAAAAAAACAAAAAAAAAAAAAAAAAAGAAAGAAACTTCACTGTCAGTTGTCTGAGAGCCTTGAGTTATGAGGAAAATGATAGCTTTACAAAACCCCTGGTCTCAGTCATTGGGTGGATAGATGATTATTCCATTTGATACACTGAAGAACACAGGCGAGAAAGAAGTTTAGGGATATAGGAATGAATGTTGACTGACCAGCAAACAGAATGTCTACAAAGAGCTGATGATACTGGTCCAGAACCTAGTGTACACTCGGGGGTTTGGCCAATGTCTACAGTAGACATACATGATTGCCTACTATGTACCAGGCGTGTTCTTTCATGTTAACTCATGCATGAAAGCACCAAACACAAGGCAGTCACCCACAATGAGTTAGAAACTGCATGTGTGTGTGTGTGTGTGTGTGTGTGTGTGTGTGTGTGTGTGTGTGTGTGTGTGTGAGAGAGAGAGAGAGAGAGAGAGAAGGAGAGAGAGAGAAGGAGGGAGAGGGGGGAGTAAGAACAAACTCTCAATGCGGTGACATATGGGATACATACGTACATATATGCATATGTATATACCTATATGTATCATGAACAGCCAGGGAAATGACCTGACTGACAGCCACAGCAGTGGTAGATGTGAACAGAGCAGAGAAGAGGTTAACAGTGACAAAACCTGAAAGAATGAGAGTGAGCCCACTGGAATGGTTAGCATGGGAAGAGTGCTAGGCATGTCAGAAGATGGAGGGGAGATAGTGAACCTCAGTAAGATTCTGTGATCTGCTTCAGGTTGGGGGGGGGTCTTCTTAGAGCTGTTCTCTGGCCAGTGATGTTTATAGGTCACCATGAGGTGCCTGTCAAGAAAGCCATTTTATCCCTGGAGTATGCCTGCAGAAAGAAGCCCAGGGACATGCAGTTCCTCATAGCTGACTAAAATAGCAGCTGACCTAAAGCCTCAAACGTTTTAATTTGCAAAACAATTGTATTAAATCACAAATGGGAGGCAATTTAGCAATGCATCTCCAAAATTGCACCAGGCTCTGGCCGTGGCTTTGCAATTTATGTTGAAAATGAACATTGAACTCTGTGGCATAAAAACAGATTGTTGATTTTGTGATTAATTTGGTCTCTAAGGCCAAGGAAACTGTTGATGCTGTATATCAGTTATAAAGTTGTGGTAGTATTTGTGGAGCAAAATGAAAAATCAATATCGTAACTACAGGATAGCTCTCTTAAAATCCAAGGTGCGTTTTGTTGCAAATTGCATCGAAGAAACTGACCCCCAAAGGGACAAACCTACCTTCATTTTTTTCACGAGTGTGTATCTGGGGCAGAAAAGCACAGGGAGATGTTGGGTATTATTACCATGTCGCTGGGGGACTAGGAGAAAGATCAAATTGTTGCCACTCAGAGTAAAACCTCACTTACAGTTATGTGTGTCCCAAGGCAAGAAGTCATCTCTTTCAGATGACTGTGCACTCAGAAGCCAGAATACCAGGGTCGTGCTTCTGCTGATGTGCAGGTGGGGGTGAGGGTGGGGTGATACCTGTCTCTTTTCTCCCTGGGGGGTGCAGAGTCTCTAGATTAGTACTTACAGGTGCCTTGACATTCTTCAGTGTAAAGGGAATGTCTTCTTTTAGCATGTTATGAGTAAGACATCCAAGGCATTTGTTTCCCACTCCTAGAAGTGTAGATCTACTTTTCTGTAAACCTTGTGCATTTAGAAGTGGCATAAGGTTTTCTTTTGTTTCAGCAAAAGGGAATGATTTCTGTTTGCCCTGGCAAATGAGTCACCATTAGTCTGCAGTAGACTCACAGAATGCTGAGGGTGGACCTTCCATTGATGTATTGAGCTTCCCAAGTTCACTGCTTGTGTTCAGATGAAGAGACCTGTTCTGTGATCCCAACTGCCCAGATTTCTGAAGTACCTCTGGAATTCAGAATGACCCATGACCTAGGCAAAACTTGTAACCAGATTCTTAGTCTCACCCATCATCTTTAGAGTCAGGGCTCACCCCATGGTTATAGGAAGAAGAGGCAGCTTCAGGGAGAAAGTCTTGGTAAAATGCCAATGGTTATTGTCATTGGCTGCAGAGAACTTTCCTCAAGTGGCTCTCAGAGGGCTTCTGTCCCTTGTGACTTAGGAAGGTTGAGTGTTCAGTTGCCTTGGTTATATAGGCAAAGATGGCCCTGTCTTTCTTTCTTTCCCCTCTCATTTGCTTCTCCTCATTTCATCTGAAGCAGTGAATTGTGGGCTTTTTCAATAACACCAAGATTAGTGAGACCATTTTTAGCCAATCTTTTTCATCTCCCTTGGGAGCTGACTCTTTGCAGAAGAGACAATCCTGCCTTGTGAGAGTGACAGGGATACTCCACAGACCGGACCGTCTCCGGCCACTTTGTTCCTGCAAAATGAACCTCATTTGATGAATAAAAGCTTGGTGTGTTTGATGAGTCAGAGGACACGAAAAACGTCCTTGTCTCTGATGAGGCTCTTGTAGTCAGACTCAGTGGACATCAGGGATAAAACAGACCCTAATCTCAGAAGGAAGCCCTGGAGCATGGAACTATTCCTACTAGAAATGCTGTAGGTAGATCTTGGTGACCACTTCCGCTTTCTGGTAGGGGCAGCATCAAAGTCTGGTGGCTTTGGAGATTCAAGTGTGTTTGATAGGCACAGTTTGCCTAAGCCCTGCTCCTTACTGCACTTGGCCTGTCCCCTGCCGTGCTTTACCCCACAGCAACTTCCTTTCTTCCCCTGAAGTAGGAAGCACAGCCACCTCCAATCCAGAGCCTGTAGCCCTGAACTGCCCCTTTAAAGCCCTGTGGGCCAGCTTCAGTGCCTCCTGTCAACATTGTCCTGCCACAGTGGGGACACCACCTTCCCAGGCCACTTCCCAGGGCCTCTCCTATTTGTGGAAGAAATTTAGAATGTTTTGCTGACTCCGTGAAGATCAAACAACAGGAAGACAGGGGTGTTCCCCTCAGCGTGGACAAAGGACTTAGCCTTTTACCTCAGAGTTTCTGTTTTCTGTGATGTCTCAGAGAACTGCACTCCCATATTTTCTTTAATATCTTTGTTTGCCCGTTTTCCACTTGGATGGGGTATGTCTCAAAACTTTCTCATCTATGACCTGGAAATAAGGGTCAACAAAGAAAACCACCCTTTTGATAAATTGTTGTGGAACAAAATTGTTCTTTAACAATATCTTCTTCTGGAAAATAAGTTATGATAGCATTTTGCTTTTCAGGCTAAAAAACAAAACAAGGAAAAAAGTTTCTAAAGGAAAAGGATCCCTGTCTCTTGTCAGGATACTTTTAAGATCCAGCCGTTAGCTACTCCTTGGGATGGTCAGATACAAGTAGATGACAGATTGGAAAGGCGAATGGTGTCGAGGGGAAACAGCCATGACATGAAATCTCTTTAGTGGAAAGTGCTTTGTGCTTGAAGATAGGGCTTCCCAGTGGAAGGCTGGTAATGCTGAATAGTGAGGGACTCACTAAAATACCTTAAATCGTCTCCCTTAAACATGTAGCATCCTTAGAGGTCAGACGGAGCCGAAACTTGAACAGCTGTACAACAAGCCTCCGAGATTGTCTTTAATTGTGTCCCCTTTGTCTAACAGCAGTAATTCTTGTTTATATTGTCAAAAGCCTTTCCAGTGAGCACAACCACACCATACTTGAAGGTCAGATGCTTAACCCTTCTGTATGGCTACAATGAAAACGGGCCCTTTTGTTTTCATTAATGTATACCCCAGCCACGGACACAGGAAGAATGGGGGGTCCCAAGTGTTCACGAAGCTGAAGTAACTTATTGTAAAAAAGCCACAAAGGGGGCATATTTCTGTTTCCACACAACACTTGCTTAGCCACAAAACAGTAGGATCATTTATCAATGGGCAGAATTTTGGGGGACCATTTTGTTCCTTTGACCTCCGTTACTTTTTACTGACCCAACCAAATTGCTTAAACTTTTTCCCTTTCTGCTGTCAGTGTTTAAAGCCGCTTAATGTCTCTGAAGTGATCCCCTTTCTCTTTAACACTTTACACTCCTGTTCACTGCAGCACCTGTTACTGTAGTGGGCCATGAAATTGCAAATGTCATGCAGCCCTTATTGACTGATAATACTTTATTAAATATAAATAGAGTATCCTCCAGTCTCTGGGCAGATGCACATGTGCCCATAGAGACCCATGTATTGATTTGTGGAGGCCAACCAGGAAAGGAGTTTGGTGTATTTGTTTGTTTGTCAGGCAAGAAATATTTCTTTTTTTCTGCTCCCTAAGAGTTAACGAAAACTCAAGGGGCCAGTTCAGCAAACATTAAATATGAGCCTCAACCGCGAAGGCCTCTTTGTTACTGAAACAAAAATACCACAGCAGGTGGTGGACTTGAACACAGGAGGGAGGAGGAGGCTCAGTTGTTGCCCATTTTTCTAATCCCTTTCAGAATACCCATTGTCCAGACCCCAAATTTTAAACTGTTCCTGCTCAGTCTTGACGAAGACAAGTTTAGCACGAAAGGACTGCATCCGCCCACGCTTCTGCTCACTAGTTTCGTCTTTGGGTGTGGAGTTTATCGCTACTAAATACAGTTATCTCCCAAAGATGAGCCAATAGTATCTGCCCATCAAAGCACGGAACTCCTGTCAGTGTGGCAAGGTGGAGTGCAGTGGGAGCGCGTCTACTCTGTAAATCCAGGCAGAAATGTGGCTTTTGTTGTCCTTGGGGGCTCTCAAAGCAAGTTTGCACAAACCACAGATGCTCCCTAAAGCTGAGGTTGAACTCCCCATGCCACCCTTGTCTGTTTATATCAAGGTGCTTTACCAGGGGGGTGTAGCTTTTAAAGGGGATTAACAATCTGGATTGGAATAATTAAGAGGCTTTTTTCTTTGCGTAGACTAGAATGGAATGTAGTTTCTAACTCTAGACCTCAGGACACCCTGAGGAGGTGGCATTGAAAGATGAGCCAAGGGGCAAAGGCAGGTTCTCAGCCGGACAAGTTCCTATTGCTGCTGTGACTAAGGCACCCAGGATCCATTCATGTGCCGAGCCCCTCTCTATTCCCGTTGAGCCACCCGTAATCATTTCTTTGATTCCGGGTCACAGTTGGGATGGTTGAAGAAAATGAATGCAGTGTAATAATAGTTTTCTTTTATAAATTTGTGAGACGAGACGTCTGGAGCTGAAAATTGTGTTCCCCCAAACTTCAGATACAAATCCTAGCAAGTGACAGATGCTCCACACAACGAGCTGTGAGAACACTGGGTGCTCTTTCCTGCCAGGAGACTGCATGTTTGCCGCTTCAGCTGCACGTTTGGTCCAGTGAGGACTGTGGGTGATGATGCTTAACTTATAGATAGGATTGCAGCTGCCAAGTGGGAGGGCTCTGTGTGTGTGTGTGTGTGTACGTATGTATGTGTGTGTGTGTGTGTGCGCGTGCATAGGTGTGTGTGTGTGGGTGGGACACTGGACTTTTCACATGCCAGGCGAACACCTTACTACTGAGATGCATCTTCAGAGGCGGAGTTTGAGATAGGATTTCAATATGTAGCCCAAGATTGCCTTAAAACTCAAGATTCTCCCACTTCTACCCCGCCCCAGTGCTACACCACCATACCAAAACCCAAACTTGAGGAGATTATAAACTTTAAGAGCAATAGCATTCAGAATTTAGTATTTCTTATGTTACTTGTATCTCTTTCACACGTACAACATTTAAAAATGTGAGAAAAGATGAAAAAGCTCTGAATTATTTTTGTCAGTTTTAGCCTTTCAAGTAGCAATCTGGAGTAGTAGCAGTTTGTAGACCTGGGGCTCTCACCTCTCTCCGGCAAGAAACAGGGTGTATGGTGGTTCCTTTTAGCACCAGCTTGGCACAGTGCGGCCCCTCCTGGGAATACCCTCTCAGTGAGGAGTCGCCTTGATTAGGTTGGCACGTGGATGTGTCTGTGACGGAGTTTTCTTAACTGTGTTAGGTGAAGTAGGAAAACCCACCCTGACTGTGGGCAGCGCCATTTCAAGGGCAGGGTCCTGAACTGTGTTAAGTGACAAAGGTGGACTCAGTCATTTCTGCTCTTGACCGGATGTGACCAGTCACTTCAAGTCCCTGTCCTGACTGCGTGCATTACTGCACTGTAACCTGCAGTTTCAAGCCACATAACCTTGCCTCCCTTACGTTGTGTTTGTCAGGATGGTTTTTGCAGCAAAGGGAAAGGGAACTAGGTAGTTACTCAGTCAGGCCCTCTGTGCTTGTGCTCCAGGAAGACTCCCAACAGCCAGGGACAAAGCCCTTGCTCCCATAGCACAGGCTGGGCACTCAGTGCAGCCCAGCGTCACTCCTCACCACCTCCATTCCTGTACTGGCTCCAGGATGGTGTCAGCTCCCTGAGCCCAGGTGCCACTGATCGCAGGATAACCTACACAGACTGTTGGGGGGACTTAATGGGATGCCATGTCATGCTTCAGGCCTTCCTTCCCATCTGCATGATTTGAGTTAAGTTACATAATGCTTTTGCTTTATTACCATTTATTATTAATAATGTGTATTATCAGCATGTGTGTGTCCATGCATGATGTGTATTGGTACGAGCAGTATGAGCGTGTGGATGTCAGAAGAAGACTTTGTGGAGTATGCTCCCTCCTTCAGCTTTCATACGGGGTCTGGGAAGGGAACTATCAAGTCCATCCATTTGAGGGACACAAACCTGTGTCTGATGTCGTTGTTTCTTATCTATAAGTTATGGTGATTAAAATAAAACTTTCACTGAATTATTTCACCAAACTCTTGTAGATATTTAAATTTGGAATCTGTGAAGAATGATCAGGACAGGACATGGTAGCTGTTAAATGTTCAATAACTAATAGTTATTGTTATCAACCCCCTTCCAATAATTCTTACACACCTACTGTGTGACATGTTTTCCTTTCATGCCTACCAGTAACACTTTAATAAAGTCTACATAAATTGCCGATTAACTGGTACCGGATCCTTACCAGAGAATTCTGTCACAGGATTAAGTGGGAATGGTGGTGCATGTCTACACTCAACACTGGAATACACTGCTGAGACCTGTTGGAAACCAAAACAGCAGCAAACAAAAGAGTTAGATCACAAAACTGTATGAGCGTGCATCCGTCCGTCTGTCTCTCTGCACCTTGGTTCCATGACTCTGTGTGAAGCACCTCCAAGGTACCATAGACGGTACTGCCTATATAGGTGGGAGCTGCATTTTGGTTGAGATCTTTTCTAAGGACAAACATGGCGACTGCTCAAGGCACTGTCCCAAGATTGTCTAGAGTTTTAAGTCACATTGTCAATAGCCACTTCATTATAGTGGGCCAGAATTTTTGCTTTGGTAATCTTAAGTAAAATAAGATAGTTGAGGCTAGAATTTTATGATAGTGTGTTTAAGTTTTTACTGTCATAGTAAAATGGGGAGAATGGTGATTAGTGTTAAGTGGTGCTGCTAACATAGGAGTCAACGAAGAGGACACTAACAGAGCAGAGTCACACTTTGTAACTCAGTTATAGTCCAAAGCTCAGCTAAGCACCTTACGTAACTCCTCATCCATCCTACATCCTGTATGGGTAACGTATTCCCTACTAAATTGGAAGCTCCTTGTGGCTAAGTATTCTGACCCTTTCATATCTACCATGTAGCACAGATTCAACTGTCATTCCTCACATGGGAAACTGCCTTTGCTCTGTGTTCTATGTGCTTCGTATAAAGTATGCCAGGCCTGGAATTATAACACCAGATCACTCATTGTATCTCAACTCCTTGACTAAATTTTAGTATTTGATGGATTATTTAACTTAGCCAAACTTCCGTTTCCTCATCTGCAAAGATACAGTAAATGGTAGCTGCTTTACACCTGGTGTAGTTGAGATATGTTTCTGAAAGCATCTTGCAATGTACAAGTAAATGTAGATCTGTGTTGGCATCTGGCCTCTTGAGTTAGATGTGGCTCTGTTGCTTACTAATAGAACGCAATTTGGCAAATTACTAAGCCTTTCTGAGTCTCCTTTTTTTTTTTTCATCTGTAAATGAAAAGACTGTAAATACTTCCTCTCACAGACTTACTAGGATTCAGTGATGCAGAGCTCAGGAGCAGTGCCTGGCGTGCAGAACGTGCTGGGTGACGTGCCTCTTGTACGTCACTATCTCTACTTATAGGGCACTCGCACCAGGAGACACTGGATTATCCAATACACATGCACTGTGACTGTGGAACGGAAGGCACAGGGGAACAACGTAAAGTGTGCTTTCGTCTTCATTGCATTTGGAATCACCAGGGAGGCACACCTCTAGGTGATCTGCATGGTGTGTTTCCATAGAGGGTTTTTTGAGGAGGGAAGACACCTTGAGTGTGAGTGCACTGCCATTCCATGAGCAATAGTCCCACTCTAAATAAAAAGGAACAAAAGAAGAAGCTAGCTGAGTACAAGCATTTGTCTCTCTCTGCTTCCTGACTATGGATGAAATGTGACCGGCCACTTTATCCTTCTGCTGCCTTGATATCCCCACTATAATGGACTGTGTTTCCTGAGTCCATAAGCCAAAATAAATCTTACCTCCTTAGGTTGCTTTTAGTCAGGCTTTTGGTCATAGCAACAAGAAAAATCACTACCACAGAAAAGATGTCTGCTCTAATACCTATAATTAACCATTATGCTTATGTATCTAAATGTCCAGAGCAGAGTTGTGGGTGAGAGCTAACACATGTTAACATGTGACACATAGTAACAGTCCTACTCTGGGAGCCTGATGTATTTAATACGAGTCCTGTTGGATCCCTGAGGTAACAATACCTACTCTCATTTTCAGGTGGGCAGACTGAGGCTACAGAGAAGTAACTTGCCTATGCCAGCTTGGCAGTTGGCACCTAGAGCTCTTGCCTTTCTTCCCCATATTGAATCCCAGTGCAGGGAGATGTGAAGTATCACCATCTATATCATTTCTTTTGCAGCCCTGAGTTGACTAACCCACTAACCAGCTTTGCTTGCATTTGAATGCTGTGCTGCCAGATGCATGCTCAGATGCAGTGAGTCCAGAATAGCGTGCGTGCGTGCGTGTGTGCGTGCGTGCGTGCGTGCGTGCGTGTGTGTCTGTCAAGAAAGAACAGATGCTATGGGTTAGAGCATGGACAAGAAGTGCATGTGGCCGGGAAGGGCTTGCTCTGAGGATTGGCACAATGGAATGGAGAATCAGCCCAAGTGGAACATGTGCAAGTATTTATCAGGTTTTACCTGAGGAAACAGAAATGTAGCTTAGAGGGTTAAGATCTACCCAGCCCTGGTGCTTAAGGGTTATTAAAATCTAACAGTTTTTGTGTGTTTATTTATAAATGGCTGGTTAAGGAATAACTACTGCTGACTTAATAATTATATGTATCAATTTTAATATTGTTTCTGTGTCTCTGTGTGTGTATATATATATATTTATGTATATATGTATATACGTATGCATGTCAGGGGTGTCCATGTGTGATTTTCTAAAACCTATGTCTGCTGAATGTCCCATAAGCACTGTGAACTGCAAGTCTCCCAAACGGAACTTTTTCTATAGCTTTGCAGAGTAACTTAATATCATCTCTGTGACTCAGTTTCCACATTTAATATAGAGACCACTCTCACATGGTGATAGCGACATTAAATGAGATAGCATGGGTGAAATGCCCATTGATTGGGCAGGAGGGTGATTTGGTAACTGTGGCTCTTGCCCTTAATTTCACTGTGGGGCCAGTTCTCCAAGCCTGAGGGCAGCCAGAAGGCCTCTGGCTTCCCTGCTCTAAGCCGTTAACATTTCCACTGGGGCTTTGGCTTGGATGTCACAGAAAGAATGGGTGAGTGGAAGGGGGAGGGGTGGAGAGATACAAAGAGTGAATTATAACAAAGAGCCTTTTCTGCTTCAGCTCTCATGTAGAAAACATATGTTCAGTGATGCAGGCAGCAGTTGGGTTAAAGACACACTGTAGGGCTGCAGACAAAGGGTCCGCGCTCTGCCTGCATTCACAGAGCATCCAAACATATTCTTGTCTCACTTGTTAGGGACTAGCTGTCAGCTGGGTCCTCTTGCAAGTGTGATTTCTTTCCCCCGTCCCTTTCAAAAGCCTCCTCCTCCCCTCTCCCCCAATGCTTTACACTTCATATAATCCAGTGTGCACTACAGGCCACTCAGTCTTTGTGCTGCTGGTGTTTCAGGGAAGGCGGGCACAGACCTGAGGGAGAGTTTGGATAACTTTCCCTTGCCAAGGGCGCCCCTTTAGGCCAGATGTGGTCGGTCCTCCTTCCAGCTCCTTAGGGCTTGCTCAAGTTCTCCTTCAGTTAGCAGTTATGCTGTGAGCAGATTAGTGTGTAGCAAGATTCTTGTAAGTGGCGGCTGGAAATCAGGGGCATGTGTCATAGTGGGGTTGGGGGACTTCTTGCTTTTATTTATAGAGTGAGTAGCTTTCAGTGAAAAGACAAATGACAAGGCCAGGCACCTCCACAATAATTGGGGAGAAGTCAGCTGCCATTCTAGTACTCATGATGGGAAATATATAAGCATGCCCATGCTTACTTCTAGATCCGCATAATCTTCTGTGCTGTAGATTAACCTGTTCACTTTCTGTGTTGAAACTTCTGCAGCTCTGGTGGGTTTATTTCCATGAGTTAGACATCACACTTTTATTTGTAATATATTAGGGATACCGTTGCACTTCCAGTGCACTAAAAATTTACAAATTAGCATTCTGTTCATTGGGCCACTAAATGTCTCTTGGTCATTTTTTTTTTTACCCCCTAAGTTGACCAAGACAGAATTAAATCATCATTATACTTTATAGAGCATACTAAAATTCAGTGACATAAAAGGGGTCCAATAGTAGTGAGTGAGATTACTTGTCTCTGTGAAGATATCCTGGTATTTTTATGGCCATATTCTTTAGTCTGTTTCCATGCTGATGGTTCTTACCTTCTCCTGTTGCTCTTGCTGTTCCCTGACTTGTTTACTGGTTGAGATGCTTGTTCTGGAAAGTACCAGTGAATTCCAGCAAAGAGAAGCCATAGAGAGGCAGTAGTCTCCTTTGGTTTGAAAGCTATAAACAGGTTGGGTGCTCATTTTGGCAGTGAAGGCAATTATAGTCCCGCTAATGAATAGGCAGTTGGATTCTATGGTATCTTCCAGTGCGAGGATAATTACAGCACCTAAAAACCAATTTGGACAAAAGATGCCATGTAAATATTTTCCAGCAGAAAGTGTCAACAAAGTCCTCACTACCAGCACATGTCAGAGCTGACAGAAACAGGGCTGAGAGAGCATCATCATTTTAGCACTCTCCTTTGAAAACCCCTGGAAGGAATCACTATGGAGATGTGTGCACAGGCTGTGGAGCATCGCAGTTTACTAAAGCTGGGGTAGATAGAATTGCTCCTGCGGTAGCACCTTCTCCCTTGTATGGCATAGCATGCCAGCACACAGCAGCAGAACAGGGAAGTGAGATAATACTCATTCCCATCCTGAGTGTTCTCATCTCAGAGTGATGAGAAAGAGAGAAGGAAGAATTGTGAAAGTGTGTCAGAGGTGCCCTCCTCCTTGGGAGCTGCAGGTTGCTCTTGTTTCCAGTGTCATCCCTGCAGTGGCTCTGGGCTGTCTTGGTGAGAATAATTAAGCTGTGTCTTTCACCTGACTATGAATCAACTTTATTAGGCAGACAGTACTAACAGTGACAAAGAGCAGACTTACGACACAGGCTAATCTTTTAGCCTGCTTAGGAAACAGGAAAAAAGAACAATGATTTTTGTAAACTCCATAAAGGTTAAAAAAAAAAAAAAGAAGAAAAAAAAGCAGTCAGTAAGTATGCAGAAACTAGAAATCAAATCCCATTTCATCATAAGAAGCCGTTGTTTCAGTGGTGGTAGTTAATGTACTGTATGTGAAAGATTTAAGACTAGCCAGAGAGCCTGGCCTCTGTTCTATTAGGCTGCTATTGAAAAGCCAGCAGTGGAACTTCGACTAGGTGCTCTGAGGTTTCTTAATGGGCTGTCGGGGGCGGGGGGGGGGGGCAAGACACCAGGGCTGTGCCGTACTAGCTCTTTCCTGTGCATTAAAATACGGGGCCAAGCGATCACACACAGAAGTATGAATTACTTGATGCTTTCTCTGTTCCATATGGCCAGCCATGTCTTTGGCAATTAATCATGGGCCAAATCGGCCAAGGGCCCTCTGAAGCCCTGAAGTCAACATTGAATTGTACCTGTGCCAGTGGGGGCAGCGGGGGCGGTGAGGGCAGCGTGAAATAGAAGGATGGGGGTTGCTGGCGCCACAGCCCAAGCAGCTGGCTTCTATAAACAACACATTTCTTCCTCTTCATCTTCACCTTGCTCCCCACCCCTGTTTTCTTTGTGTTCTCTTTTCTCTTTCCTTCTCTCCTCTTCTCTTATCTCTTCTTCCTCCCCTCTTGCCTTCCTCCTCTTATATCTTTTCTCCCTCTTCTCCTTCTTCTCTTGTTTCCTCCTTTCTTTCTTTCTGTCCATCCCATGCCATATTACCTCCCTCCTAAAGGAGGAAGCAAGAAGTAAACAGAAGCCCAGGCTCTCTTTCACCACCATCTGAAACACCATGGTTGTAGCAGGAGCTCTGAAGTCCAGCTTGCAGACACTGCCCTGGCGTCCCAGGTGAAACACACATAAAGGTCATCAGCCACAAGGCTCCCTCCCGGAGCATGAGCAAGCCAGCCGTCGAGCACACGACTATCCTGAGATGTTGGGCCATGCAAGCAGGAAGCACATGAGGTGCAGTAATGTCTCTGCTCGGTGGACAAGAAATGTCAAGCACTGTGTGTGCCCTGCAGAAGAAAATAAGACATTAGGTGCAGTTGTGAGAATTTTAAGATGTTTTTTACAAAGCTGTCCATGCCCACTCTACTGTGTCACTTTTCCCAAATCCTTTTTAATGTGGCAGCTCCAAACATTGGTTAGGAACCTTGTTGATGCGCCACATTGTGCTGACCACTTTGTATGGACTGTCACCCTGAGTGTTTACAGCAGCCTTAGGATACCTGCTGTCACTTACACCCCTTTGGAAATGAGGGAATTCATTAGTCATTTCCTCACAAATCTTTCTCCTCAGGCATTTTCCACTAGTCTCAGCTTCCCAGCTCACTAGCCCACAGAAGCCTAGAGAACGTTGTGGTGCACACATTTGGTGAACTCTCCATTCAAAGGAAGTGGGTCTCTGAGATAAACTGAATCAAGTGTGCCCCTGCATGGGAATGAAAGGCTGCATTGTTGGCGGCCTCTCGAAGGCTTCTGCCTTTGACCACCCCCTTCAAGACAGCCAGCTTATCTCTCTCTCTCCTTGTAAATAGACTCTGGAGGAGAAGGGAGGGGACCTAAGAACAGCTACCTCCTGTAGTCCAGTAGAAGTGGCACCCAGTGGTGACTTGGTGTTATCTCTTAGCCGAGGTCATCCAGGATGTGTTTTCTCAAATTCAGGAAACAGGGGAAAGAAAGTTTTAACATTGTGTAAACATTGGCACCCCAAAATCTCCTGCTCTCAGAGAGGGAGATAAAGGAGGCAGTGGGGCTGAGAGGAATGTTTATTTGTTCTGCTAAGCTGTGGATCCAAGCCCAGTGGAAATCTTTGGTGGTACCCGTCCAGTTTAGAAGCTGTGAAGGCATCACTCAGCATTGAGCTTCAGAGGCCACACAAAAGAGCCATCTCAACCTGACAATCAGTAAATGAGGGAAGACCCGAGATCGACCTCCCTTTGATGGGACCAAGGCTATCTCAGTGGGTTCAGAACCTTTCTTCTTAAAGGGGGAAGGGGTGGAAAAAAAGAGGAAAGGAAAAAAGGCACCCTGGACTCTTGAAGAGGGGAGGCCGGGTGGGTTTTTGACGGTGCTGATGTGAGGAAATAGCTTTCTTGGCTGATAACATCTGAAACCAAGTTTCTTCACAAGTTGAACCTTAGCCTGCAGTATCGCTCAGAGCATAGCTTTGTAATTTGTGAGTGCAGAGGGAAACACAATCCTAACAGAAGAGCTCTATGTGTGTATAGTGTTAGGGGAGTTGTTTTCCACACTTCTGTGGTGGTGGTAAGAATGGAAGCTCAAGAAGTAGAAAAATCTTGTGACTCTGGGATCCTGGTGTTGGTATTTTGAAATTGCAAGAATGCCCAGTGTAAATAAACTCAGCAGAGTCATCAGGAGCCATATTTGTAGAGTGCCATTCTGTTTCCCTGTATGTCTGTATGTCCTTAAGCAAAAGTTCTCTGATTTTTATGGTGGTAGATTCAGTGTGAGCTCCAGGATTTTAGGCTGGTCAGAAATGTTACTCCATGTCAAGAGAGGACCAAAGGAATTCATGGCTTAAACTGAATTATTAGTAATGAGTGCTTATGCATTCTTCCTTTTCATTTAAGGGATTCCTCTATGAAAGCCTGTATATACTGGCGTGGCATGTGTGTTCATATGCACACTCACTATTAAGCTTGTAAAAAGTTGCTGAATATAATTGTGTTCAACAAAAATTAAGTGAATTCTGTTTTAGTTTAATAAATTAAGAATTAAGAAATTCTTTTCAAAGAAGACTGTGAGATGTAAGCCTAAATTTGAGATTCCTTAGAGTCTTAGTTTCTCTCCTTTTCTCCCTCCCTTTCTCCCTTTCTCTCTCACTCCCCCCTTTTCTTCCTCCCTGTTACGGATTTTTTTTTTTTTTTTTGCATTGGTTTTGTACATGTAGATTTAAGGGAGAAGAAACAAAAGGTTTTGGGAATTCTTAGGGTCCTTAGTGTCCTGTAAGACTCCAGACTCCAACTTAGTTTCTCTGTTGGAATGACTTATTCCTGAATGTGCACGTAGATGAAATGTGACAGTAATACAGTGAAACTGTATTGTAGGCAATCCGTCCAAATGAGAATTGCCTTTGGTGTGTATGCTTTTGGTTTTCTTAATTATAGCTTAGACACGTCTTCAGGAGCCCTTTGAATCAAATACTCCTTTGGCAAAGTCCTGTCTAGGGGACCACTTGCCTTATGCACCAGGTGTGCCCTGCAGCATATCATTGGGCTTCACACTTCAGATAAGTACATCGGGAATCTATTGCTGTGGTTTGCTGCCCTCCCAGGATCTTTGGAAGTGGACATGCTGCCTGTATGTCCTGAAAGCTCTGGCAGTGTGGAGGAGGAAACACGGACATGACTAGACATATATGGTGGACTGAGATGTGCTTTAGGACATGCTCACAAGTGGTCAGACCAACTGAGTTTGGTACAAGTCTGTGGCTTATGCAAGACTTTACTAAGGGGGTGTGATCTTCAATGTGTCTGGAAGAATAAATAGGGATGAAGGGAGTCCATCCTGTAGAACAAGCAGGTGCTTTCAGGGAGTTCCTAGCAGTTTTTGTGGAACCGAAGATGCCAAGAGATAAAGTTGGCAAAGCCACCAGGACTCAAGATATCAGGGTTGTTTTTTTTTTGTTTTATTTTGACTTTGGTTTTGTATTGCTTAGGAATTTCAGCTTAAAATATATATATATATATATTAATCTTCTAAATTTTAACAACTAAAGCATACATAAGTAGAAATACCCTGTCTTGGAAGCTAAAGATCCTCATCTCTGAGGTTATTCTGCTTCTTGGAAGAACCAGCACTCCATGCAGACAGCTCACAAACCACAGTGTGGTCAGTGCTGAACTATTTGAAAGAAAGTAACAAGTTCATACTTGTGCTGTGAATTCCCTTCCTCCTTTCCTCCCTCCCACCTTTCTCCACCTCTTCCCCTCCCCAGGACCCTGTGCATGCTAGGCAAGTGTTCTGAGGATGAACTACATCCCACGTCCCCAATGTGTTCTCCTTGCAGTAAGAAAATTCATAGATGGGTAAGGTGCTAGGTCTGAACTGGGAGGGGGCAGGAAGAGACGGGTGTAAGAGAGAAGTCAGTATTTAGTGCTAAGGTGAAGGGAGTGTGTACGAGGTGGTGGGGGTTGGGGGTTGGACTTCTAGATGATTCCAGGGATGGAGTTTGTGTCATTGCATTGATAATGGTGGGAGCTCATTCTAGGATAGGATTGGAGAAGAGAAGAGAGATAGGGGAGCAAAGGTGGTTCAGATGTGGGGCAGATGGAGGCTGTGATTTTGTGTCGAGGTGTCACTTTTAAGAAGAGATAGCGGTTGTTGGCTGCATGAGCCAGAGCTCAGCACAGAGGGTAGATGTATGGATGCCACACGTCTGTGGGATCCCCTTAAAGCTCTTTCTGCAGAGAACGGGCAAAAGAGACCACAGAATGAAAGTATGACTTCGGGATGACAACAGTTGATGATCTGAGGAAGAAGTTTCACGTGGGAGACAAGGAGGGACATGCCAAGGGTTGGGGAGGAGCCTAGGAGAGAGAGGGTCTGCCTCCTATCTAATGGATGAGGTCAGAAAAAGTCGGGGGCAGCTGCAAAAGCCAGTCTAGGAGGAGTAGCTACCACTTGGAATGTTCAAAGGAATGTGGTTGTGTTCCTGGTTCACCAAAAGGTTCTGTTCATGGTAGCCAGATAGCTTTAAAAATCTTCTTTTTAATTTTAAACAGTTACTGCTTTCTGGCATCCGGTCATTGAACTAGCACAACTTTGCACGTGGTAGATGAGACTGAACACTAATAATCAGAATAGCAGGAGTACTGGACAATCAGTCTTGACAGAGAAGGGCCTTGCTTCTAGTTGATGGCTCAGATCAAATGCTTTAGTCCTCTTCAGAATATGCTTGGTTCACTCTTATCTGGCCAGCATCCTCTCAGATTTTATTGAAGAGGAATATAACTCTTGAGGTGTGTTCCTAACCCCGGGGACTTGCTTTCCACACTCATGGGTGAGAGGAAAGATAATGTATTTTAGGTAGTAGGTGATTGTTTATATATAATGGAAGGTACATGAGTGTTCTATGTTGGAACTAATGGGAAAACACCTACTCAAGTTCCCTTGGTAAGTCAACCCTGAGGAGCCACATTAGTGTAAGTTATCATGTAAGTGGAATGTTCTTTACAGTCCCTCTAAACTTAGGAAATGCTGTACAGTTACACCATTGCTATCAGGCCTTCCCTCTTGATTGTGGCATGAAGCCCAAGGAATTCCCAGGATGAAGATAGCTGGCACTGAGGAGTCCACACCTGGGTACTGTGAGGAGGGGATTGCCTGGGACATCATCTTTTCAATGATGGTGTCTGAGGCCCTCCTTGAAATGCGGTGGGGTTTTAGTTCTCCATCACTTCTTACCCCTTCTTTTATGATGTAGAGAGTGTGCACATCCCTTTGGGAACCCCAGCAAAGGAACATGGTGAGCCCCCTTAGAGGCAAGCAGGCAGACTACTTACTTTTATGGTTATCATCTCATCTTTGAAGAGCACCACTGGTTTCTCCATTTTTCTTTATAGTATATGTATTTCCTTTTTTAAAAAAATATGGGCCAATTTAAAGAAAAATGTTAGATGTTATTTTGCTTGTATGGGGCTGAGAGAATGCCTGAAGCCCAGGAAACTAAAACATGGAGGCCTGATTATTTCAGAAGACTGTTAATTCTTGTCATTGAAGAACCCCTCATGAAGCATGTAGTGCTCCCAGGTGACCAGTTTCATGAGCTTCTCGTGTATGGAATAGTAATTTCCTAAGAGTCGTCTTTTGTTCCTTTTGTTTGCAGTGCTTATTTTTCATGTTTCTTTCTCATTTACTGTTTTGACAAACATTAAGTGGTTAGGTGGTTAACAGGAAACAGTGGTAAAGGAGTCAGGACCCTCCTGCTTCTGTGGAACTTCCTCGTGCACGCCGCCTCTTCCCCCTCAGCGAGGCTTCTCCCTGTGTACGGAAAACAAGAGCCACTGGGTACAATTGAAGTGATGTAGAGGCTAGGGAATACTAAAGAGACTTTATAAATCATTTTCACCACATTTGGAGCCTACTGGATGTGTCTGATGTCCTGTGTTTGGATGAAGTAGTGTGTGCACACAGGCATGGTAGTGTACCACATGACTTTTTGAGCTTTTTGAGGCCACTTTGAACTTGAACTGTGTGATGTCACATGTTCCAGACAAGGGACAGAACTGTTGTAAGTAAAACACTCTGAAATTAGACATCTTCTAGATTAAAAGCCACAGCTAGTGGCTGCCTGAGTTCCAAAACTAGGAGTGTTCACATTTAACTCCCCTGCCAATGGGTTTGTTTATTTGTTTGTTTGTTTGTTTGAATTCCTGATTTGGCCCTCTTGAGCCAACATCTCTGAAAGGCTGAGTTCACAGAGCCCACTTGTGCCCCATGTGACAGAGCATGTGACCTCTTCAGGTCACCTCTGCCTCACCCATTCCTATCATCTGTCAGCCCTAAGTGGGATATGTAATTCCTGGATCTTGGGTTGCATACTGGGACTGACTACAGAATGTAAGCTTCCTCTCTGGGCTGGAGGACTGAGACATTACTTCTGTGGAAGCTGTTGAGTGTCCCCTGGCATTACCTCCCAGAATCAGATCATGCATTTCTAGATCCTAGAGGCATGAGGCGGGGTTCTCCTCCCAGTTGGGACCCTTCACAATCACTGTCTCCTGCCTTAGGTTTGTGCTGGCCAGACGATTCCATTCTAAGCATCAGAAATAGATTTTGGGGAGGTGTGTGTGCGTGTGCGTGTGCGTGTGCGTGTGTCTGTGTGTGTGTGTGGCTTTATTTAAAGGATAGGGGCAACTCAGATGATTTGAGGAGTACAGAAAGACCCGACAGGATGCTCAGGGAGACAAGGAGCACTAGAAGCTAAGGTACTCAATGGATCGCCTCTGGATATAGTCTCCTTTCTTCATCATCCTCTTTTATCTGGTGTGACACACCAGACAAAAGAATCAGAGGGGCTTGGCTCATGCCCTTATATGGATGTGACAGTCCTCTGTGGCAGGAGCAGAGACAAAAAGGACTCTCCCTACAGGAACCTAGGTGCTGTTGCTGGTCAAAGGAGTCAAAGGGTGGGTGTTGGCCACAGAAAGACTCCTGTGGATGATAAGCACCTGCTGTAGAAGGGCCGAGTGGAGCAAAGATGTGGTTCTCCAGTTCCATGAGAGCCCTGCACCTCAGCGGTGGCGTCAGCACCAGACACAGACGCCTCAGCTGAGCCTCTAGAACACAGCAGAACACTTGGATCCCGCTAACCTTTACTTGGGCCAGTTCACTGAAAAGCCTGCTTTATTCATTCAAGGGAAAACCAGCTGCTTTTTCATCCTGTTTCTAGAACTATCTAGATGTGACTTGTATTCTATTTGATACATATTTACATTTGGGTAAACGGGTGTTTACAGAAGAATGTTAGAGAATCCTCATAGATTTCTCACTGACTTAAAATTAAAATAGCAACGTGCACGGGGCTGGCAAGACAGCTCAGCAGGTAAGGACGCTTGCTGCCAGGGCTGACAGCCTCAGTCAGGCTCTGGGACCCAAGTGGTAGAGGAGAACCAGCTCTCACATGTTGTCCTTCGATTCCCACATGCGTGTTGTGGTGTCCATGCATGGACGCAGATGCACACACCCCAAAAGTAATAAGTACGTAAGAAGTAAATAAATGTGAGACTGGAGAGTTGGTTCAGCAGATAGAATAGATACTGCTCTTATTGTAGAGGTAGTGAGTTGCTTCTCAGCGCCCATGTCAGGCAGTTCACAGCAACCTGTAACTGCTGTTCCAATGGATCCGGCACCCTCAGCACCCGCCAGCACTCATGTGCACATATCCACATCGCAACACATACAAGTACACATAATTAAAAATAAAAATAATTGATTTTTGTTAATAGTAAAAAATGATTTATAGAGTAAATAAATAGTAATACTCACAAATATTAAAGATGTTATTGAGATACACTGCTCATTCTGATTTTTATGCTCTTTTTTAGTTTTTTGCCAGATCTTGATTTGTGACAATGAGGAAAATGAGTGAAAACACCCCCAATCTCTGGCGTGGGTACAAATTGAAAATAATGATTCAAATGAGAGGGCCATACAAAAAGCACACACTGGCTGGCAGGAAGCGTGGAATGTCAGAGCCTGGTGTTTTGTTTTGTTTGTTTAAGGCAAAACAAACAACTCACAGCAACCAGCCCATGAAAATTATTTCTAATAATAGCTCATGGTAGGCAATTCCCTAGGAAAAAAATCGGTGTGCTGAGAAAATGGGAGTGAAAATGCACAGCATCTAGAAGCGTCTCTTCAGGCAGTGGTGCTTTGGAGTTTGCCCTGTGTGCCATGTACATTGATTAAACCCAGAATATATGCTGGCCATTTTTGACCATCATTTACCGTATTGATTTGTTAGCAAGGGAACTGTAATAAAAAAGCCATTGATTTACTGTCCTTATTTGCTTATGGGCTTTTTTTTATTATTAATTTTTCACTTTTTCTTTCTCTTTTGGGGATCATTTCTTCTAGACAAATGCTGTGCTTCGTGAAGTTAAAAGAGAGGGGCTCCCTGTGGAGCAAAGGAGCGAGATCCTGGCTGCGATCCTGGCCCCAATCATCATGCGCCAGAACCTGAGGAAAGAATGGCAAGCCAGGTTTGTGCTTGTGGGAGGTGGGGTTTGCTGTCCCTGACCTGGCTCGCCTTGTCCCTTTCATTTGTAGGGACATAGGAAATAAGCAAGGTGGAGATACTCTGAGCTAAAGTTAGCTCTCCTGCCCATGGTGACCTCGTCAACTATAATGATGCCCGACATTGTCTGTGTAAGTGGACGAGTTCTCCTTGATGGTAACATTTAGCTGCTGGCTTGCATCTCAAGCATAATGTAGCTTTGGTACCTGATGCCCAGGCACCCTTTCTGATCAGCAGCAGGAAGACTATCTTTGCTCTTCAGTTAGGCAGATGCCTGGCAAGTCCACAGAGTACTCTCGTCACTGCACGCAGTCGGACTTTTTGGAAATAGTATACTCATCGGCCTGCCTCATTTTCAGAATTGGCTGAGTAGAGATTACTTTTGCTTCAGCCTGTTTTCTTTGTGCATGGAGGTACCTGTGGTTAGAAAGCTATCACTACGGAAGGTTTGTATAAGTTGCCAGTTCTGATGGAATGTGTTTGCGGAAGAAGTCCAGTGTCATCTTCCTGTAAAAAATGTTCACGTCTCAGAGGTCGGAGCTGGCTCCTCCAAATGTTGGGTCTCTTCTACATGTGTAGCTGGTAAAAATACTGAACTTTTTCCACCTCTGCATAAGAGGGAGAAGAATCAGGAGATGACACTGTGTCTTGTTCTGTGGTCCTATTTGATGCTTAGAAATTCCCTGTGCCTGGGAGTCAAAGAACAGTTTTATTAATAGCCATAATATTCTCCAAAAACTCAAACTGCAGAATTTACAATAACTGATAGCTTTACTGGTATTTGTGATCATAAAAATAGATGTTTGAAAAGGAATGAAGACATGAGCAGCATTTTCAAAGAAAGGCTATTGCTTCTCACTGGGTATCAGAAAGCTGCTTCCTCGGGGCTGCGTGATCTCTAATTCGGACTTGTGTTTAAGGGGAACATCTCAGTTTTCAGTATTGTCCCTTTCTCACAGTGTGGTCATAATAAACGAGTTTTCCAACAGCAGTGACTAAGGAATGGTTTACCATTTAACTTGCAATAATTAAATTTTGGCTTTCTTGTGTTACCATTATAGTTTATTAAATAATGGATTATCAGGATTGGGGTATCAGAAAGGTTTCTTTCTCTCTTTTTGCCATATTCTATCTTCTCCCTAGTTCAATTTCTTAATTCAGAACGGAGAGAAGAATGTGCTCCCCTGTATTCTCTCTCCTGCACTCTTTCCTCTAAAGACAGCGCAGCCCAGAGCGCACGTTTACCCTGAATGGCTGTCTTTTGTTGGACTCATATAGTTTGTTACCAGTAATTTCCTATGACATTAACTCATTAGACAGCGTCCAAGATGGCCTGTTTAAATGGAGTCTGGCTTCAGCATTTCTGGCCCTTTACTGCAAACAGTTTAATCAGGAGCTGGAGCCAGTGTTGAAGTTGATGTAGTCTAGCATCTGAAACAAAAATTCGCAAGTCCTTTGTGGCAGAGACCGAGGGAAGAAGAGGCTTAGCAGTTGACACTGTGCAGACCCTCTTAAAACCAAACACCTGAAAGAAAATTTCAAGAGGTTGATGTCCTGGGAGCTCCAAAGGCAAAGTGTCCTCGGAGTATTAAATAACCGTGTCCCTCCCCCACCCTTCTGTGCCCCCATTTGATGTTTCCCATCTCGGTGCCCTATCTCAAAGCCTCATCCATATGAGCCGGATAAACAGACGGTCACCATATCCCTCTCTTAACTCATCAAAGCAGTGCCCGGCGCGTCTGGTACAGGCCGGGCCTTACGTG
>CAJQZJ010032284.1:3093562-3106182 GCA_907164525.1 Lophiomys imhausi
TTTTAAAGATGGGCTTATTGTATGCTTAGGAATTACACACACACACACACACACACACACAAAGACTCTGTTTTAATAGAAAATAATTAGCACTCACCAGAGGCCAAGCAGTAGGTTACAGCATTTTACCTTCATCAGAGCTATCAAGGGACCAGTTACATTAGATAATAGAATTTTTTTTCTTCAGAAAGTTATATCCAAGTGACTCTAATTTCTTATAATACATATTGAGCTGTACAACTTCGAGAACCTAGTCATCCCACCTCCCACTGGCAGTAACTTCAGTGCCAGTCTACCTTCATGAGCCCTTTCTTCAACATGTTCATCTGACATCATGATTCTCAGAGAACATTTTCAGCGAAACTTGTAACCTGGTCATAAAGTATGTGTCCCTCTCCCAGGCCCGGAGTGGAGCCATTGTCTGGGACTCCACATGTCTAAAACCAAAAGCATATGTTCTCTGTGATTTAGCTCCTTGAGGAAAGTGTCAGTTCTGCAGTGACTTGGGGTAACTGAGTCTGTCACAGTGCCACACAAGCCTGTGATTCTTGAGGCACTTCTGAGCACTGCTGGGTTTCCTTCCCCAAACTTGATAATCTTATAAACAGCCTTCTCCAAATAGGCTTATTAAGGCTGTCCATTCACGTCCCCATCAGAAGCACCGTGTGAATGCCGGGCAAGTGTTAACAGAAGAGGTACCGAATTTCTGAAGATTTGCCTTTGTTTATACAGTCCACTCTGCCTGACGGACAGCTTGTTATAGCTTTTAAAGAAGTAGGCGAGCCCTCAGATCTGACCCCTTCTTGACCTCCGCAGCCCAGAGGTCAGGCTGCAGCTAATAAAACCCAAAGCTCTTAGGGTCTACTGTAGGAGCAGGCAGAAAAAGAGCAGCTGCAAGGACTGAGTATCCCAGGGTCGGATGCTTTGGGGTCACTGTCTGATAATGAAAATGATTACCAAATTATATGGAAGTTTAACCGCAATAGTGAGAGAGAGGAGGGTGGAACCCAGCGTATTAGGTTTGATAAATGAACTGTGAAGAGGCCCATCTGGCTCTCAACATCTTTTCTCCCCCCCCCCCCCCGCCCCCGCTTTCCCTACCAAAGGGAAACATTTTAAAATAACAGCAGTACATATAGGCTCAGTGACCCATGCAAGGAGCTGGAATGGATTAAGATTTAATGGTGACAGTGGAAGGAATTATCATTTGAAAAGTACACCAAAGAAAAGGTACAGTTCAGTGTCCATTGCCTGACTTGTTTTTCTAGATGAAAAGCTAAAAATCGGTGGCTTGCTTTGTTTTAGATGTGTCCCCAGCGTATCACCTAGAGTGCTGAAAATGCTGAGGCATGGATGGAATAACTGTCCACATTCAGCCTCCACATTCATTCAGGAACGGGACAGGCCCCCTCTGTCTTGAACATGTACCAATAAGCATCTAGCATTTTGTTCCTGCCCACTTGCTCAGTTTCAGGGATAGGATTAATGAAAATGCTTCACAAAACAAAAGGGGGGGAGTGCCCATTTCAGTGTCTGCCCGTTTTAGTATCTGGCCCTTCTGCATGTTGTAGCAGTGAGTCTGTGCTTCGCTCACGGGCACTGTTGTATTCCAGCTAAGACTTGGCAGTCTTTTTGAGAAAGATGCTCTGTTTATCCAGTGAGTGAAGTTTGTTCCCCAGTGTTCATTCCACAATTGTGGAGTGCCCTGCGTCAGCTGTGATGCTGGGGACCACCCAGCTCTGTTCTTTCCTGCAGAGATGGCGGGCATATCGTGACTCAAGAATGGTTTTACCCAGGAAGCATTTGTTTGTATATTTTGTATGCTTAACTACGTGCAAAACATTGCACACAGTGCTGTGCCAATCGTGGTGTGCTCTGCCACCAGTTCCATGGGGATGGGGACCTTGCAGCTTTCTAGAGAGGCAGTAGAAGCTGCTCTGTGTGACCTGCTCAGCAAAGTATGTCATCGTAGAGGTCTTAAAAGACTAGCATGCTGTGGCATTGAAGGCCCTGTCTCTGAGCTGGATTGTCTGCATAACAGAAGCCTCACCTAGACTGTAATTATATTGAATTGGGAACAAAAAGCTGCTAAACGTTACCCAAAGCTAGCACATTTTTGGTTTTGACTTGACTGTGGATTAGGGAGGGACGGAGGGATGGGAAGCATCTAGCCGACCAGTGCATACCTGGGAGTGATCAGTGAGTACCGCACGCACTGGCAGGCGGTACCTTAACTTGTTCCTGCATGAGGAGGAATCACAGTAGTAAAAGCAAGGTCACTGGGGAATCTTAAAGCCTGAGATGTAATTAAAAGAGAATAAAATGTCCTATGGCCTAGAAGTCACCGTCATGACATTTGCAGCAAGTAACTTTTGAAGTGTCACCTCCAGGCTGTGTACTCATCACCCTGTCTAGTCACAGCATACTCCCTACCCCAAACAAAGCCCTGTTATCTGGTAATAGCCACTCTAAATTTTCTCTTTTCCCCAATCATTGACAACCAGTAATTTACTTTCTGTATCTAAAGATTTTCCTATTAGGAACAATTTTAGGAATAGACACAAATTCTGCTTCTTCCATTTAACATAATTTCACGGTTGATCCAGTCATAACATGTAAATGCCTCATTTCTTTTTGGTGTTGAATAATATTCCATTGTATGAATAAGCCTTATTTTATTTAGCAAGTTATCAGCTGCTGGACAGCTGGGTTGTTTATATTTGGGACCAATATGAACAATATACCTGAATATTCATGTGCACATTCTAGTAGAAGACTATGAGGAGGGACAACATGGGTCTGGAGGGTAGTTCAGAGGTAGGTATTCTTGGCATGTGCAAGGCCCTGGGTTCATTCTCTCATAGCACACTCATGCACACATATGTGCATGCACATGTGTACCTGTGTGCACACATGCAGAGTGATATTTCTCCTGTTTTGGCTTGATTCCGTGTTCATACTTGTTTCTCTACCACAGCTTAAGCAGAGTATTTGTCAGCTTGCTGGACACTTAGAACACCTGCAGCCGGGATTGTTGGAGCATTTAATAGTCTCGTCCATTGTAATAATGTCCTGTCCCAGCAAGGGGCCTAGACACTCTGCCTGATGTGTGCCTGGCATCTGCCATGGCACCTGGCACGCCAACTGACTCAATGAAATCACTTCCCTGCCAGCCATTCCTGTGTTCTAAGTACTTTGCGTTGCTTGTGGTGGTTTTTTTTTTTTTTAATTGTTGTTGCTTGTCCTTAACCTTGCCGAGTTGGAACCTTGAACTTAGAAGAGAAGGGAGAACCCTAATTGTAACCGAGCTTTTAAATTATTATTTAACACTTATTTATTACTAAATTCACTTATAACAAACACCAAGAATTTCTTATCTATTAATCCTATAAATTCCTACAACCCCTTTAACCTATCCACTAAACCTATTGATAATTATAACAACTACTTTCATAACCTTTTAGAATGATACAGTCTCTGGGGCAGGTCCTCAGTCGTCAGGAACACAGTCTTTGTTGTAGATTCTTTAATGCACTTAGCAGTCCTTTTTCTGGATCTCTCAGATGCAGGTTCATCAGGGTAAGTTGGTTATTGCAGTCTCACCTTAAATAAGGCTTCATGCTTTCTTTTCTGTGGGAGACTCCAGCCGTCTGCAGGCCAACTTACTTCTTTTGAATCAGGAACTCAGCTGCTCTGCCTCAGTCCTTAAAGCCAGGCACAGTTTCCCCTAGGCCACTGATCGGACAGATCAAACCCCTCTAGGCAAAAGCTGAGCCACAGGGTCTAGTCCTTGACCTTTTGGTGTCTTGCTCAGGCTTTCTTTGCTCACCGGCTTCTTTCTGCTTCAGGGAGAGAGCTGGCCATCAATGGCCAGCCCTTTTATCAGCAGGACTCTTGGAGCTCTCTAGCATCAGGGGCCTCTTCTTTTTTTTGGGCTCCATGCACTGTCCTTAAATAGGAGGAACTCTGTTTCAGCTTAATTTGGGCTGCGCCCACTTAGCAGCTGAAAACAATGTCAGGCCAGATACTTTGTTTCTTCAAGTCCATTAAATCTTTCCTGTTTTCCTGACTTCAACCTTGTTTTTCAGTCTATTGAGTCTTTCCTGTTTTTGCTGACTTCATGCTGATAATGCTCTTCAGGCCCCGAATTAAGAGACAGTATCAGAAACTCCTATATATTTTCTAAATCTAATTTATCTAACCCCTACACCTAATATTGGAAATGAATATGGATTACTTCCCTGACCTTGCCAAGAGAACACTTGCAGCTGGAAAGAAGGCAAGATCTTGAACACAGAGCTTTAGACCACAGGCTAGTTGGGGGATAAAGGGGACTCCTCAAGGGACTGTGCAGAAACCTTGGTCTCATCCTTGAGTCAGCCATTGCTAATTTTCTGCCCTGGGTGGAAGAGAATTGGACTTTGGTAAGAAGATGATATATCAGTATGGTTGGGTCAGGCCCTTAAGACCTCTCAAAGGTCATATGCCTCTGAATGAGGTTTGGGTTCAGTCCACTAGGGCCAGACTGAGGTTCATGTGGCTTCAGGTCTGGTTCAGCTGTGAGCCGCTACCTTGTCTTAGTCACCTGCTGGTGTACTGAGCCTTGGTGACTTCCCATTTGGGCCACAACTCACTTCCACTTGTGGTAACTATGTGTAGTCGCTAGCCCTTGGGCTTCCCTGAGAGGCTGAGGTAGTCAGTTACCTCCTGAGATAAACTGTGAGCGTGTCATCTGACCATGTCTGATGCTGTCCTTCATGCTCCAGAGACTGGCCGATTCTTGGGGCAGTTAGTTAGTTGGACACTAGGAGTTTTAACATGAGTTCATAAGTCACTGTACGTTGCCATAGATGAATCTGTGGGTGCTGTCAGGGTGGCATGAGGGAGGAGTACACAAGGGAGATTTGAAAAGCTGGAAGGCATGGCCTACCAATCGCCATTGTTTTTTTTTTTAATTCTTTTAATGCATCTGTCCTTCTCCTTTAGTAATTGCAGCCTCTGCTGTCTGCCACCCTTAGCAAACGAATGTCCTTTGTGTCTCTGAACCAGATTACTCCATAAAACCTGATAACTCCATAAAACCTTCTCTTAAAGGTGTAGGGATTGGAACATTATATAAATGTAGAGCAAGGACTAAACAAAGGAAGACCTGTGTTACCTTTTGTCCAAGATACAGGAACTTAACCTTAAGGTGGGCAGCATTGTTATTGCTATTGCCCTGTTGCTCTCATTTGAACGGTTTGATGGTGCCAGAAGCCAATTGCTTCTGCACATCTTACTTATAAAATCAACCCATGGTCTGGGGAGCTGGAGCTTCTACCAGCTTACTGATTGTGGCTGTTCCTGTGGACAGGACTTACTTACTTTTTGAGAAAATATTGATTCACACAATTATTCAACAACTATGTCCTGGAGGCCTGCTGTTTTCCGAGCCCTGCTCCAGGCTTTGGGAACACAGCAGTGAACATAACTGAAGAGCAGTCGTCTCTTACTGAGCTTCTCTTCTTCTAGTAGGGGTAAGGGGGTGCAGGTGGCAGGCACTGTCTCAACCAGGGGAGGCCTGTATAGAATGTCTGTAAAAATGTGCAGAGCTGAGTGAAGAACACTCAACGGAACTGAACCAAACCCATCCCTTTCAGGTTAAAGACAACAAGTTGCCCTGTCTGGTCTTCCTCATCACTGGTCACTTGTGATAACCCTTGCCTTTGTAGTTGTAGAGGTCCCCACCGAACACTAGTATCCCAGGAGTACCAGTCTAGGGACTCCACACTAATTGCCCTTTTGATTACCTGCTCCCTGGCTCCTGCTTTCTTTACCAGACATTTGCCACTTTTAAAGCCTCACTTTAAGAAAGGTTTAAAAGTTCAGTCCAAGTGTTGCATTGGGAAATCCCCCTTCAGAGAGACCATGAACAACCATGCCTGTGTCATAGGTGTTAGGGATTATGGTTAACAACACACTCTCCTTTATCAATGGTGGCTATTGTTGTGACTGTTGTCAGTCACATGTTGGTTCTATAAATATTTATTGAATTCCTAGCTGGTACTAGGTACTGTCCTAGGTCCTGGGGCAATAGTGGTGAGTAACAGCTGCTTAGGAGAAATGGGTTATGTAACATAGAACAACAAATCCTCAGAAAGAGATTGAGTCATGATTTCATGGAAACCCAGGTCTCAGGGACGGAAGATGGGATTCTGCTTATATCTTCTCAGATGGCTCACAGTAAGTCGGCCTCTGAGGGTTGCTCGTCCTCTGCCAAACTAGAACTTCCTGTCCCTGAGAATAAGTAGGAAGAAAAGAAAACCATTTGTGATAGAGGTACTTGGACAGAATCCTTGCTACCCCCTCTCAAGACACTTCTCGTTCTCAATTTTGAATGTGAGACAAAGTAGTATTTTTTTTTTTTCTAGAGCAGATTGTATTAATATGCCATAGTGGCCATCTGTAGATTCTGAGTCATACCATCAGGGCTTGAATCTTGGTTCCACATCTATAACTCTAGGGAAGGTACAATTGAAGATTGTAACTAGACAAGTTACTTAACTCCCTCTGAACCTCACTTCTCCCATATGTAATTTGCTTGGGAGATAATGATGGGACCCGTTGCCTAGGGTTGATTTGAGTTTAAAACACTTAGGACAAGTACCTCTATTCTGTAGAATTGTCCTCATCATAGGTCATGTGGTAGTTTAATGAGAATGGCCCACATAGGCTCATGTATTTGAATGTCTCAATCCCTGTTGGTGGATTCTTTAGGAAGGATTAGGAGGTGTCGCATTGTTGGAGGAGGTGTGGCCTTGTTAGAGAAGGCATGCCACTAGTGGTGGACTTGAAGATTTCAAAAGCCCATGCCAGGCTCAGTCCCTCTCTATGCCTCCTCCTGAGGATCAAATGTAGTAGACTCTCAGTGGCTGCACCAGCACTGTGCCTACCTGCTTGTTGCCATGCTTCCTGCCATGTGGATCATGGGCTATCCCTCTGAAACTGTAAGCCAGCCCCCAATTAAATGCTCTCTCTTCTAAGTTGCCTTGGTCATGGTGTCTTCTTACAGCAATAGAACAGTGCCTAAGACTGGTCAAAAGAACAAAGTGAAGAATGAACTCAGCCCGTCTTTCAAACTGTCAACTCCTTTGACAAAGTGTCCCCCGTGCAGAGTCCTGCCCTAATAACGGAGGACTGATACTGCTTAAGAGATGTATGTAGAGAGGAAGTCTAACCTGGGGTAGTTCTGCTCTGGGTTTGTGGTGAGCATGCTCACCGAGAATTGACAGGTCTCAGTCTGGGCTCCAGGTTGAATCCTATTAGCAACTGACAGTAAGAATCTAAGCAGTTTACAGACACTTTCCACCCTTTCATCTTCACCTAAAATACTGCGTCTTGATCCACATGACCCTCAAGCAGGTGGCATCTTCCAGCCGGGACAAGTAATTCTAGAGAGCAGCAAATGTAGACATGGTTTTCTCCATTCTTTCCTTGAAATCTGGGGCGGAGCCAGTGTTAGCAATGGCAGCAGCAACAACTAGTTGAGAACTTCCCACATGCCAGGAAGAGTTTTTAGTGTTCTCTCTGACGAGTCTATTGCACAGGACAGGGAGCGCCTTGCCCAAGGCAACAGCTAGCTAGTCAGAAGTAGTAGAGCTGGCACTTCAGCCAGAATGTCCCATGAGCTGCTAGGAGCAGTGACAAAGCCCAGTCAGTCACTCACATGGCTCAGCATGTTGACTTCAGACTCTCAGTCCCTCAGAACCTTTCCCAGTGTGCAGATGAACAGTCGCGTATCTGTAAATACATATTCCCTCTACTACCTGAGCACACCTCACCCTTCCAGCTGTGACCCTTCCTTCCAGCTGAGAGTGCATCTCTGCAGGAGGTTCTTTTTTGCCCCGCCCCCAGCCTGTGCTACATGAACCTCGCTGCCATTAATCCTTTAAAGGAAAGTTTCTCCCTTTTATAGGTGTGTTGTTTCCTTTATATCGATTACAGTCTTTTTAGAAGGCGAGAGAGTGGGGAGGAGGATATGAGCACCAAAGTTTAGCTGCCGAGAATCTGTACACCCTCCAGGTCAAGTGATTTTGGGGCTGTGTTAATCAAGGCCGACTCCAGCAGGTGCCCTAAGGTGAAAGGGGGCGATTTATCTGCTCCACCACAGGCTAGCCATCAACTGTACAGTATGTTTATATCTAGGAAACAATTTACTACATGTGAAGAATAGTAATTTTATTCTATCTCAGGGGTGTCCCCAGTGTATTTTACAGATTTGCTTTGTAATGAATATTCCAGGTTATCGATGAAAGTTTAACCGGTTTAGAAGGTACTGGGGGCGGGGAGAAGAACAGCACTGTCGGCCTGTAGGGGACACTGTTGCACCATTTATCAGAATTTTCCAGTATCTTGTCCTAGGACAAAAACAAAACGGACCAAAAATGAAAATAGGACAGTCACCTTAGAAGTGCTCATTAAAATGCTCCCAGTGCCCGGTGTGACCATGGTTTCCCGGGTGTGTCGCTCAGGCAGTTCAGGACTCAGGCGAGACAGAAATAGCCTGCCATGTCAGGAAAACTGCAGTGATTGGCATGACTCCATGATTAGCCTCCTCTGTCTTCACCCCTGGACTTTTCAATATAATAAACATTCGTGTCTAGTGGGTCACCCTTACTGGTTTCTGAGATATGCCGACACTGCTGAGATCTTCCGTTCTGTGGTACTCTGAGTGTATGCCATGAGTCCTGGAAGAACCTTTTTAGAAATGTTGATTCCCTATTTTCTATGTATCCTTTTCTTCACTGACAGAAATGGTTTTTTTTTTTTAAATCCAGTCATATTTTCATGGAAGGTTCTCCTGTGGCACTCTGTTTAGCTTCCTGATAGCTCCTGGTTTGGTGCCCATCCACTTCTGGGCTGTGGATCCACCTGCTTGCCCCATGGTTTTGCCAACAAACCCTCTCCCTGCCTGCCCAGCTCTGGCTTCTTCTGTCCCAGAGCTGAGGCCTGCAAGGTGACCGATGACACCTCACAAAGGCCTGGGTTGTGCTGCAATCACACCACTAGCTTCCTTTGCTCCTAGTTCACCGTCAATTCTGCCATGTGTTTCGTCCAGTTGACGTTACCCTCCCAGCATTAATTATAACCTACAAGACTGTTAGAGTTAATTTTATGGCAAGCATATTGTCTCTTCAAGGCTCCAGAGCAGCTCATAAATTATCTTGAAGGTAAAATGTAACTTGGGGAACCTGTTATGAAAATTCCATCCATCTCGCTTAGGAACTGCAGCTGCTCCTGTCAGCTGCCTCACTGCTGCATTGTGAAGGAATTACAGTGGGTCAAGTTTAAGAGGGTAGGCCCAGGCTGTCACGGAGGAGAAAGGCTGTCCTGGCCCTGTCAGAGAAGTGCCTTCTGCCAATCCCTGGTGATTTCCCTTTGTAGGAAGGCAGAGGCAGGCAGCACAGGTGGACAGTCCCCAAGCTGTCTGTACTCATTACTTTACAGAAACTTGCAGGTGGACAGGACCAGAGACCTTTCCTCCTCTCTGTTGTCATGATGTTAGGCATCATTGGCAAAGTGTGAGAGAAATAACTTTATAACTAGCCTGGCCTTGGTGCAGGAGCCTGGGCAAGCACCGAGGAGGAATCTCCCAGGGCCAGTCCCTCCATCAACCCCGTGCTGGCCTCCCAGCCAGTGATTTCTATCTTACAGAAGCCCCAGGTCTGACTGAGCATTTTATTTGTGGTTGTTATTTTTTTTTTCATATAATCTGATAAAGTGAGATTTCACTGTGAACGTACTCTAAAATTGCCTACTAAGTAAATTAGCATGTTATCTTATTGGGATAATAAACACACTCCTTTTCTGTTTCCTCACACGAAGAAGTTGAAGCTTTACATTTCAGCCCTCGGGGCTTTAGCATTATTATTTTTAATGACTGAACACAAGTCTTTCATTTAGCTTGTTTGTACAGTCACTGTAAATGATCTTTCTGCTGCTGGTTCTCCGACTGCCATTCTGCACGTTATGCCAGCCTTAAAAGCTCTGAGGGGGCCTCTCTGAGAGTCAGGAGCTGTGTCTTCTAGCAGCATTGGAAACGGGCTGTGGTGGAAGAGTCAGGTAGAGTGTGTGTGTAAGGCGTGCCTGGGCACAGAAACCCAAGTGTGGGTTTGAGGGAGGTGCACATGCGCAGTTGGGGCTGGCAGCTGAGAGCCCTCAGCAGTGTGAAGTACCAGCTGCTCCCCAGCCTGCTGGTGTTGTTCGTCTCCTGAGTGCTGAGTGTTTCCGGGTATTTTGATTGCATCCATGTATCTTATCCTCTGTAGTGGTGGCATGTAGGACCACTCTACCTAGGTTCTGTAACTAAGCTAAGGAGACCTTGCTTTGAGGGCTAGCAAGGCACTCGCACAGGTAAGACGCTGCCTAGCCAGGCCCTGGGCTTTTTGGAGGAGGCATTTGAGCTTGCTGACCAGCACTAGTGTTGGATGTTGGAATTTTCCGGCCACTGATAATTCTTTTTTTTTTTTTTTTTTTTGGTTTTTCGAGATAGGGTTTCTCTGTGTAGCCCTGGCTGTCCTGGACTCAATTTGTAGACCAGGCTGGCCTCGAACTCGCAAAGATCCGCCTGCCTCTGCCTCCCAAGTGCTGGGATTAAAGGCGTGCGCCACCACTGCCCGGCTTCACTGATAATTCTTTAGCAAACCCAGCTGTCCTGTCTGTAGAGCCTGACAATGACTGACATGAGTTCATCCGTAGGGAGGTTGGGATGAGAGGGGGACTTTACACTGTATCTGAGGGACCCTGCTTAGCCCTGCAAGGAAGACAGGATTATCTTCCCCAGTTTCAAGAGGAAAAATCAAGCCATGTTTATATACTTAAGGGGTCTACCAGTTATTGAAATGTTAACAACCAGTTCAAATATTTGTAATTATTATTTATGCTAATAGAAAACATATCTGAAGCTGGTTGGTGTGGGGAGGTTCGGATGTAGAATGGACATCCTCACTGCTTTGAACCCTCACAGGCTTCCTCCACTTTTTCACAAGATGGCAGTGACTCCAACCAGGGAACTAGAGGATCATGCGCTCTACGGACATGTGACGTTCCCTGTGTAGGTCTTCGCTCCGAGGAAATGTGTGTGTGTATCGTATTTAATTTTTTGCTTTAGTTTTGGCAGCATCTCGTCTTTCCTTTGCCAGAGAAAGGATGTGAGAGTTTTCAGATGTGGATGAGACGGAGATGGCCCTCATCGTCACATTAAAAAGAGTGTCTGCAAAATGTTGGTGGTTTCAACTCCGATGAAGGGTTAGGCTTTCGGAAAAGAGGGAACGGCCATGTCTCCTGTTGAGCTTGAAGCTCCTGGCCTGTCCCCACCTTCCGAGAGGGGGGCTGAGCTGCTCTGAGTACAGGAGAGCTACCACAGGACCTCGTGTGGTCAGGACAACCTGCCAGTGTCACTGCTCCACAGAGGTGTGGTTTGGGAAACGTTAGATATATGTGTTTGGTCATCTCCAGAAGGGAAAAAAATAAAAGACTTGCTTTGCTAAAGAGAACAGAGCAAGCCCAAATCTTGGCTGCTACTAAAGTCAGCTGTTATGCATGCCTGGTTAGATTTCACTATAAATATTTCACAAGGATGATTAGAATGGAGCCAGGTTGGCATCAGAGCCCCAGTTGTACCAAAGGAACCGTTTCATTAAAGTAAGCCAGAATTTCCAAAAAGAACACACATTTCTATGGCAAAATGAACATAAGGTCAGAAACCCTGTGGAAGAAATGTCTGTATCAATGTTTATAATGTCTGTATGTATGGATTTGCAGTGTGTGCAAAAAAAAAATAGTAAAATAAAATAAAACACCCCCAAAGAGACTTTAGTTTGGTTGAATGAGACTAACTTGTAAAACAGTCTGTATAACCAAATCCATCCTTACCCAGTGTCTTGGCAGCTTTTTGTATAAATAATGTCTTTTCCAAAGTTTGCATGTTTGAAAAAAGGAAGAAGAAAATTAAGAGGCAAACTGCATCTCTTTGGGTTGTTGTAACTAGCAGAATCCGAGGAACAGAACGCAGAGATGGATCGCGCATTGACTCTGTGGGCAAATTACAGCACTGCACACTGATTACTGCACTGGGGTTCGTCAAAGAGCACATGCATAGCCTAACCTTCCTCCCTCCCTCCCTCCCTCCCTCTCTTCCTCTCTTCCTTCCTTCCTCCCTCCCTCCCTTCCTTCCTTCCTTCCCTTTTTTTCTTTCGTTCATAAAAGTTCATTTAAGCATGTTTTTAAGTGTCACACAATGTATGTATGAGGTTCTAGAGGCATGTGCCGGGAAAAAAAAATGAAAAGAGACATTTTATACAAAACTTAATCCATCGTCACAGATGGTCCTGTTCAGGTGCTATTTTAATTATGAGGTAAGAACCAGCTCCACGCAGTAGGAAGTCGTCTTAATAAATGGAGCAGAGCTTTTGTCTTCAAGTGTCAAAAAGGCTTGTTACTGAGGAATGAGAACACCTTGCATTACTAGGGAGAGTCTCAAAATGACTGTGATCTCTGAAGAAAGCAAAACAATGGGCTCTTGACCATCATGTGAGCACGCTAGCAATGCTCTACAGGGCGCCACTCTGGACTCCCTTAGC
>CAJQZJ010032284.1:3114245-3160403 GCA_907164525.1 Lophiomys imhausi
GCTCATGAGAATGTGTGTGCGCTCATGAGAATGTGTGTGCGCGCATGTGCAGGTGTTCAAGTATATGGTAAAGCCAGCCGTCAAAGTTGGATGTCTCCTTCACTCTCTACCTTGTGTTTTTGAGACAAGGCCTCTCACTAAATCTGCAGCTCACCAATTCAGCAAGACTCGCTGGCAAGCACACTCCAGGGTCGTCCTGTTTCTGCCTCCCCAAGACTATAAATTGGGATTCCTGGTGCTTATTGACACATCCGACCTTTATGTTGCTCTTAGGGACCTGAACTCATATTGGTGTACTGAGCACTCGACCAATGACCTGCCACCTCACAATCAGCTTTGAAACACTCTTAGTATATAGATGTGTCTGGCCGTTTTTGGAGGTGAGTGAAGCACACTGATATGGAATATTGTCTTCCAGGCAAACTGTGACTGCTGCCATGGTAATCAGAGCAGTTGTCTCTGCCCACGTAAGACCCTCTCCTGAGATTCCAGCCACTTCTTTTATGTGATTCAGATGGTTCTAGAGTACTTAGGAGGTGGAAGGTTGGCTGAAGCGGGGCAGAGATTCCACCTCTGCAGCCTTTAGGAGGTCAGTACCAATGCTGGATTGGACTTTTCGGTAATGCACCCATTTTAGCGTTACCAACTGACTCCTGTAAGTAACCCTTCGCTCCGTGCTCCTGTAATTAAGTCCTATAAAAGGTCACTGGGCCACCAAACCGGACTTGTGTGAAATACTCTTTGGTCTGTCACTGGTGCTCTGTCTGGCATGAAAAGAGGCCTGTTTACTTCTGCAAGGCGCTTCTGATGGCCATTAGGAAAAGCAACTGCGACACTGACCTTCCCAACAAGTAAGCTGCTAGCTAGGTAGCTGTTTCTATTGTGCGTCCTCTCTGGAAACGAAAGGAATGAATCCTCAAACACTGCAACTTGTACCTGGGCAGTGACCAGGGATTGAACCCCGTGGAGTTGCCCTTCCAAAGGCTCAGGCATAATGTAACTAGCCTTTACATCATGCTTCGGGTTGCAGTGGTTTCTCAAGTAAAGGTTTTCAAAGCTTTGTCATGTAGGTTAAAGGTTACCCCCACACACACACACACCCATCCATGAGAGAAGGAGGGGTTGAGTAAGTTCACTAAGCCTGTTCTCTGTGAAACAGTGAATCAAAGTGACTCTTCAGTCCAACGTTCTCAGGCTTAAGGGTGTGACCTTGAAGGAAAGAAGCCTTGGCTTGAAAGAGAGGTCTGCACACATAACCGTTGTCCCTCAGGCCTGCGCCCCAGGAAAGCCTCCTGCCCCCCCCCCACACACCCCGACTCATACCCAGCTAGACTCTTAAGGCCTTGGATGCCAGGCACAGCCCTCTTCAGAGTGCCCTTGTAACACAAAGCCTGCGAGGGTGAGTAAGGCTCTGTGTCTCTGCCCTTAGGAGGCTTAACACCTGATGGGCAGTACTCATCAAAGTTTTCGTTAGAGCTAATAGACACTCAAGTGTTTTGCACGTATTATGATCTCTTTAATCCTAGATAATAGTAATGGACACTAAGCACAGAGGCCAGGCTGTTTCTAAGTGCTCATGAGTCCACTTTTCAGCTGTAGGTATTTCTATTAGTCTCAGTGTTAAGAAAGGAAACTGGGAGCCACAGCCACATTAAATAACCTCCCAGAGGCACACAGCTCCTCGGCAGAAGAGCTGGGATTCCAAAGCTTGCCATTTGGGCCTTCTTCGTAACGCTGTCAGAACCACCTTGGAGCCCTGTGACACAGATGGCAGACCCTGTGGGAGTGCTGCTGGCAGTTTGATTTCTAAGACGTTTTGAGATGGTACTAATGCCCAGTGCTGTGGTAAACGTAAGGAGAACCAATGGAAAGCTATCACTGTAGAGCAGTGGTTTCTCAACCTTCCTAAGGCTGCGACCCCTTACTACAGTTCCTCATGTTGTGGTGAACCATAAAATTATTTCATTGCTACTTTACAACTGTAATTTTGCTACTGTTATGAATTATAAATATCTGCTATGCAGACTATCTGAACTGTGTGTGACTTCTGTGAGGGTTGTGACCCACAGGTTGAGAACTACTGTTGAACAACATAGAAAGTTTTAGATAGAAGTGGTGCTTTGAGAGCCGGGTGGTGGTGGCGCACGCCTTTAATCCCAGCACTTGGGAGGCAGAGGCAGGCGGATCTCTGTGAGTTCGAGGCCAGCCTGGTCTACAAAGCGAGTCCAGGACAGCCAGGGCTACACAGAGAAACCCTGTCTCGAAAAACCAAAAAAACAAAAACAAAAACAAAAAAAAAGAAGTGGTGCTTTGAGAATGCCAGTGCCAATAACAGCAATGCTAGGGGCTGCTGCTGGCATCGTACCTGACATTTATTGAGTTCTTGGTCTGAACCGGGCACTGTTGACCAACCACATTACCATTTCAACTTGCCATAGGCTCTCATTTAACCAGCCCAATACACATGTAAGGTAGACATTACAGATAACCTTGTTTGCTGCTAAGGAAAGTAAACTTGCTGAAGTGACTGATCAAGAGTTCCAACTACACCCACTGCATTTCACAGCCCAGGAGCTTAGCCACTAAAAGTGACTAGCTAAAGGGATTCAGAGGCCTATCTGTGGAGCAGCAAGTTCCTCCTGAGCTAGGCTCTGGGCAAGGAGGGAGCTGGAGAGAGGTTTCCAAATGAGATAGATCTGTGCAAAGGCCCAGAGGTATAAAGGTACAAGGTACAATAGGGGATGAATAGCATGTAGACCTCCTTGTGAGCTGCATGGGGGATGCTAAGGCTGGAAGAGTGTTCTGACTTAGCGTGCTCCAGACTGACTGAGTCAGAGGCCTGCTCAGCCTCAGGAGTCATCTTCCTGGAGGGCAGAGTCATCTGCCCTGTGTGGTTAGAAGTCTCGGCATATGTCCCCACAGAGCTGGCTTTGTGAGGTTAGCCACCCTCTTAGCAGTGAGTCATGTCTGCCAGGGAAAGGTGACTGTGCACAGCCACATCAAAAACAGGCCCTCATAGTGCCCGTCCCTACTCAGAAATGCCCGCTGTGGTACCAGCACTCTGGTATCGCCAGAGCTGCAAACTTGTTTTATTTCTGAGGCTGCCTGGCAGCCTCTGAAGGAGGAAAATATGAATTTTTATCTTCCACTTACCAGGCTTTCATTATAGTGTGCTTACAGACAGAATGTCAGCACATAAAATGTTAAACATCACTGGTCTGAAGGAGGCTTCCATTGTCTTACCTCTGGTGCTAGGGGAGTCTTGCTAGCTTTGCTGTAGTGGTTCTGTCAATGTAATATGACATGAAGCATTTCTCTGTAATGACAGACATTGAATATGAGTGACAGGAACTCTGACCGCAAGGAATGGGTTCAATTACCAGAGATGGGAGGTTACCTGCGATAAAACCAGAGGGCCCAATTGAGCTTGTTGTTGACCTCTTGGCTCCCCAATCCCAAGCAGCAAAGACAAATGGCTGATTAACCATCCCTAACCTTCTTCCTCAATGATAAGCTTGTTTGGATTCCCTGTGTGTAAAAAACTATATCTATCTAGGGATGGCATGTTTTTTAAGGTAATGTGATCAGAACAGAGGGGACTGCTGCTTGGTCATTCTTGTCTCTTGCCAGCACAAGACAGAGACCTGTCACTCTATCTTGGAAGGGATCTCAGACAGCGTCCAGAAATCAATAAAAGATAAACGATTCCTCTCTTAACCCCGCCTTTCTTTGGCCATGGGTACCTTGCTCTAGTTCACCTGGAGCCAACCTGACGCCAACGTGAATGAGAGGTCGTGCGGGTGGAAGGCCTCCCTCGCTGCCTCCTCTCCTATTGTTCTGCTCAGCACCCAGGGCAGCCTTGTGCTTGTTTATAGTCCACTGCCTGTAGCTCCCCAGATACAGTTATATCGAGCAGCCCAATTAAACTGTCGCAGGCTGCTCTCACTTGACTAGCTCTGCAGAGTCATTTAGCCAGCAAGGCATTCCTGACTGTTAAAGCTAGTAGCAGCATGTCTCTAGCACTGGAGATAAAATGAATGAAATTTGTTATTCTGGCCTGACACTTGATCCCAGCTGTTGAACTAATGCTATTGCACCTGAAGTTTTTCTTTATGGTAATTGCTGCCTGTTATTATTTCATATGCTAAATTGGAGAAAATTGCAACAGGTATTAAATTCTTTGAGCTAATTCACTGGAGTTCTATTGTGCATTCTTCCAAGGTAGATTCCAGCTTGTGTGCAAGGCTGGGAAGATGGGCTTTGCTAGCCAGATGCTCTAGCTTGGGTTTCATTATTACCAGAGACATTTCAATTTTAGGTCTGGCTAGGCATTTATCTAGCTTTACCTGGAATCTGTTCTAAAGTCCACTTTTGCTTCTGATTCACTCAGCATCTGTTGGGGCCTGCCCTAGGAAATTCAGTTCCCACGACCAGTGTTTAGCAAGTGTTTGGTAGTGTTTAGCAAGCCTAATGGATGCATGCCACACCCTTGGTGATATTGGTAAGGCTCTTGCCCTGTATGCTTAGGGGAACAAGCAGTGTGAAGCAAGACATCCCATAAGGCATCCTCAGCTGTAACAGGGAGGCTGGGGACACTCGGTAGTACTTATTGTTCAGTAGGAACTCATCAGAAGTATGTTGAAGGTGTGATACCTCCTACCCTCCCAAAGTGCCTGAGTCACTGGCTGTTATATATGCATCATACTCAGGTCTCTATGAAGCTGTCTTTGTAGAGGTAGAGAAGACCATTTTAGGCTTTTCATGGTAGTATATAAGCAGTATTGAGGGTTTAGTGGGGCGCCTGAGCCTCCATTTTTATAGTAAGTAGTCTAAGAGACCCTACCCTTCCTTCCCAATATCTCTCTCTAATTGCCTTTCTATTAGATATATTATCAGATCTAATAGAAAAGGACACAGAATGAGGATTCAGGTCTGGTTAATGGAGCAAGGGTTTTGTTTGCCTTCACGGTCAGTGCTCTTGGATAGATGGTGACCCCACCCTTAATATTACTTAATTTCTTCATGAAAACCAAATATGGCAGGGTGCTATCAATTGCAGGGACCTACTCATGTCTCTAGAATCCCAAGACTTTTCCCAGCTCCACTAGGATGTCCTAGGCAGACTATGCCCATCCAGTCTGATTTTACTTAGAGGCAAACATGAGAAGATTGAACCTGTGGGTGATGGAAGGTAGATGCAGGGGCTTTGGGAATCTAGTTGCTTCCTGGATGTACCCTCATCTCAAGCCGAGAGCCAGCCTGCACCTGGAAAGCTCAAAAGATACAAAGTATGTTCCGCCTCCTGTCCTGGGACAAGGCATGTCTACTGGGAATATTCAAGGCTAGTGTTAGACCATCTATGGTGGAGGATTTACATTGTACCTTAGAGTCCATGTAGTCTGTGGGGTCTAAAACATACTGAATATGTAGAGGTTTACACTGTTCCTGATGGATATGCATGTGTTCTAAATCAGCTGCTCTGAAAACTCAAATCTGCTGAAACTGAATTGCTGTAATTTACAAGGAATGAGAAATGTATATTTTCTTTCCCCACAGAGAAAATGAAAGACACATTAGTCTTTCATTTATATATGAGATGTGTAGAGTATCAAATATTGAATATGTTTTGAAATCCTAGTAGACTTATTTTCTCACCTTCAAATCCAATAGGAGGAACTGGCATTCCCATTAAAAGTGAGACTAATCTTTGTTGTATTTCTCAGAAATTACCAAAGGTTACAACAGTTTGAGGTATTTTGAAACCTGTTCCCAGGCAAACATTGTCTTGCTCCCAGGGGTGCTTCAGAAGTATTCACTCTTTTCTTTTGCTGTGCGGATGATCCTGATGCGTCCTAATTACACAAGGGAAGGTTGCCATGTAACATGGGTATGCATGCTCTGCTGATGCAGGGTTAGGTTTCCATATTTCTATCTGTGTATCTCAGGCCAAGTGGTCTGTTCTTCAAGTCCTGCTTAGACCTATTGTTCTATCTATTTTGAGTTGTTCTTGGGGCCCAGATTGTCTGACTTGCCCCACGTTTATCGCATGGAGAACATAGTAGAGCCCTTGGCATGTAACCCCACGTAAGAACCTTTGCCTGGGAGCTGATTATCATAGCAGTGTTCCTAAGCATGGTGGTCACACCTTTCATCCCAACATGCAACAGAAACTAGGTGAGTTGGAGGCCCAGCTAGGGTTATATAGTGAGACCCTGTCTGTAAACAAACAAGCAAAGAAAGCATTGACTTTTAAGCTCTCGAGAGCTTCTAGTTCAATTACTTTTTGTGTCTATTGCCAGAGAGAGAAGTTCCCTCTCAGCACAACATAAAACCTATTCTCTGGCTTGGTGGCATTAAAAAGTTTGGGTTTTTCTTTTTTCTTTTCATATATATATATATCTTGCTTAGCACATGTTAACTATGTCCAAGTTCTTTCTGTTAAATATCTTGGTTGCCTTCCCAGACTTCAAATTGTGATGAATTCATCCCCAAAGGATGATTTGTATCAATTCCCAAGATGCAGTTTGAATGTGTTCTGCCTCTGCAATGCAAACAACATTCCAAATCTTTATTATTTAACTTCCATAGAAAATAATGACTCATTGGGTTGGCCCTTACTCAGCACTGCTAAGGTGTACAGATCCTTTGTTTTCTCTTCTTACAGCTTTCCAATCATCTCAGAGGATAAAAAGAGTATGGCGATATCATTTAGAACTACAGATAAGGCATCAGATTTGATTTTCCAGGTACAAAGAGATAAATTTGGTATATTTTAATGAGGCTTTCCCCTTTCCATCCCCACTAATCATTTTCTAACAGAAAACTACACACCACCCCAAAAATGAAGTTATGAGTGCTGAAATCATCTTTCTGACAGTTGTATATGGTGGTTTCCTTGTTGCTCCATTGTTTCACTGAGGAACTTCTTTTATAGAATACCAGGTACTAGGCTTAGTGGCATCTACCTCTTCTTCAGAGGGAACCAGTAAAGAGTCTGGTGCCCACAGTGGTGGTGTTCAACTGGCTAGCAGGTTTAGTGGTCAGCTTTTCTGCTTAACACTTATTAAAGGCATCTTCACTGTCCCCCAAGGACAGTTGTGTTGAAGGAAAAGGGAATGTGAGCAGAAACTGCATCCTCAAATCACAGCTTTCTTGTTGCCTGCCCATGCCTGTGGATCTCCAGCCTTACCACCACTAAAAGATACTGTGTTCTCTTGATATAGCCGGAACTGTGCCTGTGAAGTACTTACTTACCTTCATTCTGTCTCCTCTTTTTTCAGCAACAACACAGGGCCATGCTGAAGGTATGATTTTGCAGCTCAAAACAAAGATCCTAACCAACCTCACACTGTGCAGTGCCTTTGAAGATCTGTGAGGATGTATACTTAACGTGGCCAGTTGAGTCCACTTTAGTGTTGGCTCTCTGGCTCTGCCTTGTTCAGGACCTTCCACTACTGTTACTAACATGTAAAACCAACCATGTACAAAGCAGGTTGCTCGGGACAGAAAGCCAGGGCACTGTTCCCGTTTTATAGATTAAGCATCACCCAGAAACACCATTTCAGATGTTAAAATCAGAAAGGAAAATTCCAAGCAACTACATTTGTCATTTCTGGTTTGGAGCTCAAGTGTGAAAGTGCTGCTTCCTCGGGCCACCACATTTTAGTGGCCAGGGCAGGACTTTCTCTGTTAGAGCTCTCTCAGGTGCTTCTGTTGGTCTTGTTTTCAGTTTCTCTGGAAATAGCTGCCTTCCACAGCTCCTGAGAGTAAAGTTTGCATTTACCATTTGCCTGTATCTAGAATTAGACCAAGCCAAAGATAGTGGCTAAATTTGGCAGCCATCTTTGTTGTCATTTCCATGTGACACAGTCACAAAAAGGAAGACACTTAATTTTATATAGATTATATGGGATCTGAGTTAAGGCCGTAGCTGTTTCTGCCATGTCAAATGAGCTGAAGCCTTCCCTAAAAGCCAGCCAGGAGAACATATGATACCATTTGCACTGGCAGAAAGTCTCACGCTGTTCTTCTGTAATTACAATGGCCTGATCCATGTGGGTGGTTACGTCTTAGTTAGCAGTCATTAATCTACTGAGCTTCAGTCTCATCAGCCCATCTTGAGCAGCAGTGTTTGGCTAAAGGAGTAGGGCTGTGACTTCATTGTACAAGGGCAGTTTTGTTAAAATTCTGCCTGGTGCCTGAGGATTCTGGGAAAAGGGTTTTCTTTCCTTTTCTGCACAGTGTGGATGAATTGCTTCTCTCCTACATCCCCCAGGTTACTGTTTATGCTCTCCCTTGATCTCCTGCTTGTCCCTTTATTTCCCCACGTTGTGCAAGTATCTTTCTGTGTGACCAGGAATCTGTTTAGCAGACCATATTGTGAGTGAAGGGCCAGCGTTTGTTGCCTGGTTTTGGCAAAGCTGGGCAGTCAGCTGGGATGTAATTAAGACTCTGAGAACAGTCTGTCTTCTCCATGGGAAGGGTGTGTTAGATGGTGCTGGGATTTGGGGCTGTCAGTTTGGCCAAAGCTAGAAACAGAAAGCTAGGGACAGAGACACTTCCTTTCATTTATAATCCCTTTATGTACAGTGTGTGCACTTGGCGAAGTTTACATATAACCGAGTAGCTAGAGTTTACAAGCCAGCGCAGTGAAATTAGCATATGTTACATGTATATTTTAGCAATATTTTAAAGCAAGTGCGTATTTCCAAAGTGAATTATGCATGGATGACAGCAATAGGGTTGTGTTGCACTGGGTGTCAAATCCCACAACTTTTTGTCGAGACTGTGGATTTTACACTAAAAAGGCAGAAAGACTAAACGAAGTAAAACAGTTTTAATTTTTAACAGTTTGGTTTGGCCCAAGGAGCCAGGCTGTGGCAGATATAACTGATATTTGAATAATTGGATTAATTTAGAGAATGGCAAAGCCAGCTTGGACTGTTGTGCTTGTTTTCTTTTTTAATCTGCAGAAATGGAGTTGTGTGGGTTAAATATGCACTTTATATGATGCCAAGCCGAGCTGGAGAAGCTGCCCCAAACTTATGAAATTACTCTTGCATTAATTTGGTTTAATACATACGCATGTGTGCATTCACATAGTATTCTGTGTTCTTCATAGGTTGTCTCAAAAGAAATTTACTGTGTCTCCGCTGTTCAATGCAACCCTGAACATATGTGTATGTGGGCTGCATACATAAGCATGTTGTATGTACACTAGGGAACTTATTGAATCCTGTTTGAGGATGACACACACTTTGTAGGGCGTGTAAAGAAAGGTGCAGACAACACATCTCACCATGACATTGGTGAGTCTGCCCCTTCCCACATTGCTGTTCTGCAGGAAAGTATCACAACGCAGCACAAGGAAAACCTAATTTGCTGTCTGGGGTATCGGTAGCCAGATTCCATGCGGTTACTTCTTCAGCTCTAAATTCCTTCAGGGTTATAGGGCTTTCTAACTTTTTGTATGAGAGCAATTGCAGCAACCTAAAGCCAAGTACAACGCTGTAGTAATCCCCACTCCACAGATTCTGCTAATGAGATCTGCCATCTAAAAGCAGCAGACCACGACTAGAACTGGTGGCAGCCAGTCTCAACTCATGGCTTCAGGCCGGCTCTTAGAGCCTTCCCCTGCAGGAAATTAATAGACATTAACACTAAGGCAAGAAGTGTTGACGTATGGTTCATAATGTTAGCACCCAGTTAGGCAGGTATAACACACGCGCTAGGAATCTTGTATCAACAAGATGTGTGTTGAGTCAGACTAATGAGAACCAAAGAAAAGACATTCCCCTTGATCTGGGTACCACATCCTGCCCTTTTACCAAGCAAATCTAGTACTCAGGTAGTGACAGTGTCCTGGCTGGGTATTTCAATATTAGCATGAGAGACTGTCTGTGAGTTTTCTTCCACGGTGTCTTTCTGGATCATGAAGCCCAAAGTGTTAGTATTTCCCATTAAAGCTCATTCCATCTGGTGTCACTTGGGCTGGGCAGAGAGAAAGCTTGCCCTGTCCTTACTTCCATGCTGTGAGGCATGAGGTGTGACCCTCCTCTCAGATTCCCCTGGCTCCTCGCCAAGTGTTTTCAAAATAGTTCCCAGATACTTTCAGGGTTGCTTTGTAAATGGGGCACTGAAGCCTCTCATCTTCTGACGGCTTTTTCCAGAGCCTTTTAAAATCATGTGTTTTTTTTCTGGGGCAGCCTCATGTGTCCCAGGGGAGAAGTTGCCATCTGTCCTTTATATTAACAGAATCTTCTGTACTGCCTACCTGATGTGCTTGTCCCAGAGATAGATGTTGCTAATTAAAGGACAGCATTTGTCCTTTATCTGAAATAAATCTCTCTTGCCGGAAGAACTGTTTTCTGAACCTCAGGAAGCAGGTAAGGGAATTCTACCCAGGGTCCTGGCTTTACTAAAGTCCTAGGTCCCAGTTCTGTCCCCAAGTAGTCACTACATTAGACTTGTAGGTTAGAAGTATGTTTTCTTTTTTGTTGTTACTATAAGTCTTTTTGCTTATTTTCTATTACTTTATTAACCAAAAGTTTGACCTTTTATAGGAGCTTATGTAAACAAATGTAACCCATACCAGTAACTATTGTGTGTATGTGTGTGTGTGTGTGTGTGTGTGTGTGTGTGTTTGTGTGTGTGGTGGGGAGCTGTGTTTGATTCCCCACACTGTACCTCTCTCTATGCAGGAGCTCTGACAGCATTTTGTACAGCCTCCTCCTTGCTAGCACACAGCCTCTATTTATATTCTGCCTTCCACCCCTAAGCAAAGAAAAATACAAATGTCTATCCCCAGCAAAGACCCAGGGCTCTGCCAGGCTTAAGCTGGAATTCATAGAGGAAGAAAAGCATCTTCCTTAACCTGCCTAATCTCTGTCAAAGAAACAAAGAAAATACTTGTGTGGAAAAGCAGCTAGGAAAGACTGTGGCTTGTCATCTAAAAGTATGTTCCCCTCTGTGACTCTATTAGGCCTGGAGATTGTCAGGGTCCAGCTTTGTGAAATGAGAAGGCAACATCTGTTGAGGAATGGGGGAACAGGGTGGTCCAGCTGACCTTGTGTGGATAGGAGAGACCTTAGCGTCACCTGTGGCATGGAAGACAACAGCGGTTGGTTTGTCCCTTACCCTTCTGGTGACCTGTTGTGGTTACTTTTGGACTGCTATGAGGTAACACTTGAAAGACACGCTTAAGGGAAGAAGGGTTTCTTTTGGCTCATGTCTTCAGAGGGTTTCACTTCTTGCTAGGGAGAACTGAACTTTGAGAATATACTCAAACATTGTTTGTTTTTTTTTATTGTTGTTATTTATCCTAAAGACTAAAACAATGGGCAAGTGACAGAAGAGAATGAGCAGGACGGTAGGCACTGTTTTGGTCATGGCACGTGGCTAAGCTCTTACCCTCTAGGAGGCTGGCTGCCTAAGTCCCGCATTATGGCTCTGCTGACGTGGGCCCAGGGCGGAGCTCTTACCCTCTAGGAGGCTGGCTGCCTAAGTCCCGCAGTTACGGCTCTGCTGACATGGGCCCAGGGCCGCAGGCTCTCCCATTTTGCAGTACTTGCAGTGGATAGGAGTTGACTTTGTTGACATGTAACCCCATATTTTAAAATGACACTGGTCAGGTGAAGCTCATGTGAAGTGGGTGTCCGTTCTAGGCTGCTAGTAGTTGCATATGCTGATAGATGCAGTGTAGTGACATTTTGTAAGCAAGGACAATGCTGAGTCACAAAATACAGAGGCATTTGAGGGAAGAAAAAATTTAAAAAGGAAACTCACTGACAAACAGTACATTGGGCTATCTCATGTTGAGTCTTTGATACTGTATTTGTTTGTTTGTTTAGAGGTAGGTTCTCTCTATTATATGGTCCTGGCTGTCCTAGAACTTGCTCTGTAGAACAGGCTGGCCTCAAACTCACAGAGCTCCACTTTCCTCTGCCTACCAAGTGCTGGGATTAGAGGCGTGTGTCACCATTCCCGGCCTGATTAAAAGTGCGGTAGGTGCCTGTGGTTTCCCACTTACCTTTAGAGGCATGGTGTGTGTGTGTGTGTGTGTGGTTTTTTTTTTTTTTTTTTTTTTTGGTTGGTTTGTTTGTTTGTTTGTACTAGCTACAGGATGCTCCAGCCAACTGAGTGATCACAGTATGCAAAATCATTTCCTTATTGCTGGCACTGAAGCCCTTCTTAGTTTGACACCACTGTAAAGTAATGTTGTACTTAGGTCTTTGCTCGTGGCCTGTTTTTTCTTAGTTTGGATTCTTTCCTTGGACTTGAAAGGGCGAATGACTAAGTGGGAAGGTATGAATTTTTTTATGATCTCTGCATGTATAATCAGGTTGTTTCCAAAAATGTTGTACCAATTTACACTGCATTCAGCCAAGTATGAGTCTAGTAGAGTTCTTAGTGTGGCCTTGCCAGCATCTCTGTTTTAGAGACCTCTCCATTAGTAGAGAGAAATTGGATTTCACTCACGTTCTAGAGAGCATTGCCATGTATCTTGACTATTTGTATTTGTTCTTAAAACATCTGTATTTCCTATGGTAGAATTTTTGTGATTTTGTGATTTTCTGGCGTGTGTGTATCTGTGTGTGTATATATATCTGTGTGTGTATATATATATATCTGTGTGTTTATTTGTGTGTGTTGTATACCTCTGTGTGTATCTGTATATGTGTGTGTATATACATATATATATATATATATATATATCTGTGTGTGTTTGTGTGTGTGTGTATCTCTGTGTGTGGTATATACCTCTGTGTGTGTATATCTCTGTGTGTGTGTATGTGTGTGTGTGCATGTCCGTTCTCTCTACTAACAGCTGGGAAGTGATCTGGGAGTCCTGACAGGGCCTCCTCCAGAGTCCTCAGTCTTGCTGCTGCAGCTGCTAGTTTTATCTGTGTTCACTTAGAATCGGGCCAGGGACCAAGCAGGAGCCTGTTCCTGAAGAAGGGCTCTTGTGTGTCTGGTAAGCTGCAGCTCAGGGCTGAATCTGAGACCATGTTTTTGGCAGAGCCAGCTGATGCCATCACTGGACATCCACTGATTTGTGAGTCTCACGGATTTGGACACTGGTCACCAGTGCTTTATCCTTCGGTAACTATTTTCCTTGTGCTAGTTTCTGTTACCTCATTCCTTCCCTCCCTCACTCTTCCATGTGGCTCATGTTGTAACTACAGATGATATGTAATTAGAGTTCCCTGTAGCATGGCATGATGAAAGGGGCACCGCACCAGCAATGTGGCAGCAAGGAGTTCTATTATTGGCTTTGCCCTTTGTTTAATAGTGTAATAGCTACAACAGATAGCTAGCCAATCCAACATACATTCTTCATCTTCTCTCACTTTTGCTTCTGTCACTCTTTGTGAGATAGAGTCTCACTATGTGGCCTTGAACTCAGTATCTTTCTTGCTGGCCTTAAACCCCCAAATCTGCTGCTTCAGCCTCCTGAGCCACAGTACAGGTGTATGCTACCAAGCCTCCTTTCTTCTGGAGTCTTGAATCTACCTGTGAATAAATAAATACTGTTTCTCGTTTAGAAGAGCCAACTACAGCCGAGAAAGATGGTGTAGTTCCTTGTCCAGTCTCCCTTCGTCTCTCTGAACTAGCATGAGTTGGTGAGGAGTCTCATCTCTGTAACTCAGTCTTCCTGTCTGCTAAATGGAATTGTTTCTCTTTAACATGCTGTGGTAGCACAGAACTCAAATGTATTGCTCAGGTTAGATTGATTCAGACATAAGATAAACTGTAGCTATTAGCTAGCTTACCTCGCTAGTCTTCAGCTTCTTTTTTCATAAAATATAGAAGCTGAATCACACTCACTCATTGGCTTCTTTCAGTTCTAACTTTTCCTCACTGGCTCCAACTCTAACCTTGATGAAGAAGCCTTGTGGAGTTCCTGGAGGCTGCACATATTGCACATGTTGTAATCGACCCTGTGTTTGGTCTAGTTGTCACCTTCAGCAGCTTTCTGGGAAAATGCAAACTGTTAGGAAAGAGAAGGTTTCCCTATGATTGTGCACAGGGAGCAGCAAGACCCCCCCCCCCCCCAGTAGAGACCTTGAAGCCAGGTGGAGCTGCTACTCTGACTCTGATTGTATCATGATCCCTTAAAATTTTGAAAGGGGAGTAAACTTTGTCTTTCTCTCTCTTCATAGCTCACTCTCAGGTGGGAGCTTAATTAATGGAGGCTTCGAGGTAGCTCCTCACAAGCCCGCATAACTTCATGAATTAATTCAAGCTTAACTTCACATAAAATAATTTTAGAAAAATAAGGTTCACCTTCCATATGGCACCTAGCCTGCTAAGCAAGGATCATCAGGCGTAGACAAAAAACAGGTGGCCTGGCACAGAGAAGAGAGGTTATTTTTGCTGCTGGGTTCTTGCCACCTCAGAGTTCAGCAGCAGTAAGACCACTCAGCGGGAGGCTAACCACAGATGCTCTGACACCCCCCCCCCCCGCCACCTCAGTGGCAGCAGTGTTGGCATCTCATCTGGGCTGCTGGGAATGAGCATAGTCAAGTCTAGGCCATACTTACACTGTCAGAAGTGTCTACCTAGACTTACTCCCACTTAATTGCTACCTCCAGACCGATTCATTTGGAGTGCAGTAACAGTCTTAATTGGTCACCACCCTAAATGCCTCTTTAAAGCCTCCAGCGGTGACATCTTAGCATCTTCTTTGGCAGCAGGTGCATTTGCATCTTTGGTTAAGTAATTCCTTAGTTTTGAGCATCCTCAGAATAAAGCCTATAGATAAAGAAATGTGAATTCTGCTTCTAGCTCCATCTCTCCTGAGAGTCAGACCTACCCTTTGTGATCTAAAGGCTCTAACCTCCAACAAGGCTTCACATTTCAAATGCTGATGGCAAGTAGAGAGACCAGAGGGGAGCAGGCTGGAAGAGGAATAGCGCCTGGAAAGAGCCTGGGGAGTTGAGAGTGAGTGGAATGCTTCTCCCGACTGGGTGACACTTCCCAAGAACACTTTAGACTTAGGTGATTGACCTTATGTAGAGTAGTAGAGTACATGCAAAGCCACCCAGAATGGACCAGGCAGTAAGTTGCAGAGCATTCTGAACTTATCTGAAGAGTGAGGGTGACTTGGCATGGCTGTCTAGCGAAAGTGCTTCTCCATTGTCAAGAAAAGCCAGGCATGTGGATATGTCTATAATTTACACATATAATATGCATATAGGATATGCAGACATATGGGTGTTATTTGATTAAATAAAGCCCTTGTCAGCTCTGAAGCAGGGCTTTCTTCCTCTGATACTGAGGACTGTTTCTGCACCAGCATTCTTTGAGACAGTCAAGCTTCCTATACCTCAGCTGTTGTCACCTGTAGGATGCTGAAGAAGTATGGCTAATCATACAGGGGTCTGCTAAAGAGCACTGAGGTAACCTGTAGAAAACCACTTTAAGCATGAGTAACGTGTCAGTGGAGGTCACTATTGCCTTGACAGCTATTTAAAGGGATCCTTTGAATTTTTAACTTGGTATTCTGCAAAATCAAGATGCTCTTCTCTTTAAAGAGGGCCAAGAAAGCCATCAAGAAATTCTCCATGATGGGACCAGAAAGATGGCTTCAGTGGAGAAGACATTTTCTGCCAAGCCTGACAACCTGAGGTCAGTTCCCAGGACTCGCATGGTGGAACAAGAGGAAATCAGCTCCTCTAAGTGTCCTTTAGATTGTATGCTCACTGTGATGCACACAGGTGTGAACACACACACACAATTTGGGGTTGGGAGAGGAAAGTGTTTTTTGTTTTTTTTTTTTTTTTGAAGAATTCACATGGATAAGCTAATGTCCTGCCTGCACAGATTATGTAGACTTCTTGTGGTCTTTTGAGGATGGATCTGGTGTGTGAGGGAAAGAGAACCATTTGATTTGTTTGGCTGCTCATACAAACCACAGCTCTGGCTGCTGAAGTCCAGGGTGGCACTAGCATATAAGGAAATGAAGCTGATGCTATATTAAAAATTTTCTTGTCATTTGGACTCACTGCCTAGCATTCAGAATGCCCCAGCCTTGTCACTGACATTTTGTGAACAAGCAGTCTGTATTGGGTGGTGATAAATGGATTATCTTAAATGTCACTCTGCACTGTTTTAGAGTTGCAAGGAGAGTTTTGATATTGAGTTGTTGGTTAGGATATTCCATCCCAATCCTTCATGATGAAATAATCTCCTCAAGTTACATCCAGAAATGTCAAAGTTGCTTATTTCTTCAATCACCCAAAGCAGTGTTTCCATGACAAGTATGTAGAGAAGATTGTGTAATGATGTCAAACTATTTATAGAAACGCTTCCCAGGAATCTCCTCTCCTTGAGTTGTTTGTGTATTTAATTCAGAGATTTGTTTTTCTGTGTGTTTTTCTGTTTCTAAATTGACTTCAGCTGAGCAGGTTGCACTTGAGTTTTTATATGGAACACATTTAACAACGGATAAAACCAGCATTCGAAAAGCAAAACTAAGGCCAATGTAACCATTTTAAAAAACAATTGGCCGGGCGGTGGTGGCTCACGCCTTTAATCCCAGCACTTGGGAGGCAGAGGCAGGCGGATATCTGTGAGTTCGAGGTCAGCCTGGTCTACAGAGTGAGTCCAGGACAGCCAGAGACACACAGAGAAACCCTGTCTCAAAAAAAAAAAAACCAAAAATAAAAAAGAAATATTATAAAAAAAAAAACCATTGGCTTTTTTTTTTTTTGAGTCAGACTCTTACTAGGTAACCCTATTCAGCCTGGAACTCATGACTTCCTAACTCAGACTCCCAAATGCTCCAAGTAAGAGCACGCGCCTCTACTACTAGCAAGGTCTGCTTGATTGAGCTTCTAATATTAATATCTGAAACATCATAAAGGTGGTATATTTAAGACTCGTTACTTACTTAATGTAATATACAAAGCTTTGCCAAATGAAGTTCTGTTTTATGCCAATTTGTACATTATTTCATCTTGAATATTTCTGAAATATGAAATTCTAAATTTAACGAATGTATTGCTGTCACATTTGCATTAGTCGGAGTTCTCTAAAGGAAAAAACCCAGACAGTGAATTATGAATGATTTATTATGTATGGGATTTATAGAGTGGCTCGCAGGCTGTGGTCCAGCTGGTCCAACAATGACCGTCCACCAATGGAAGGTCCAAGAATCCAGTCGTCGGTCAGTCCAGGGCTGGATGTGTCAGATGGACTTAAGTATACGCTGTAATTCTAAAGAAGTTGGCTCTAATGCCAGTGAAGGAATGGACTTGCCAATGAGAGTGATAGCAAACAGGCAAGGAGAGCAAGCTTCCGTCTTCCATGTCCTTTCTATAGGCTGCCAGCAGAAGGGGTGGTCCAGATGAAAGGTGGATCTTCCCACCTCAGAGATTTAGATTAGAAATGGGTCTTTCTGCTTCAAATGACTTAATTAAGAAAAACAAAAACAAAAAAAACCCTCACAGTTTTGCCCAGTCATTTGGGTTTTCTTTAATCCCACATATAGTGAAGTTGACATCCAAGAATACCCATCACAACACAGAATTTAGTCATTTTTATGAACAGTTAGTCCTGTGGATTATACAGAAATGCATATGAGTAGGTTTTGAAAGATGACTGAAATTTTAATTGTTGTATTGTAAATATTAGCTTTCTTCCCCAAGGATAAGATCGATCCAGATGTATATATGAATAATACTATTTATTTATACACAGGGACTCAGCCCTGTAGCTCTCCACTCTTGCAGTCTGACTTCATCTTCCTGACTTTGTAGTCCTTACAAAAGGCATGAATTGCCAGGCGTGGTGGCACACGCCTTTAATCCCAGCACTAGGGAGGCAGAGGCAGACGGATATCTGAGTTTGAGGCCAGCCTGGCCTACAGAGTGAGTTCCTCGTTAGCCAGGGCTACATGGAGAAAAACCCTGTCTCGGAAAAAAAAAAGAAAAAAAGACATGAGCTGATATGTAACATAATAGAAGAGTGATTGCCTAGTATGTGTAGTATGTTGCCTGGGTTCAAACCCCAGTATTTTTTTTTTTTAAAGACAGATTTTTTTTGTTTATTTATTACTTCAAGTTACATCTGCATCATCACATCTTTCCACCCCTCCTGTTCCCACCCTCCCACACTCTCCTCCCTCTCCCACCTATCCTGCTCCTCCAGAGTGGGGTGTCCCTACATTTCAGCTCCCCTCAGTTCAGTAGTCTTATGAGGGCTAAGAGCTTCCTCTTGCACTGAGGGCCTACATGGCAATTCCACTAGGCAAAGTGTCCCACTAATGAGTAACAAAGTCTATGTTCCTGTTCCTTTTGGTGTGTTGGTTGTGGGATAGTTATCCTGTACTATCTGGCTAAAATCCAATTATAAGTGAATAGATGCCATGTGCATCTTTCTGAGTCTGGGTTAGCTCACTCAGATTTACCTTTTCTTTGCATTTGGCTGCAAATTGTATGATTTCCTTGTTTCTGATAGCTGAGTAGTATTCCATTGTGTAAATGTACCACCGCTTTTTTTAATCCATTGGTCAGTTGAGGGACATCTGGGTTGTTTCCAGTTTCTAGCTATTACAAATAAGGCTGCTATGAACATAGATGAGAATATATCCTTGCAATTTGGTGAGGAATCGTTTGGATGTATTCCCACAAGTGGTATGGCTGAGTCTTGAGGTAGAGCTATTCCAAGTTTTCTAAGTTATCACCAGACTGACTTCCATAGTGGTTGAACAAGTTTGCACTCCCACCAGCAATGGAGTGTTCTCCTTTGTCCACAACCTCACCAGCATGTGCTGTCATTTGAGTTTTTTTTTTTTTTTTTTAAAGATTTATTTATTATGTATACAGTGTTCTGTCTGCAGGTATATCTGCAGGCCAGAAGAGGGCACTAGATTTCATTATGGATGGTTGTGAGCCACCATGTGGTTGCTGGGAATTGAACTCATGACCTCTGGAAGAGCAGCCAGTGCTCTTAACCGCTGAGCCATCTCTCCAGCCCCCGTCATTTGAGTTTTTGATCTTAGCCATTCTGACAGATGTGAGATGGTATCTCACAGTCATCTTAACTTTCATTTCTGTGATGATTAAGGTTGTTGAGCATTTCTTCAAGTGTCTCTTAGCCATTAGAGATTCCTCCTTTGTGAATTCTCTGTTTAGCTCTGTTCCCCATTTTTTCATTGGATTACTTGGTTTCTTGGCATTTAATTTCTTGAGTTCTTTGTAAATTGGAACCCAGGCCAAGGGGCATGGTGTGGAGTGGCGAGGCTTTTCATTTTCATATGGTCCCATTTATTGATTGTTGGTCTTAGAGCCTGAAAAATAGTAAAGGCGATTTATAGCAAGCCAGTAGCCAACATCAAATTAAATGGAGAGAGAAACTTAAAGCATTTCCTCTAAAATCAGGGACAAGGCAAGGATGCCCACTCTCCCCATATCTCTTCAACATAGTACTTGAAGTTCTAAACTAAAGGAGATCAAGGGGATACAGATTGGAAAGGAAAAAGTCAAATTATCCCTATTTGTAGACGATATGATAATATACATAAGTGACCCAAAAAATTCCACCAGAGAACTACTACAACTGATAAACACCTTCAGCAAGGTTGCTGGATACACAATTAATTTTTAAAAAATCAGAAGCCCTCCTTTATACAAAAGATAAATGGGCTGAAAAAGAAATTAGGGAAACAACACCCTTCACAATTGCCTCAAACAATATAAAATACCTGGGGGTAACTCTAACCAAGCAAGTGAAAGACCTATATGACAAGAACATCAAGTTCTTGAAGAAAGAAATTGAAGAGGATATCAGAACATGGAAAGATCTCCCATGCTCATGGATAGGTAGGATCAACATAATAAAAATGGCCATCCTACCAAAGCAATATACAGATTCAATGCAATTCCTATCAAAATACCAACACAATTCTTTACAGAACTAGAAAAAAAAAACAGTTCTCAACTTCATATGGAATAACAAAAAATCCAGAATGGCTAAATCAATCCTGTACAATAAAAAAAAAAAAACAAAAAGCAAAAACAAAAACCATCTGGAGGTATCACTATCCCAGATTTCAAGCTATACTACAGAGCAATAGGAATAAAAACAGCATGCAACTGGTATAGAAACAGACCAGTTGATCAATGGAATCAAATTGAAGACCCAGAAATCAACCCACACACCTAAGGTCACTTAATTTTTGACAAAGAAGCCAAAACCGTACAATGGAAAAAAGGACAACATCTTCAACAATTGCACTGGTCTAACTGGATGTCGACATGTAAAAGAATGAAATTAGACCCATACTTATCACCTTGCACAAAACTTAAGTCCAAGTGGATCAAAGACCTTAACATAAGGCCAGACACACTAAATCTAATAGAAGAGAAAATGAGGAAAAGCCTCGAGCTCATTGGCACAGTTGTCAACTTCCTGAATAAGACAGATGTTTTTAAGAGATCAAAGCTGCCGGGCGGTGGTGGCGCACACCTTTAATCCCAGCACTTGGGAGGCAGAGGCAGGCGGATCTCTGTGAGTTCGAGGCCAGCCTGGTCTACAAAGCGAGTCCAGGACAGCCAGAGCTGTTATACAGAGAAACCCTGTCTCAAAAAAAACAAAACAAAAAAAAAGATCAAAGCAATGTGAGTAACACTCGGTTGGAGTACATAAGCTGAAGCCTGGAATGTTTGTCAGCATTAGAACTAGGCAGCCCCTCCAGCCTTCCTCCTCTGACTAGCCTGTTGTGTCTCCTCAGGTGTCCCTGGTGTGTTTGCCCATGTTTCTTTGTGGACAGATGGGAAATAGGCAGCCTTTTCTTTCCTGTACAGTATGTAATTTTCTTTTTTTTTTAAGATTTATTTATTATGCATACAGTGTTCTGTCTGCAGGTATATCTGCAGGCCAGAACAGGGCACCAGATTTCATTATGGATGGTTGTGAGCCACCATGTGGTTGCTGGGAATTGAACTCATGACCTCTGGAAGAGCAGCCAGTGCTCTTAACCGCTGAGCCATCTCTCCAGCCCTCAGTATGTAATTTTCATATCTTTATTTCATATTCCATTCTTTCTTTTGCTCTTTCTCTTCTTTCTAAACCATAAAATTTTGTGTGTTGTCCTTCAGACGAGGTTAATATCTAGAATATATAAAGAACTGCAAAACTTAAACACCAAAAGTCACCAAAGTGACTATCAGTCAATGGACTAATTAAATGGACAGACAACTCTCAAAAGGAAAAACACAAATAACCTTTACTAAGAAAAGACATTCACTAAAGAACACCATTCCCATTTACTGTATATTCTTCAAAGATAATTTCCCCTAAAATATCTTACTCTCTTTAGTGTGTGTTGCATTTAATTGCATTCCTGAGATAAAACTTTCCGATCCTGAAGTAATAAAAACAGGCACTTGATTTTTTTTTTTTTTTTACAGCTTTGCTTCTGTTGTTCTTGTAGTACTGGGGTGCCCTCCTCCACTTAACTCTGTTGGGCAAGTGCTCAGGCACTGAGCTCTGTCCCCCAGCCAGCTTTCTTTATAGAGGTATTTGCTAGTACTCTGTAACCCTAGTTAACAGTTCTTGGCAGAACCCTTCCATTCCAACTTTTCCAGTAACATCGACCCTTTTGAAGTTTGTCCAGGGTTTTGGGCTTTTAAGTATCAAGAATTTAGTTTGCAATTTCTCCCTAATCATTGAAGTTCATTTCTATTTATATTTTCCAGAGCATGTTTCCTCTTTCAGTTATTTTACACTTCTTCCCAGGTTTTCTTTTTTTGTTTGTTTTTCAGCACAGGGTTTCTCTGTGTAATAGCCCTGGCTGTCCTGGATTCCCCTTTGTAGACCAGGCTGGACTCGAACTCAGCGATCCACTTGCCTCTGCCTCCCAAGTGCTGGGGTTAAAGGCATGAGCCACCACGTCCAACATTTACGACAGCTGAGAACTGCCATGTGGTTGCTGGGATTTGAACCCGGGTCCTTTGGAAGAGCAACCAGTGCTCTTAACCGCTGAGCCACCTCTCCAGCCCTCTTCCTAGATTTCTAATGGGAGCAAGGACATATAGTTCACAGAGCTTTGGGTTGCATCTTTACGCAACCTGGAACTGACCATCCTCCAGTTGGAAACTGTAAAGCTTCCTTCTTCATTCTTTGTGCATTCTTTCGTTAGTCCTAGTTTATGTCACCACTTTCTTTTGTTTCTAATGCTAAAAATACTCATTATAAAAAATTAAAACTTACAGAAAAGCACACACACACACACACAAATAAAAAAAATAAAAGGTACTCACAATCCTACCACCAGTCTGTTAGCATCAGCACATGCTGAGAAATATTTCAGGATTTGGTGTTGCTTTTCACAGAACATCGTTCCCATTCACTGTATACTTTTCAAAGATAATTTCCCCTAAAGTATGCACGGAAGCCTCTCTACTTCCTAATTTCAATACATTGATCCTGGGCCTCACTTCACCCCCATTATTAGAAAGCATTATACAGGGGCTTCAGGCTTAATGTCAACCTTATTTGTGGATGAAGGTTAGGGATCACACCTGTGTGTTGGGAGCTATATCCTTTCGAAAGGGCACAGTGCACCTCTGATATGTCTGTTCTGTTTGCCCAGATCTGCAGTTAGGGTGGAAGGCACTGGCAAGACAAGATCTTGCTGTGTAGCTCGAGCCAACTTTATATCCTAGAAAACTTGTGAATTTGGCGTAGTGGTATGTGTGAAATTCAGGCTTTTCTTTCTTGAGATGTAATCCCAGAGTTCTTTTTCTGCGTTCCCATGCCGTACAGGGAGCAGAGAGGTGACTACTACTCCAGAGGAGTCCCCTCAGCGCGGTCCTGTGGTGGAGGTTGCTCCTTCAAGTTCAGAGACTTTCCTTCCTCACGCCATGCCTGAGAAGCCGCTACCACCAAACTTTCCTGCAAGGACTTGTTTGCCCACACTGTAAGGAAATCATTTCTTCAAGTGACAGGAAGCTTAGAAATACTGCTCTCTTGGAAGCTAAGCCCAAGAAACTTAGTTTCCTAACTGGGTTGCGCGTTGTTAAAACTTCCTCACCTTTTCTGCTGTGTTTTGCAAATGAGGTTGGTAAGAAGCATAAGCAGTGGAAGCTGGCAAAGCTTTAAGTGGGTAAACAGTGTTAAGACCATAACCCAAATTACTTAAGGGCCTCCGCTGACATGGAGGTAACTCTTTGCTGTGCAGAGATTGGATATTCAGATAGATTTTTTTATGAAGGAAATAAATATTTCAGCATGCAAACACTACCCAGGCAGGGAGGGATGCTTCAAACCAGGGTCAGAGGTCAGGTTCTTTTCTGTTTGTTTGTTTGTTTGTTTTTTTTTTTGAGACATCTCCAAGTTGAAAGATATTGCCCATTACTACCTGCCCTGGGCATCACGTGGTAAAGTAATTACTGCAGGTAGCACAAAATATGCACATTCATTTTGATTTCCAAAGATCCCGAGATTTCCTCCTGCATTTTTTTTTTTTTTGTGGTCCTCATTATAAAAATGAACAACATGTAGAATGATGGTTTTCCCCTACCCTACGTGGAGAAGAGTCACGTTCTGTCTGGCAGCTCAAGTTCTTGTATTTATTTTAGCAAACAAAATTTTGGAGTAATAAAAAGAATAAATAAGACTAGGGTCTGGCTTGGGTTTTGTTTGTTTATTTTCTTTCTTTTAAGAGTCTAGAACAGTTCATCGTCATAGTTTGCCTTTAAAGCAACACATCTCCAAGGGACTGATAGCCCTGGAGGAAATGATGGCCTGGTGGTCAGCCGTTGAGTGCAGAGTGCACCAGGGCCCAGGCATCTCCTGGTATGTGGGCCTGCGGTGTTGGAATTGCTGCTTAGGCAATGTTTTCTCTCTACCTTCAGGAAGGGAAAGTAATTAATTAGTAAATACACACACACAGAACTCCTACCAGAACCAGCAGGTACGGGCAGTGGCTGCATCAGGCCAGGTGGTGGGGAGACAAGGATTAGAACTGCAGTGTGCACCCCAGTCTAAGCAGTGGGACTTGGCTCCTGCCAGCTGTCAGCTGATAGACTGGGCCCAACTGTTGTGAACTACTCTGATTCCTTTTACGTGAGAAGCCAGGCAGGAATCCAGATTTATGTATGAAATGTACTTATATAAACATTCTGGCAACTAACATATAACACTGTCTGAAAACACATTTGAGGGCTGGCTTGGCTGGCATGCCACAAGCTAGACTTCCGCTCTCAAAATGTACCACAGGCATCACCCTCCCATTCCCCTGGGGAGGTGTTGTGGTGGGAAAAAGTTACAAAGAATTTATAAAGAGTCACTCTGACATTAAGGGCACTTTGTCACATGTATATTATTTATCTTTAGTGACTTGGACCTTTGGTAAAGACTAACACTTACGGGGATAAAGTTCTAGAAACTGTATAGGGTAGAGCCTCCCCAGCTCATTTTCCTTCCTGATTTTTAAGCAATCTCAAGGTGCGCAAATGATCCTCTGCCCCCAACCAGCACCTTGTCCCCTCTCACCAGCCCACCAGCCTTTGGAATATGGTTGTTTAAAGCACGCTCTAGCTGGATGCTGTTCCCATTCCTCCCCAGCCTCCCAAGCTTCAGCCAAAGAGTGTTTGTTCTGTGGTTCAGCAGAAATCATCTCTTTAATGTGTAATTCTGTGTAATGGCTGGCGATTCCAGTGGCTGGATTGTCCAGAAAAGGCCTTACCTACCTCAGTTACTCTGTAGTGTGATGGCTTTACTGTTTACTCTCCTGGCTTCCTTCAGTTATCTTGTTTTTCCACCTGACATCTGAGTTTCTTGGGCAGAGGGTGAAGATGGCAAAGAGGAGCAGTGCTAAGTAGAGAAGTCTGTGTCTTTGGCCTCCATTGAGGTCCTTCAAGTAGGTGAAGTTTAGTTTAAAACCTGCCATTAACTGCTGCCCTCTGGCAGGAAGGGTTGAAGGTTGCCTGTTTGTTGCAGTGTGTATTGTATAGAAGGATGAGAGGGAAGAGGGAGAAGGGTGGCAATTAGTGAATGACATTTATGACCCATTTATAAAATACAAATGAAATAATTGGTTACAAAATCATGGCAGGTCTCCGCTTGTCCTTTATAATCTTGTTCTCAATGTGTTGTGAAACATTATGGGCATTTTTTTTTTTACAGAAAGTGAATAGCAGAAGACTTTAAGAGACCAAGCCAAAGCCCTGGATGAAGGACTGGCTAGAGGACAGAAGGTTCTTCAATTGTGTTTCCTGCAATGTGTAGATTCTTCGGGCAGGGATTCACCAGTGTTGGGGTAGGGTGACAAAATGTGAAAAAGAAAACCAACTAAGTAAATCTAACTCATTAAAGTTTGAGTGCACAGAGGGACCACTTGGGTCTATGCTAAGGTTAAAGTACCACATTCATAAAAGAAGGGCGCTGGACAGTGACATGCACAACAGCAACCCTACTGTTCTCCATAAAATAGTGTCTGAGACACACAATCCAGCCAGTGCCGGCTCTGGTTGACACTTCAATTTTCCAGCTCCCAACCTATAATGACTGATAGACTTTTCATCTTTTCCCTCCTAGAGAGAAGACATTTGATGAATAAAATGAAGTTATTTATGTTTTTTTATTTTATTTTTGCAGTGTTTGAGGTACAACTCAGGTCCTTACACACCAGGCAAGCACTCTGCCACCGAGCCACATCCACAGTCTGTGGTTATGGTTTGAAAGTGTGTGTGCATATGACCTTAAATATGATGCCAAATTTAAAATCTGTCCAGGTAAAAAACTTCTTGGCAGAGTTTAAGCAGAGATGGTCCCTTCAAGTTCTGAAAAATCTTAGAGATTTCAGGCCCACAAAACAGGCAAACAAACAAACAAAACCAGGGTTAGATCCTTTATTTCATTATACTCCTGACTAAGATTCAGTAAAACTGGCCCATCTGGTTTAGAAAAGAAAGCTGGTGAGTGGGACTATTTCCAGCTTGCATTCCTGCTCGGAGTCCTGTGCCTTTGCTGACAGACACTTCTGATTCTGAGATAAGCTTATGCTGCGCTGATGCCTCGGTGCTCTTACTCCGCTGAAAACAAAACCATTGTCACCAAATACCGGAAATTCACTCTAGTTAAAAATGTGATTGAAACAGAAAAGGCAAAGCTAGGACAGGCATCCATCCCCTCAACAGGGTCAGGCTGAAGAGGTTCAAGTTTTCTAGAGCTTGTTGAGGCCAGTGATGTGTTGTTCCCTGCTCCTTTGTGAGGCTAACCTTGCACTCAGTGGGCACCAGGGCTGAGTATCTGGCCCAAATCCCTGGATATCTTATGAGCCTTTGTGTAGCGCAGGAAGGGCCCCGTCATGAATATGCAATCACCAACACTGTGTTGTCTCCTGCTAGAAATACAAAAAGGAGACTCTGATCTCCAAGTTGGGAGCTGATTTCTGATTCCAGCCTCACATGATCTGCTTAAAACTCTAATCAAGCTGATTGTATTGCCTGGAATTCTAATTTCCAATTTAGGGTTTGCTATATAATCTCTGGTAGAGTGTGTCTAATCGTCATGAAACACAGTCTTTTATAAATGCTATAGATTTTCTTCCCTGTGTGTAGGCTAAGCCAAACCCTGCAGTTAGGTCTAGACCATGGATTCCTGAGTAAACCAAGACTGTGTTTTTGTGTCACTCTGTCTATTTTGAAAGACCAACTCAAATCCTGTCTCCCGTAGCTTTGATCCTTTTCATGTAATTCTAAGTATACTTGTCATTATAGTAACTGTTGTTTGTATGTTATTTTAGCTTTTTACTTAAGTAGCTATTTAGCAATTTAAATGAAAACATAATTAGGTTACATCTGTTTTACATGCATGTAATACCACACAGATGTACACTTCTATTAAAGCCATATTTTCTTTCTGGCCAAGAAAAGGCAAAACCAGAATCATACCAATCATTAGAATGTGTCTTGGTCTTAAAGGGAATGTATGCCATGCACATAATTGTTGGCTATGGAGTGGTGAGAGTCATTGAGTTCTGTGATTTGAAGAGTGGAAACATCAAGTAAGAAACAAGTTGGTATTAAACTCCAGTTTAAATCAAACACAGTGTTAAAAACAATGTCAGAGCCTCCTGGCCCATGGCCAGGGAACATGGGGGAAATATATGCCCATCCCCACATCATAAATTGGCTCTACAAGTAAGTCCATATACAGTATCAAGGAGCAGCCAAGGTTCTAGCTTGACTTTACAATGACTTCAGTGAGCCTCTGCGCCCAACTCTGTTATTCGAACAAAATAAAAGCAAAACACACCCAGGGGACTAACAAGCATCCAGATACTTTGAAGAGTATGAAGTATAATTGCCAGAGAGTTCCATTAATATACAAGCTGAAATCAGCATGAGCAATGAGCCCCTCAGATACTCCAAATTCTTGTATGTACAGTGGGGATTGAACTAAGAAAATTAATTTTCCTGTTTAGGGAACTATCACCTCCTTTACAGCCTGTAAATAGGATTTATAAAACGTCATGTCAGACAGTCATTTATCTTGTTTGCTAACTCGACACATTTGGACTGTCTGGAACCATGTTAACACCGTAAGAGTTGCCCGTTTGTTCCGTGTGTGTTCAGCTTTTCACTGCAACTTTTTCAAATAGTGGTCTTTGTAACATCAGTAAAATATTTTCGTTTAACCCCTCCTTGTAAATATGGCTAACCTTTTAGCATCCCGCTACTTGGTGACCTGTTAAATGACTTAATTACTTTCAAATTGCTTGCTCGGTGCCAGGATAACAGGAAGCCAGGAGGAGCCAGCTTTATGGCAAGGCCCTTTTACACATAGGCCTCCAGCTGAGCTCTAAGGGAAACATTTTAGCAGGGTTTGTGGGTCCAGCTTCCCAGTGATTCTGCTTCTTCCTTCCTGATACTGAAGAAGCATGGATGATTCTTCCCTTTCATAACAGCTTAGGATATCCCCTCTCCTCTGTGACTGTCATTCCCAGGCCAGCAAACCATGTTTACAAGTCTTACATGCCACAGAAATAAAAAGAAAGAAAATATGGTGCTCACGGTACTTCCAGTTCAGCTGAGGAGGGGATAAATGGAGGATTGCAGGTAAATAAAATGCCAAGGACAGTGACCCAGGGGCAAAGTGGAGTTCCTGCCACTATGCACTAAGGTCACAGGGGAGAGAGGGAATTTGGGGGGCTTCATTTGACCCCAATGGGCATCAGACATGAAGCAGTGGCCATCAAGGAATGCTGCTTACTGGCCATTACTGCTCACTATTTGCTACTCAGCCTGAGCAGGTGGTGCTGGGGTGTGTGTAAGAGAGCAGACTGAGCAAGCCAAAACCCCTCCATAACCTCGGCTTCAGCTCCTGCCTCCAGGTTCCTGTCTTAAGTTCCTGCCCTGACTTCCCTCTGTGACGGACTATTCCATGGAAATGGAAGATGAAGTAAAACCTATTTTCTCCAGGTTTTTTTGGTCATAGTGTTTTACCGCAACAAGAGAAATTAACTTACGAGTCATACAGTGGACAGTAGCAGTACATTGCCTCCTGCTTTAGAGGTGCAGACTTTTACGCCCGTCTTACAGATGAGACCAGCAAAGTAGGTGGAGTCGCTGGAACCATTTTCCAAAGTTCTGCAGCAGTGAAGGTTTGTGAGGTTGAATGGAGACTAGATCTCGGTTCTGGGAGGAATCTTTGTCCTGCTCAGGTTTGGACATCACACTGCCCTCCCATGGCTTACTGTTAAGCTGAGAATCACTGTGATCTTTCCCGTGGAAGTACGAGATGCAAATAATGACTTTTTCCTTCTGCAGCTATTTATTGAACATGTCTCATGTGTCTGCCATGCTCTTACATGCTTTGCACTCATTTCTAATGACTATAGTTTTTCATTTTCTCATTTAGCTTTCTTCCTATTAAAATAGACCATGTTGCACACTGACTATACACACCTTTAATTCCAGCTCTGAGGAGGTAGAGGCAGGTGAATCTCTTGAGTTGGAGGCCAGCCTGGTCTACGGAGTGAGTTCTAGGACAGCCAGGACTACAGACAGAAACCCTGCCTCAAAAAATATATATAATAAATAAAATAGGTTTTGTTTTGTTTTGTTTTTCCAGAGACCTTTTGGGTACAGCAGAGGGAGTTGAGCCCTTGTGTATATATGTGTTGTGGAATTCTCATTGGCAGAATATATTGTAGTCTTGGTGACTTGCTGTCATTGGAAGGCCACCCAAAATGTGCCAACATCTGTAACCTAGATCTTAGTGTGTGCTCTTGTTTCCTTCTTTCATCGTGCTGAAGTTCAGCTACTAAGTGGATAATACAGTGCTAAGCCAGAGCATGGCACTTGGGAAAGCAACACCCAAGATACCAAGATAAGCTCACACTTAATTGTCCAGCTGGCTAGCAGTGTTTGCCATGTGGCAGCTCTTGGATGAGGTGGATGTGTATTCAGTACCATGGTGGGAGATGCAGGGACACGGTATCAGATGTGTTTCACCAGGAAAACAAGATTGACTTATTGTGTTATGTCAGGGTGAAGTGGACCCAGCACCACTGTGCCACATGCCTTTTAATTCCCTTGCCTGCTAAGTATGCAAGTACAAACAGCTTTAACACAATTTCTTCCCTAGAAAGGAGCCTGGGGCTGCATCCAAGTACATTTAACATATGAAGATTGAGCTGCTTTGAACTTGTATGTTTTTGATAACTGCTTGGTATGCTTCCTGGAGGATCACCTGTAGGCTTTTCTTTCCAAATCCTAATCCCTTTGATTGTGTGCCAGGACAGATAGCTCTCATTGAGTAGCTCCAGAGTCTGGTAATTCTTCCTCCATTCAGAGTTGAAAGGAAGCAGTCCAGATTCAATGGGTAAATTCTCAGGTTGAGCTGGAACAGCTCAAGCACTTTAAAACTGGAATTGTTTTGTTCTAAAATAAGGTTCCGATGGGCTACCTAGTGTTTCCACAAGCTTGCTGCTGCCAGGAACTACAGCAAGAGGAAAAACCCAGAGTTTCTATCAACCCCCACTACCTCCCTGTTTCCCACAGTCTGTCACCTGGAAAGTCAGAATTTTACAAGCAAGCGGGTATGAGGTTTTCATGTGGGCATAAGAGCATACTTTACTCTTTGTTTTCTCTCTTCTCCAAGACCAGGTGGCACACTCCTGTCTTCTCCCCTCCCCTGTGAAGGAAAGAAAAAGTCTTGTCCATTTTATCTTTACAAATGTCCCTGGTGGGGACAGGGCTTCACCAGTTCAAGATGTTTTTATTTTCAAACTGTTTAGATGAGCAGAAGGTTGAGAAACCTAGCGATACTGGGCCTCTTGCTGCCCGCTCCTTGACTGAACACCTCTTTTGAGGGCACACACCTGGATTTGTGCCACAATAGTTGGTTTGGGTTTTCGAGAGATCAGGTTCACCCAAAAGGTGACTCCTTTCTGCTTAACATCCTGTGTCTGTCCTATTTGGCCCAGTAGCTCATCTGTGGGAGACAGTCCCTCTCCTCTCTTTGTGCCTAGGGCCCTGTTTCAGAAGCTTGAAAGGCCATGTTCAGTGTGTGATTGGCCTTGATCAGCTTATCAGAACAGGCCTTTTCTCTGGTGGACATTCTCACCTTCCTCTGCTGCTAGATGCACAGGCAGACCATTTCAGCCATTCTGAGAGAGCTAGAAAGCTGAACACTTAACGCTGGGAGCCCTCATCCCACCCACACCTCTAGCCTAGCTGTCAATCGCAAGCCTCTGTCAAGAACATAATAGGGAACATTGTATGGTCATGAAGAGGGTTCAAGGCTGAACTCCTCCCATAAGGGAGGGTACAAAGTGATAATGATTATCACACAGGCCTCCTCTGAACTCATTTTGCATGTGGTTTGGGGGCTGGAAGTTCTGCCTGGATCTATATTGGGATTGGCTCCTGATTAGCTTATGGATTTTGACCCATCCATGTCAGTTTGCTAATGGTCTTTTTCATTAGATCCTTCTTGTCTCCTCTTCTGGTTCCATCTGAAAAGCTTTTATGGCTCTGTAATCATGTGTAATTTTAAGATGCCTGTAATAATGCTAGAAACAGTGCTTGATTTTAACACTTCACCATAGAAGGGTGGTGTGTAACTGTTACTGCTGATTCTTACAACAATACTTTGGAATGAGAGTAGAAATTTTATGACACATTTTATTGTATTCCTAAATGTGAAAGAGGATTCTAATTTTAAAATAAGTGGCCATACTTTTTAATTCTTACTTAGCCCATGTAGCCATTTTAATGCCCCTTTTATGGTTGACTGGTTGATGTTTTAAAACAAGTTCTTCAGGGACTATATGCCCATTAGTCATTGGTAATAAAATCTGAACTTTACTAAAGTAAAACATGATGCTATGGAACAATTAAGAGAACTTTCAGAGATGCCTGTGAATATGAAATACAGTGATTTCTGTTATTAATGGATTTGGGAGGAACTGGCCCACTTCTTGTAAGCTCAACCATGTATATTGGGGTTATATTTTTACCTTATTTCGTGTTTCTCTCAAGGCAATAGGGACCCCATAGCAGGAGCTTAAGGCACACCAATCTTTCTTTTGTGGCCTGCTTCTGAATATAAGCCTTTATTTTATTTTATTTTTTTCATTTTACGTGGAAAATGGGGTGATGTCACTTAGGAAAGCATTTTCCCTCCAAAGTGCTTTTGGGAAGCACGGTCTGGTGAAGTGTTATTTAAAAGCGATAATACAGTCAGGCTCTGCCTTGTGCTTTAAATAATTGCAGGATTTACAGGCCATATCCCCAACCTGTCCAGTTTTATGGAGGGACAAAATACAGGGATTCATTTTATCATAGTTTATTTTTTTTTAATGTGATGGTTATTTCTCTGCTGTTACAGTAAGGTCTTTGTGTTATTAAGCTTAGTTTGTAGTAATTTAGGAGCACTGAGATTTGGTAGTTATTTAATTTGCAAATGGGCTTGGCCTCCATAACCTCTGAAGGGAAAACATTACTTTAGACTTTCATTGATTCTCAATTGCCAGCTACAGAGTAAAGTCAGACTTTAAAAGCCTCCCCTCTAATTCCATAGAAGACATGCTCCAGAGGACCTGCTGTGCCGCTGCCTGTGGGATTTACTTCTCCATCCCACTCCACTGCCTCCACCTCAGATGCTTCTCTGGAAGGCTCTTGACACAGCATCTAGGGACTCTTCTAACCAAGCTGTGAAAGACTTGAGGCAGCCTTGTTGGCACCTTGCTGCTGCTGTGTATCACATTGTCCCTGCGCTCCAGTCCACATTGGCTAGAGCTCACATGGTGCACCTGCCACGTTAAGTAGGCCCTGTTCACCAGTGAGCCTTCTGAGAACAGATTTTTCAATCTATTTATGTCCAGAGTTGCCACAAGAGAACAACACAGTGAGAAGTAGTTCTACAAACAAGTAGATGGCCAACAGATGCTTGACAGAGGCAAGTAAGCAGGAGTTCCTTGCTGCCTTAAAACTCATCTGACTGCTCTTGTGATACCACCAAGCAAAGCTATTGCAGAGCCAATGAGCATTGACATCCTGGACCATCAGCAACTGCACAGAAACCCATGAAGAGAACCCAGGACTAGAAACCTGCTCATCCTGTTTCGTGCCCAGGAACCCTGGCAACCATATCAATGTTGTCTTGGCAGGTGCACTTTGTTACCTTCCTGAGGGCAGGTCCCCTCTCCCCACCCTGCCTTCTTCACCTTTGTTCAGCTGGTGGGCTGAGATCCCTTGATTTCAGTGGCAGTGGGCCAGCCAAGGAAGAAAAACTATGGTTGGGGTAAGCCAGCTGTGGCAGTCCTGCTTCCCTCCTGGCGTCCACTTTCCCAGCTGCCTCCTCGAGTGTGTGGCCCCATGATAAGTTCTGATGTGTGAGACATAAGGCACAATGTTCCTGGGGACCACTGGGAAGTATTTTTCTCACTGTAAAGAGCCTCCTGTTGTTCAGAGGCACCTTTTCTATGCCCTTCCAGAGGTGCCTCCCTTTGTGTATAGTGAGAGGACTTGATGTGAGGACTTTAGCAGCCAACTTTCTGGGATGAAATGTGGGGACAAAGAGATATAATAGTTACATTGGTAAAGCAGATGGACAGAAAGCCTGGGACTGTGGTGACCAACCTGAAGTTCCCACCTCCAGATTTCTTCAATAAAAACTATCCTGATGCTTTAAACTTTGGATATTAGTTGGTTTTCTGTTGAACACCATATCCCAGCTGATGCACTTGCTTCTAATGGGGGCTGGGGTGGGAGGGGGGTAAGACTGCAAGCAGGCAGTACCCCGAGGAAGGCTAGATAGAATAAATGAGTAAAATATATGAGCAACTTGGTAACGAAAGTGTGAGAAAAGAGCCACCAAATGACACTGGGACACTGATTATTCAAGGAACATTAAGCTTTTCCACACCCTTGGGACTGTGCAGGATTCTGAGGGTACAGAACCAAAATGATTTCAGTTTCAAAGAACATGGGGTCTAGTAGGAGATGGGTAGGTAACTATGAAGGTGAAAGTTGTAGGGGGCTTGTTTTATTCCTGGAGACAGGGTCTTGCTATCTAGTCTAGCTTGACATGGTACTGAGTACTCAAGGTACTGACTGAGTTCAAATAAGAAGACCATGAAACTTTATATAGGCTGGGGGATAAAAGGGGACGGCAATGGTTCCCTGGCTGCGACAAGGTAAATACAAGAACGTGTTTTAAGGCCCAGAGGCACAAGAGAAATAGAATTTTTAGAAATATAAATCTTAATGTTTTGCCCGTATTTGATTTGGATCCTTGGTGCTAAGTCTTGGCAAGGCCAGTGGTAGCTACTGTGTTTTTATTGCTCTTTTTTAGGGGAGTGGGGGGTAGTTATTTGAGACAAGGTCTCTTTTTGTAGTCATTGCTGGCCTAGAGCTTGCTATGTAGACCAAGCTGGCCTCCCATCTCAGAGATCCAACAGCCTCTTGCTCCCTAATGCTTTAATCCCTAGTGCTGGGATTAAAGGCAGGGGCCGCTATGCCTTTTAATTCTTTACACTATTATTCTTCACACTGTATAACTTTTAAAATATTAAGTGAAATTAATTTTAAATTTTTATAAATTATAACATTTATAAAATTTTAAAAATTAAGTGAAAGATAAGAACAAGATGAAATGAGTGTAAACCCTCATTTCCCAGTGTGTCTTCCTCAGAACTGAGAATACAGGAGATGTTAAATGATGCCAGCAGACTAATTGTAGAGATAGCTACCACAATCCTTGGAATCCACGAGTTAAGTAAACCTGAAAAGTATTCATTACTGGCAGGAAGTCACATGTCCCTGGATGAGTCCTATTGATTGTCATTGTCCAAAAGAAGACTGCTACCTGGAGCACTTCCCAAAATGTATTTGACCTCCCCCTGTTTCTGCAACAATTTTCCGTAACAGAAATTAGGAAGGATTGATAGAATTGGAGTGACGCTCAAGGATCCCCCTCGGCTTAGAGGAGCAGCACCCAAGGGTGTGGGTAAAGGAGACATTCCCTGAAGTGAAAGTCAAGTTCGAGCTTATTACAAGACTGAGAAGCAGTAAAGAGGCAAAAGAAACAAACCAAACCAGTTGAAGAAAGGAGGAGGGGAGCTGATAAGCAGAGCCCAAGGCTACACAGGAACTTCTGAATGACTTTGCTCCTGATGTCCAGTTTTATCACTGGTTTCTGTGTTCCAGGAAAAGGCTGGCCTCCAGATTACACACGTCATCTAATCGAGCTGTTCCTCCCATTAGGGTAGTCACAAAGCCCAGCTCCTGTTGATTGAATTAAAAAGAGTTCATTGGCTAGTAGCGTTAAAAAGGGCATGGTTAACTAGCTTCAGGCACAGCTTGATCCAGACTTAACATACTGTCATTGGTCCATCTTTTTCCTTTTAGGTTCCTAGTTACTCCATACTTTGTTATCATCCTCATGGCTGCCTGAAGCCTCAGCTTCTTCTCCCCTGATTCCAGCATCTACAAGGATCACAAGTCCTGCAAAGGGAGATGGACTTTGTTTCTCAGAAGGTCATTTTCTAACCATACCTCCTGACATTGAGCTATATCAATACCTGAACTAAGTCATGTAACCAGGGGATAAAGCCCACATTAAGTCAACTTCCATGCGTACCCAGTGCTTGCCCCTGAGCTGTGGAAACTGCCAAAGGAAAATTGACAGTACCAGTCCCAAGCGTAGAGAATGTTCCAGAAGTAACCTCTCCTCTCCTAAAAAGGGAAACTTTCACAAGGGGCTTTAGGTTTTACCAAACATGACTCTGAATTCTAAATGTTGGAATATTTAGGGTCCCAGGTCTGACAGCATGAACTAGACCCCTCTGTGGGGAGTACCCAGGGTGCTGACAGCCGTCATGGGGCTGAAGAAGCCATGCGGTAAATCTTCTTTGGAAATAAACAGAAAGCAGCCTTTGAGAACCAGGCTTTTACCCCAGACGAGAACCTGTCAGCCACAGGCAGAAGTCATTAAGCAGGATTTATGCTTGCCTGTATCTAGCACCGAGTCAAAGAGAGATCCGCAGCAGGGGTCTCTCCTTCCGGAAGCCCAGCAGAGGGTAGGGAAGACTTTCTGGGTAAAGTTTCAAAGAACCTAATGCAGAAATCCCCTTAACAAACACTGGGATTGGGGTTTGTAACTCATCCCTCTCAGTTTAGGGCCTGGGAGGGTGTGCAGCCTTAGGCTGCACCACCAGAGGGAGAAAGAAAGGGAGAGATGTGTCCGAAATACGGAAACTGCTTAAAACAGTGCACCTCTCCTAACTTGGCACCACATGTGGTTTTGCTTGGTAGACCTGCATTGTGAATGGCCCTTGCAGCCTATGGTTGGCCTGTAGGCAACTCTTCTTCCTATTCATAACTTCGTTTTGCCTCTAATAAGAATGTACCATTAACTTGCTGGGTCCTCCCAAAATCTGCAGCAGGTTAGATTGGAAAAAGCTAATTGTCTCTACACTGGGTTGCAGAAGGTCTCATCACTTTGCTGTTTCCACCTCAACAGAAACATCCAACACCAAGACTCCTGGCTTTTCCCTCTGTTCTGTATATGCCTCTAGCATCGAGAAATGCTACCAGAAATAGCCTACTTTGTTCAGGAGACGTAAAAAGTCAGCACAAACTGCAACCTGGGGGCTCTCTGTATCCCGTTAATGCTTTGCTTTCCCTTGGCCTCTCTCTGGTCAGAACCTATGCAGCCACTTTTTCTATGGCTTTTCTTTTCCCTCGCATTTGGTTGTGAACTTATTTTGACTGGGGATTTATTTGTCACCCCATGTTGACATTTCACATTATTGCATTAAAGGAAAACCTAGGAGAAAGCAAACAAGCAAGTGTATTCCGACAGGTCACAGGCGGCCTACTCAGATATCAAAGAGAAGCAGGGAGCAGGCTTAGGATGGAGAATGGGAAACAGATATGTTCATGGGAGGGGCATCTCTTGGAGTTTGGGCCTCAGTCAGATGCTAGATGTGGGCCTTTCACTCAGGTAAGGGTAACTCCTGAGACTTGGGAGAGATTCTGGTCCCTCTGCTGTCTCCAGGAAATCCTGTGGACCCTTGCTAACGTTCTGATTCTCTGATTATAAGTGACTGCAACAACAAAGAGAATAACTCTGCTCAGAGGACTGTTGCCACAGTGTCTCTAGGGGACAGGTTTGCTTTGGTCTGTAAATTCCCCAAAGGCAAGCTGAGACTATGTAAATTAAAGAAACGGAGCCAGTGACAACCAACTCTGTGGTTTTATTTGAGTTTCCAAAGCACATGTCCGTCAACGTGTCCCGGGAAGCACACCATGATTAAAGCATGGCCGCAGTCACCGTGTGCAGCGTTTTAACTGTGTAGTGTGTGCTCCGCAGTCACCGTGTGCAGCGTTTTAACTGTGTAGTGTGTGCTCCGCAGTCACCGTGTGCAGCGTTTTAACTGTGTAGTGTGTGCTCCGCAGTCACCGTGTGCAGCGTTTTAACTGTGTAGTGTGTGCTGGGGCGAAGAGTTGGAGCCACTAGCGGTACGGTTTTTTTGTTTTGTTTTTTTACCTTGCAGCTATTTTCTTTGATTCATCAGAATTTTATTTTGTTTTATTTGAAGCCAGTATCACACACTGCAGCAAAGCTTAGCCTCAAACTCACTATTCTCCTGTCTCAGCCTCCTAAGTACTGGAATGACAGGCTCATGTCACCACACCAAGCTTAACTAGCACTTCTAACAGCAAACAATAGGAGCCGGTAGGCATTCTGCGCTAAGTCACTCTTTGTGCCCCCATTTCTACTCAGCTATAAAATGAGGAAACTTCAGAGCTTGCAAGTCCTTCTTCTATTCTGTACCTGACCATTCCAAGGCCCCCTCTTTTTTTTTCCCTGTCTTGAATTTAGTTTTTAAGACTTTAAAATTTTATTTTCATTTTATGTGTATGGCTGTTTTGCCTTCATGCATATTTGTGTGCCATGTGCATGTGCGTGCCTGGTGCCTGAGGAGGCCAGAAGGTGTCAGATTCCCTGGAACTGGAGTTACAGATGTTTGTGAGTGCCACATGGGTGCTCGCAATCGAACCCAGGTCCTCTAGAAGAATAACTAATGCTCTTAACTGCTGAGCCATTCCTTCAGTCCCTTGGATGCATCTTTACCAAATTTTAAGGAAGGGTATATTCCACTTTCTCTTCTCTGTCATCATTTTTCACACAGTGCGAGAATAGAACAGATCTTTTCTTGTCTTGATGTCCTGTTACCCTGAAGAATTCCAGAATGACATCAGTTGGTCAGAGTGCCCAACCTCTAGTCAGGTTTTATACTTGTTTTTGTAAAGCTGTGATACTTTTGAGAGAATGTAAAAACATATGTCATCAAAAAGATAGATCTGAACAGATATTGATGGAGAAAGAGTAATTGCAGCTTTTATACAGTGCTGTATAATGAATATGAAAAGGGTGCAACTGTAGGAGATCAGAGGCTCCAACAGGGCATACGACCTCGCCACACCACTCTTCGTACCTAAGAGAAGTGAGAACCTGTGTCCACAAGGACCTTTTGTGCCAGCGTTCAGAACAGCATTGTTTTTTTTTTTTTTGGTTTTTCGAGACAGCGTTTCCCTGTGTATCCTTGGCTGTCCTGGACTCACTTTGTAGACCAGGCTGGCCTCGAACTCACAAAGATCCGCCTGCCTCTGCCTCCCAAGTGCTGGGATTAAAGGCGTGCGCCACCACCACCCGGCTTAGAACAGCATTGTTGATAACGTCCAGATAGTGGAAGAAGTCCAGACATCAGTCAGTGAATCATCTGTGGCAAACATGTCCAGTTTGGCAGGTAAAATCATGAAGTTCCCAAACACACTGCAGCTTAGATGGATTCTGATACCAGTGCACGATGGAAGGCACCAGTCTCAGACTACCATCTTCTCACGTGTGTGCTATATCCAGAAACAAAGGGGGTCTGATGCTGAAGTGAACAAAAGTGGAAGTGTAGTCTTGAAAGGGGCGAGTCATAGAGCATATGAATTTACATAACATTAAAGCTGTTAGCAAAAATAATTTAAAAGTTGTGGTGTCAAACTATGCCAATAGCCATTTGAAGATCCTCTGCCACACCTAGAAAAAAAAGTCAGTCTCTTTACCAGGGCCTGCCTTGCCTGCCACCCTGTGCAACACCCCTTCATCATGCCCTCATACTGGGCTCTGTCCCTCTCTGAGTAAGAAGTATTTTTGTCTGTTGTTCTTCCCTTAGCCTGAAGTATTCATTGTTATGAACTCTGGGTCAGTCATGTTGGGACTTAAGGAAGGAAAGAGAATCTAGCTGACATCAGTGACTATGCTGAAAAAATTTATGCTACTTATCATCTCCTGTCACTCATATTTAATGAGGAAATGGAAAACAATGAGGTTGATGTTAATCTTTCTAAGGTTGTATTTTCTTATTCTAAAGCACCACCTTCTAGAATTTTCTCTCAAAGTTCTTAATTTGATAATTTTTAAAAGGAGGACTTGATATCTTCTCAACACACATGTAACTTATGAGTGGCAATCTTTCTGTGAAAAAAATTATTTTAAATCATTCTAAGCTCTATGGGGAGATGTGGCCTTCGTGGCCTTCATGGCACCACTTCATGGGTGCCATGTTTAATGTTTGAACATTAAGGGAGCAGAAATGATAGTTGCTGGCTGTTCTCACTCATGATGGGATAAAATAAGATTATGTATGACTCATACATTTGTATCCTTCACATTTTTTTTCAGAAAATTTCCCTACAAAGTTTTTGCTAAAACACAAAAGACATATCAACACCAATTTTGTTTTTTAGTTCTGAGTTATGCACTATTACCTTTTCATTATGGCTTTTTTTTTTTTTTTGGTTTTTCGAGACAGGGTTTCTCTGTATATCCTTTAGCTGTTCTGGACTCACTCTGTAGACCAGGCTGGCCTCGAACTCACAGAGATCCGCCTGCCTCTGCCTCCCGAGTGCTGGGATTAAAGGCGTGCACCACCATGCCCGGCTTTTCATTATAGCTTTTAAAAATAGTCTTGTAAAGAATATTTGATTTTTCTTTACTTGGAATGCTACAATTTTAGGGAAAAGCCTTACTGAAAAATTGATGAATAAGCTGGGCACAGTGACAAATGGCTGTGGTTTCAGCACTTAGTGGAAGGAAGAAGGTCATGTGTTAGAGGCCAGTCTGGCCTACATAGCAAGTTGTCTTACAGAGCCAAGGGCTGATGATGTAGCTCAGTGGTGGAGCACTTACATCATACATGTGAAGTCCAGTGCTCGGCCTTCCCCTTCCAGATGAAGTATATAAAGCGCCAGACCATTCCATGTTGTGTGTCCCTGTGGACCTGTCTATCTTCCACATCAGGTTTGGCATTTGCTTGTCCTAAGCATGAGCTAAGCTGCCATGGACATAGAGTGTGACCATCGAGTGAATGCGATCCACATTAGACAACACACATCAGTTTAATGTGATGATACCTCTCCAAGGAGAGGACGGAGTGAAAGTGGGACACCTCGTAGATCCCTATGACAGTTTCATGTAGGCCAAATGAAGCCACTTTGGGACACTGGCCATCCCCTCCAGTGTGATAGAGCTGTGTAGGTGGGGGAATGGAAATCGAAAGAAGTAACAGCATTGTGGGTTATATCCAGGTAGTGTCTACTTTCTCATCTTCGTATCAAGAAACATATTAGAAAAATGACCTTGTACACACCATATGTAATTTTATATTATTAGCTATTTTAACATACTATATCTTTCCCAAGCACCATGCTAATACGTACATGTTCCTGTTATTTCATTTAATCCTACTGAGAATGCTTTGAGGATGTTATTGCTACATTTATGGATGAGGAAATCAGAAGAGAGTAGAAGTGAAGTCTTGTTCCAGAGTTACCCAGCCACCCCTCTTGCATGCAGTGTTGGTTTGTGACGTGTTTGCTAATCAACTAAATACTGACAGTAAAGACACAGAAAGGGTCAAAGACAACATTTCAAATGTGAAGGCACCCAGATAGGGGGTGGGCAACTATTTGCTTAGGACTACTGGCTAAAATTAATACAATATGTATAATAACAAGAATGTACTGATGACAAGTGTCCCAGAAAAGCACTTTTAAAACATGAGTCTAGGATTCTGGGCAAGTGCTCATCAATTATTAGGGTCTTTGATGACATAGAGCAGACCATTTCTGAGAAATTTCTTCACAGGGAAATTTATAAATATGCAATATTTTTTCTAATGGATTGTCTCAGAAAGGGTTAATATGAACCTCTCTGGGACATATAATGGGGAAGTAGCTGAACATGATTTCAAACGGATTTCTTAGGACAGAATTCCAATTACAGAGAAGTAATTTCCCTTTCTAGCTTACTAAGCTTTATTTCATACTAATGCTGCTCCAAGATCCATATCCCTTCTTCCCTTATTTCAACAGATATTTTGAATATGAAAATCTTATGTCAGAACTTAGCTGAAGCCTTCATCGGGCTTTTGAAAGGCTAAGTAAGAATTCTGTTTCTAGGAATAAAAAAGATTTGGATCAGAAAGAACCTTTGCTGGGGAGAGTTCCTTCTCTGAATGATAGTAGTAGTTCAGGCAGTCTTTAATCATATTTGTGTGGATTATTTATTAGTTTCCCCACAGAAATCAAAGACTCAGTAATGTGAGATGTGTTTTCCCTAAGATATTTTATGAATTAGAATCCACAATAAAGAAATAATGGAAATAAAACAAATTTTGGTGATATGGACTAATTGGGAAATCAAATCTAGTCAGTGGCCCACATGGAAATGCTGAGTGACGCAACTGGCCCAGTTGTGCTGGCTGTACTCTGCCCAGACAGAACTCTTATGCCACTAGCAGATAAAGAGAGTGCATTGTCAGTAAACCCAGACTGTAGGGAAGGAGAACTAATCGAAGGGAAAGGGCAGGCTCCCTGCCAGCTGTTTTGTGAACCCACCCTGAACCAAAGTGAGGATTGGTGAAACCAAATCCGTGTGTATTCCAGTCAGCAGCCTTGAGCTGTGTAATGCAAGCCATCTCCGTTGCCACTGTGAGAAGCGTGAAGGCAGCCTGCTGTGGGGCTGCCAGGCCAAGAAAGCTTTGGTCAGTACTGGGCTTGCTGTTAGCAAGCCAGACTTCAGTTCACTTCCTGGTGGGGGCTAGGAGGATGTAAGTGTGTTTACTTACAGAGATCCTCCTGACCAAATGAAAGAAAAAGGTATTGAAAGAAATATGTTAGGCAAAATACAGAGAGAAGAGGATCAGTCTCATGCCTCAAGGCCACTGTGGCATTATGAGACTGGAGTCTTGCAGATAACTCCCATTGTCTTACATAGAGTCATTGGCAGGGACCGTGCCTGTGTAGATTTCTGCTCCAAAGCCAGGCGATCTGAGTTCAAAGCCCACTCTGCAGTTGCTTCTTTGTGCTTGCAGCCTGGCCCTGAGTAGAAGTACAATAGATGTAAGCCCTCCACTCATTCCTCCATCTAAGTCTAGGTCTGGTGCTGTGAGTGTTTGGGAGCTACATTGGTTTCCTGGATGTGCATAGTAGTGATGCTTTAGAAATGAGAGAACAGTGTAGGGTAGACATGCTTCAGCTGTTCTCCACTCCGAGTAATCTGCTTTTTCTTTGATCATCTTAGCTCTTCATCGCTGTCTATCCAGGACTTGTAGACTTGAGCCGTGATGTTTTGGAGTTGTTCTCCTGTTGTCTCATGGGCTTTTAGTGGCTTTTTTCTTTGGAAGTATGAGCTTTCTTTATACTTGATGTTTAGTGGAGCAGTAGTCCTATGAGCTAGTGTGATTTGGAAATTCATAAAACCCTTCAGCAAAGCCTGTCAAAGGCTACAAGGAAGCATTGAAGTACAGAAAGCTATACTTCATAAACACAATCTAAATAAATGTTTCTCAAAATTTTTTGACTGAAGAAAAACCCTCGCCCTTTTACCCTCATGTAATGTACCTTGTTAAGTAAAGTTACTGGTACCACTTGACCTCTTTGAAGAAGTGCTATATTGCCAGCCTTTCATCCCTGCTAAGAATTGTCATTTCTTTTTCACACCACTACCCAGTTATTTCCAAAGGCTTGGACTTTATTTTCAAGATCTAGCATCTAGAGTGTAGCAGAGACTAGACTGTCGGAGTCTATCAACCACTCTGTAAACCCTTTGAGAAAAGATACTGCCATCCTAGACCTTGCACTGTACTGAGCCCTGGGCCCTTACACTGAGGCTATAAGTCTGTGCCTGGCTTCTTCTATCACTGTTTTAATTGTGGTGGTTTAACCAAGAGGTGATGGACCCCAACAAAAACATGTTGCCGAACATGTTAATAGGAGATGAATTTGGCTGAAAGCAGTTTGTTTGGAAAATCTTCTTCTCACTTTTTCTGCACTTAAAATGATTTTGAAATTTTTTATTATTTTCAGTTCATCAAATTTTATTTTTAAGTTAGATATATATATATCTTAGTTAAGTATATATGTATACATTATAACTAGATATTATAATGTCTTTCCAATATATTTAATAAACAAGCTAAGAGATGGGCTAAAAGGGGGATTTGAATATAGAAGGAAAGAGAACATGTGAACATCAACATGAACAGAGTGAGCCTTGCAAAAGGTGGGTGCACTAGCTCTAAGGTGGTACCTCCTAAGAGTCTAGTTCCCAGCCTGAGTCTAGGCAGGCTTCCCCATAAGTCTAGTGTCAATAGGATCTGCCAGCACAGGTTGCTGGCTCCTCATCACAACCCTTTCTTAGTTGCCTCCAAGTCGTACTTCTGGCTTTCTGCTCTGACCTGACCTCATCTCTCTCATGTTGCTTTTTTCTTAACTAACCCCACTGAGCTCTGTAACTCACTCCTCAGCTTTGTACCGGGACCCAACCTGGCCTTTCATTGGGAAAAACTGAGTTAGGATCATAGTTGAAGGTTCGGGTATAAAATGATATTTCCCCCACCTCACGAGCTTGCTTGCGGATGAGAACATAAGTCTGATTTTTACTGTCCTGATTAAACAACTCCACCCCCAAGCTAGAGATCCTTGAACTACTATAACCAACCCATGTAGCCTTGGGAGCTCTACTGTCTTTTTAATTATGGTAGAGTGCTGATTCTTTGGCTTTGATACATACAGTTCCTTCCCCTTCACCTTATATATTTGTAAATCTTCAAGGAAGCACACAGCATGCTCCAACCCAGGTGCAATAGTCAGGAAAAAACCAGCCTGACTTTTGAAGTCAGTCTGTGGGCACCAGGACTTTTTTTTTAATATTTGTTTATTACTTCAGGTTATATCTTTATCACAGTGCCCTCTTTCCACCCCTCCCAGTCCTGCCCTCCCATCCTCTGCCCCCATCCCTTCCATCCCACTCCTCTGGAGTGGAGTGTCCCTACGTAACAGTCCCTTGCCCCAGTTCAGCAGTCATATGAGGGCCAAAAGCCTCCTCATACACTAGGGGCCTACAAGGCAGCACCACTAGGGCAAAATGTCTCATTGATAGGAAGTAAAGTCTATGTTCCTGTTACCTTTGGTGGATTGGCTGTAGTATAGTTATCCTGTACTATATGGCTAAAATCCAATTATAAGTGAATAGATGCCATGTGCATCCTTCTGAGTCTGGATTAGCTCACTCAGGCACCAGGACTTTTACATCCAATCCCTCTTCACTATTCTCCACCTCCTGATTTTTATGAAGGCAAGTGACTCAAGACAATGCAAGTCACAGAATTTTAAATAGCTGAATTTCTAGGTGATTTTGGAATGGAAACAAAGATAACCTTGTTCGACAGCGAATTTGCGCCTCTGGGTGAATGGCCAGGTGTTCTTTCAACTGGACTGTGAGACTAATTTCTTCCTGGCCCCTGGAAGCAGCTGAAGCAGTGGGCAGCTGTTATATCTTCAATCTTGCATACCAACATCTTTCTCTGATTCACAGATTTCCTTTATCCCCAGCACTTCCTCTGGTATGTGCATCTCCGACAGTAAGTGATATCTCTTCTTGGATTTGGGCATTTTGAAAATGTGGGTCTTGGGTGAAAAGGGGAAATAAGAGGGGGCAACTGCTTACCAGGCTATATCCAAAGGGACTCCTCACTTCCGTCTCACCCGCCTCTGACTCCTGAGCATCCACTGACCTCCACATCCATGAGGGGGTGACACTGGAGTAATTGAGGGTGAGATTATAACTATAACTCTTTGAGTATTTAAATGATATACAATTAATCTGAGAGAAAACAAAATTAATTTATATGCAGTTGTAATTTCCATGACTAGGCACTTAGAATAAGATGCTGTGAAAACTCTTTTTTTTTTTTTTTTTTTGGTTTTTCAAGACAGGGTTTCTCTGTATAACAGCCCTGGCTGTCCTGGACTCGCTTTGTAGACCAGGCTGGCCTCGAACTCACAGAGATCCGCCTGCCTCTGCCTCCCAAGTGCTGGGATTAAAGGCGTGCGCCACCACCGCCCGGCAGCTGTGAAAACTCTTAATGAGGGGAGAGATTTCTTTGGGAAGTTCTTGATGACTTGTACTCACAAAGCATGCCTCTTTCCTATGTCCAGGGTGGCATGAGGCTCTGCTGGAGAGAGCACGCCCTACACTTGCTTGGAGAGTCATGGAGTACAACTGGATATGAACCATTGGAGGCCTACTCCTTGACAATCTGATGGGTCTCAGAATGCCAGATCATCTCATAATTTATTTTCCTAAATCGCTGTAACAAAAAAGATTTTTCCATGCACAGAGAGCGGTATTTTAAGTGAGAGAACCCATACTGACTCTGGGCCTGTCCTCTCATCACTGTGTGCCTGTTGGCACTTCTGGCATGAATAGAGTTCTCTTCGGCATGCCGGTATTTCATGAAAAACACAGTGGTCTTTGCTAGTCACCCACATGCTCTGGCTTGCAGGAGCCCCCAAGCCTCTAGTGAAGTGTTCTATCTGTTCTAGAGGCAAGTGAGATAAACTGGGGAAGCCCCTGGCCTTGTGCATGTGGAAGTTTCAGTTGGGCAGGTTCCTGCTGGGGACAGAAGCCTGGCTTTGGGTGGCTGCTGCATCTCTTCAGCAGTTCCTGCATGCTTGTTATCGCATCTGCATTTATGTCTTTGCACAATTCTTAAAGCAATCCATGATGTAGGCCGCAGTTACAGTCCCCACTTATATGAGGAAAGTGGCTTGGATTTAGTGACCTGTCTCATATGTTAGCAGAGTGAACATCCAAACTCAGGCAGTCTAGGGCTGACATTTTAAAACCTGAACGTTTTCTGCATGAAAACAAAGACTTCTGGCATAGTGAACATAAACAGCAGGTGAGCTTGCCTTCCACTTGGCAAGGGCGGCTAGCCATTTTAAAGGGTGTCTCTTGCCACATGGCCACAGGCCCGACATAGACTGCCTTACACTCCGGTTGCCTGACTTTGGGGCAGTGTGCTCTGCAGTGCCTGTCCAGAGACACCCTACTTCCGCCTCTCTGTGGCAGGCCAAATGCCTGCATGTTTTCTGCTAGCACAGTTCTTCATTGTTTTCTGAACACAGTTGGTTAGAGCCTACCACCAGCCTTTACCCTCCTCTCCACCTCCCTCCCCCTAAACAAGGTGACTCTGAAGAAATGGAACTTCAGCCCAACCCAGTGGGGACATCTAAGATGTGTGTGTGTGTGTGTGTGTGTGTGTGTGTGTGTGTGTATACATACATA
>CAJQZJ010032284.1:3160413-3191954 GCA_907164525.1 Lophiomys imhausi
TTGGTTGGCTTTTGTTGACAGAAAGACTCTCAGCCACTGCACATGCCAGTATAAAATACAACTGTCACATCCAGGAACGGGAAGGAGACTACAGGCAAGAACATGCCTCCTTCCTAAACTGGAGATTTGCAGATAGTAGTGGGCTTTTCTAGGAACTCAGTCTTCTGTATTTGTGCCATGTCGTGCCAGTGCCTTGCATCATTGGTAAGACAATGAGTGCCGGTCCACACGGGTACACCTCTCAGGGGTATTGCCCATGCAGTAAATCATGAGTGCAAAGCCCGAATGCTTTATGCCATTAAAGTCTCAAGATAGAATTAGACTTGTAATCACCACTTGCCCATGTTTTGTCATTTATGATAATTACAGTAGTAATAATCCGTGTATTGTTGGGATGGAGCAGTCAGAAGCATCCATCAATTTTTTTTTTTATCGACACCAAATCAAGTTGATACTTCATCTTTGCTGCAAAAATGTAGATTGCACCAATTAGTCTAAAGAAATTGGGCGGTCATTAGCAATGAAGCAATCAGTTAATCTGCAGAACATTTTGGGTCCCTCTGATGCCAGCCATCCCTCTTAATTATGTGGGATACAGGAGATTCTTTAGGACTCAACAGTGGCACCATTGGCTTAGATTAGACACTGTGCCTATGTCCCCAGCCTCATTTAGAAGACTGCACTGACACCTCCTAGCCCCACCTCATAGCCTTGGCTGCTTCCAGGCAGATTTACTCTGAAGCAGAGCATTTGAATCAAGACACAGCCGGGCAGTGGTGGCGCACGCCTTTAATCCCAGCACTTGGGAGGCAGAGGCAGGCGGATCTTTGTGAGTTCGAGGCCAGCCTTGTCTACAAAGTGAGTCCAGGACAGCCAAGGATACACAGAGAAACCCTGTCTCGAAAAAACCAAAAAAAAAAAAAAAAGAATCAAGACACTTGACATTTTCTTTCTTGCTTAGGGATAGGGAATTTCCCCCATGGTGTTCTTCCAGGGATAACATGTTAGTTTACCATCTCATGTGAATTAACTGGTTTTGTTAGCCTTTCACAAACCATGCAGTAATCACACATACACACACACACACACACACACACACACACACACACACACACACACACACAGAGAGAGAGAGAGAGAGAGAGAGAGAAAAGAAAGAAAGAAAGAAAGAAAGAAAGAAAGAAAGAAAGAAAGAAAGAAAGAAAGAAATCAAAAAGAAACAGCAAGGCTTAGGGGTGTGGTTCAGTTGGTAGAGTGTTTGCTTAGCCCATACAAAGCTGTGGGTTCAATTCCCAGCACTGACTTCATAAAACAAACATGGTGGTACACATCTATAATCTCAACACTCAAGAGGTAGAGGCAGAAGAATCAGAAGTTCAGGGTCATCCTTGACTACGCAGGAATTCTCAGCCCAGCCTTAGATACATAAGACTTTATCTCAAAAAACAGCACAAACAAAAAGGAAATAAATGCTGGCAGAGATGTTGGTGTGGCCTCATACACTACTACTAGTGGGAGTATAAATTAGTTTAGGTACTGTGGAAGTCAATATAGAGGTTCCTTAAGAAAATTAACTGGGGCTGGGCGGTGGTGGTACACATCTTTAATACCAGCACTCAGGAAGCAGAGGCAGGCAGATCTTTGAATTCAGGACAGCCTCATCTATGGAGGGAGTCCCAGTACAACCAGAATTACCCAGAGAAGCCCAAATCTAAAAAAGCAAAAAAGAAAGACTGAAGGAAGGAAGGAAAGAAAGAAAAGGAGGAAAAAAGAAAAGAAACTAGGATTAAGTTGCATTGCTCCAGGACCATACTCAAAGGATCTAAGTCAGCATACCCTATACAGAGATACTACAGAGCCATGATTATACCACTGTACACAACAGCCATGTTACAGGGTCAGCCTGGTGCCCATCAGCAGATGAATGGATAAAATGGATAACTAAATAAAAATGGCGTGGGTATACACAGTGGAGTCTTACTCAGCCATAAAGAAGCACAATTTTTCAGGACAATGGATGGAACTGGGGATGATTGCATTAAGTGAAATAAGTCAGACTCAGACAATACCATGTTTTCTCTCATATATAGATCCTATATTTTATTGTGCATATATAAAATCGAGTGAGAGAGAGATGAAACTAGAAGCAAGACTATTTGGTCCCTTCCAAAGAAAGGGACCGTGGGAAGAAAAAAGGGCATGGAGATAGATAGTGTGGGGATGAGTAAAGTATACGGTTGATATCTGAGTGAAAATATCTATATAATATATAGATATTATGTAGATATCATTATGCACAATGAATGTCTGCCTATGTAGCTATCAATATCTATATATTTACAGTGGTTTGGGTTGCTTCTCTAGGATAGATTACCTAAGCTGTAATATCAAGTTATATTCATAAATCATAAGCCTTTTTATAACTCTTAAGTATCAACAAACAGCTCACCAAAAGGATTGTATCCATCTAAAAATCTTCACCATTCCAACTCGATTGGAATTCAGATTCTTCCCTAATTTTACTGAATGAGATTTCAATTCAGTGCTGACACACTCACAGGTCCTAGGCATGACTTGTGTACAGAGGCCAAGTGGTGCCCTCGCTCAACTAGGCATAAAACGGGTGGTCATTACCTCACATTACAGTAAGTTCAGAAGCAGGACAGCTGTAGGCCCAGTGATGTCACAGAAGACCTGAGCTTTTCAAGTATGGCCATTATGAACCACACCCTGGTGATGGCTTCCCTCGTGTTTCCAAAGGCTGCAGGGGCCCCAGCTATCCCATCAGGTGTAGGAAACAGCAGAGATGGAAGGAGATTGCCCTCTTAGTGTGTCTCCTCAAAAGTGAAGAACGTGTTCCTCAGAGCTCCCTCTGTGAAGTCTGAGCCTTCTGTCAGCGCTTACGCTAGCCACTGTCAAGGGAAGTAGCAACATTGTTATTAGCTTTATTATTAACCAAGAATTCTCCTGGATCTGACAATGGAGTCAATATCCTCTGAGTGTTTGGAGAAGTGGAGAAGCCCTTCAGAATCCTTAAGTAATCCTTATGCATTTAAGGAGTCTTAGCACAAGCAATTCGGAACTCTCACAAGCCCTGGGCCTTGTCCTGCATAGAAAGTCCTTGTGGCTGGGCATCCATCGTGCCCTCCATTGCTTTATGTGCCCCCAGACCTCCTTGGTATGTCAGCACACAGGTCTCCTATAGGAAATGGGTTAAATCTAACACCGGTGCCGTCCACTGAAGGAAAGGTTTGCAGCCTGGTGGACAGGTCTTGCTTTCCAGTCTGGATCGCATAGGCTCCAGGCTTCTCACCCCATTTTTCACAGCCCAAGTTTTTCTCCTGGGGTTGCTCATTAACACCTCCATTCAAGGGTCAGGAAGGCAGAAGAAGGGGACGTGGAAGAATTCAGCTCATTTAAGTATAGTTGGAGAAATGGCTGAAATCGCCATCTCAAAGGATGTCAGGAAATTGGTGTGTTTCTATACACATTTGCCTCCAGTGTGTATATATTACAGTTTAGAGTGAATTGCATAGACAGCAACAGCAGGCACTGGCAGAAGAGAGCGTGTTTCTGGACTGGATAAACCAGCGTCAGAGATGCTGTATGGCCCTGTTTGCACTGTGTTCCTGGTTGGCTTGTGAAGAAGCTGTGCCTTTCTTACTTCCCAACTTACAGTTAGATATGGTTTGGCACTAGAAATACTAAGGAGCCTTAGCCCTGAGCTGTCCAGTCCTTCACCCTACAAGACTCAGCCCCAAATGTACCCATTTCCTATCACACTGGGGAGAGTCATTGCTTTTTGTAGGTAGAGACTGAGGGCAGGGAGAGGCTAACTACTGTACTGACAAACTTTCTGTTTTATGGTTTCACGAAGATTTTTACAACATAATTACATGTTCTAATTATGAGATTACAGACATTCCCCACTACTTAGATAATCAAGTGCAATTAGACTACTTGAATAGACAGTGGTAAAAAATTACTTGAAGCAAAAATTATACCACAACATTGTTTCATAAGGCTTTTGGAATATATGTGCCACAGACCCCCACAAGAGGCAAATGGACATGACTGTAATAACCTTCAAGTAGCAAGCTATGGCCCTGCATGTTGCTGAAGGAAGGATGTTCTCTTATTGTGCAAGGTTCACTGGAAGCTGTCATTCAGTTCCAGGCTTCCTGGCACATGCGTATCACAGCTACCTGTGCAGAATCTCCTTGAGGTCTAACCCTCCCACCTTGTCCTTCCTTCCCTCTCCTCTTCCTGTCTGTCCCTTTCTTACTCTTTCATTTAGAGGTTGAAGGATTCGGGAAAGTAGTTAATGGGAAGAAATAGAATAGATTCATGGACTACTACTGCCCACTGAAGTAGTCTGTGGATCCAAATGTCGAAGGTTGCTGGCTTAAAAGAGTCCACGTGGTCCTTAATATTGCCCAGCTCCTCAGAAAGTCACCTGGCACATTGTCAAGGTCAAGTAGGTCTCTTGGTCTTTAGTAAAAATTATAGGGTGGTATCCTTGATATGTGAGAGAGAAAAAAACATGTGACTAACCCCAGAATGCAGTGTATGAAAGAAAAGGAGCCTTTAAAATGGAGAATGCATTTACAGACAGTCCTTAGAAACAGCATGGTAGTTTATTGCGGCTGAGAGTCAAAGTCAAAATATCCTGAGAGGTCAGCTGTCCACACAGCTCAGCCTTCCCTCAAGTAGACTGTAGATGATGTTTCCTTGTGTTAATAGGAGCTCACCAGAACCTCCCATTCCTTCACCTGCTGGGTTTCCGTTATTTAAAGAAGAGAGAAGGCCCCATCAGCTTCCTGGTCACCTGCCTCATGTTTGCAGCCAGAGCACTTGAGAAGCTTGGTGGCTCTCCCCTAAGTCCAGCTTCTCGTTAGTGCTGCTAACAGTCCATATGGAGCAAATTAAAGGGAAAGCGAGCGGGACTGCCACTGGTTCTGATTGGTTATGGTAGTATTTAAAAAAAAAAAGAAAGAAAGGAAGAAAGAAAGAAAGAAAAGAGAAAGCCAACAACAGCCTTGCCCTGCCTTTGAGAAGATGGATAAAATACTCTTTGAACATACTAGTCTGTTTTTTTAATGTCAGTACAGAAGGGTTGTGTTTGTATTTGGCTTTCCAGACCTGTCTCTTGACCTTCTAATTACTTTATTTGAAACAGCACTGAGGGTATAATAAACCTGGAGGTTGCCTCTCCTTTGCTTTATCATAAATTAAAGCTGCTGGCTGTTGAGGTGAAAGTGGAGGCAGAGTGTTCATTACCGCTCAAGTGACGGCTTGTCAATGTGGTGCTTTTTAGTTTGTTCTAGTCAGCACTTGCTGTGCATTTTGTTGGACCACTGGGAAATAAATACAACAAGATTATACATTTGGAATACCACAAGAGTTCGGGGAGGGGGGGAACCACAAATGATAAATCATGTGCTTGGTAGAATGTGACATGCTATCTTGTGCTATTAACAACCAAAGATAATTGCAAGGAATTGTAATTGCAGTTTGCAACTTACAGTACAGTGTATCCAACATCAATCTTAATAGTGAACAAAGCAGTTTATATTAAAACTTAATTCACCTGGTAACTTTCTGCTGTATACACGGGAGTTAACAGATGTAGCTTTTCAGAAAGTTCAAAGACATTTGAAATGCGCACAGCAATGCTAATACCGGAAGCCTTGGAGAAATGCTGCATTAGGACTTGTGATGAAAACAAATGTATGTCATTATCTCCCAGTTTGTGTTTATTTAATAAAATATGCAGTTTTCACATTGGTGAATTCGGTGTTTCTGAATGGGTATGGGATGATGTTTTATTTGGAATCAAAGGCCAAACAGGCTGGCAATTATGCATCTCCGATGAGCCATCTGCGTTCTGAGTATATACATTGGAACCGTGTGCACCCCAGTGCTTCAGGGCGTTTGTGTGAGGCAGAGCAGCAAGCCAGGGCAACTTTATTCATGACTTTCCTTAGATTGGATATCTTCAAGGCAAGAAGGGGAGAGCTCCTGGAATTATTTAGAGGGGAACAAGCGTATTTGTTTTGTGAGTTTGACCGATAGCCGGTAGAGCAGCTTAGTGAAATCTCTAAACTGATTATGGCTTTCGTTCAAATAATCTTCTACCTTTTTCATTAATTTATTCCGTAATGCTATTTTGCTGTTCTTCTTCGAGGGATAATAATCTCACACTCTCTGACCTCCGTGAGTGGATGACCTGCAGCCCATAACTAATCTTATTTACTCTCCTGACCGACCAAACTTCATCCACCTTGCCTGGGTAAAGAGCGGGGAGTTCTAAGCCACCCCCCTTCCAGCCCTCTGCTAATCTGTACTGAAGGGCAAGTGATCATCCAGAGCAGCCCTAACAGTGGAGACTTGCCCATTTTTCTTCTTTCTTGAGATCGTATTCTTTACCCTTTGAAAATTCGAAAATAATGGACAAATAGGAAGCATAGGATTCATCACATCCTACTCTCCTAACATAGCTACTTTTATTTTGAAAGTTACTTTCCAACCACTGATACATGAATATATGATTTAACCTAGGTATTATTGTTGGATGCATGTAATTTTGTCTTCTGCTTTTAAACATAGTGCCAACCTGTTTCCTGAAGTATTTGATAGTATAATAATTACTCATTGTAATTACTAAATACTAATAATCTACTAAATAAATATATTGTATTTTATTCCTCACTAACAAAAAGTTAGGAACTTTATTTCATTTTGATAATGTAAAGAATGCTATAGTGAAAAATCTTCCATTCAGAGTCTTTCTATGAAATTGCCATGTATCACCAAAGCATACTTGTAGATCCCTGCCGCTAATTGTGTCGCCACCAGCTATGTGGGGGTATAAAGTTTATTGTAGTCATTTTGAAGCTTGTCCTGGTTCCTCCATTTTCAAACTAGATGGTATTGAGCAAACTACTTAACCCCTCTGCCTCAGTTTCCCCATCCAAATGAGGGAGGGATTGGTGGTGGTGCTTAACCTCATAAGCTATTGAGTATTATATCAGTTTATATGTTCAGATTTGGGGGAAGAATGTTTGCCACGTGGGGAATCACTAAAGATGAGCTCTTACCATTCTGAAATTTCATTTTCTCTTGATTTCATATCCCACTCTATTATATTGTAGCTTTTGCCGGATACTTCGTAGTCCAGTGCAGTTAAGTGGCCTGTAGACTCATGAACGTCCAGGTCCTTAGACAGTGAGGACTGTCGTTGGGATGACCCACCTTGTTATTTAGCAACATTAAATAGCTTTGATTTGAGAACCATCCAACTGGCCTTGAAGCCTTTACTGAAGTCTGATGGGCTCAACCTAGAACTCCTGCCTGTTCTGAACTGTGGGGGCAGCGCCCACTCAAACTCACCCTAGGGGGGAAGAGTTCCTCCAAAGAAAGTTTAAAATCCTATTAGTAAAAGGGGAAATGCAGTGAAACATCTGAACACTGGCACTGTGGTGGCTCCCACACTACTGCTTGGTGCTCATAGACAGCTTGGAGTATTTGATGATTGGGTAGCCATGGCCTAGGAGTAGGAGAGCCAGGATTGATGACTACAGTGCTGTAGAATCACGCTCTCTCTCCTACTTTGCTGGTGCAGTGTAAAATGTCTCGATTAACCCCAGAGGCATTGCTTACTTCATATTAGTTGGTATAACATTGAAAATCCACACAACAGGGATTTTTTTCCTGAAGAAATGTCTTAGCTTCTCTACAGACATCAGCACCCTGGAAAGCAGTAGTGTGAAGTACACGGGAATTTGTTTTTCGTTGTAAGAAAGGAGTACACCAAAAATGAGGCAGTCCTCCTGCTCCTGCAACATCAGCAGCAGTCTCTCTTGGGCTGGGCTCTGCCATCTGACCACCGAACTGCTGCAGCCCTTGGAACCTCATCTGCATTGTAGGGAGGAAGAAAAAGAAGAAAGGGGTGAATATGTATGGTAACTGAGTCAGTCCCCATGTACCCTTTAAGGCCCGACAGTCCCCAGAAATCCCCAGAAGGCCCTGCCACCAAATCCCTCCATTCACCAGACCTCACCCATCACTCCAGTTGCTAAGGAGAGCAAGTACTAGTACTGTCTGCAGCAGGGTACATTCCTGTTAAACACAGTCAGGATCCTGCGAGGGAGGAAGAAGGGAAGGATGGCTATTAGAGAAGAGACCCTGCAGCTGCTGTCACAGCCTCTGTGTCTGAAGTGTACTTTCTTCAGCTCTCTGACCAGGCCAGTATTGGAGACTAAAGGCCGGAGAGTAGTAATGAGTGCCTTGCAGGGGAGAGAAAGAAAAAGGAGGACTGAACGATGAAAGCCTCGGGTCATTAAATGAAGTTCCAACATTTCTTTCCTGCCCAAACATTTGCAACAAACTCTGTGGAGTAGGAATCGAAGGGAAATGTGCCATGCCATTTTTTCTTAAGCCTTTTTGCAATGCAACAGGACAATCAATACAAATCTTTGCAGTAATCATATATTGATTTTCCTAGAATATAACTCCATTTAAAGCACTTTTATCCCCAAGAGTAGAAACATTGGAGGCTATCAAAGGAGGAAGTAAGTTTCCTTGACCCCATCTGCAGAGCACAATTGATTAACAGAGCATAGTTATGAGAGTGTGTTCAAGAGAGACAGAGAAGAGAAGTCACTGCAAGGTTAATACCAGCTAAAGAGAAACACGATTACAGGACATTAGGCTTTCTGTAAAATCAAAAGGTCAGGGTAAGATGGCCACACCATCTAAAGTGACACCGGCTTCTGAGTACCTGGCATCCTCAGATATGCCACTGTAGTCACCCCTAGTAGCTGAGTTTGGAGGACTTAGAGAGATGTAAATAAATGTAAGCAGATGAGTTGATAACGGAATAAATGATACCGTTTTAATTTTTCTGAGTCAACCCTTGTATCAGCCCAGCATGTTAGCTTACGTCATATTGAATGTTTCTTTACTTCATACAGACCTGTAAGGTTTCTTAAGAGATTTATTTGTTTTTATTTTATGTATGTGAATGGTTGCCTACACCTATATTTGTGCGACGGAGCATGTCTGGGTGCTCTTAGAGGCCAGAAAAGGGACCAAATCCCCTGGAACTGGAGTTATAGGTGGTTGTGAGCCACTACGTGAGTGCCAGGAACCAAACCCAGGTTCTCTGTAAGATCAGCCAGAGTTCTTAGTCCCTGAGCCATCTTTCCAGCCCCTAAAGATTTTTATTTTTATTTTTTGGTGGAGGGGGACCATGGAGGTATAGCACATGCCTAATATGTGTGAGGCAGCATTCAGTCTGGAGCACTTAAAAGGAAAACATCAGAAACTAGTTTTTATGCCTGAACTGAACAAACTTTTTCTACTTCCCATGTTTTTTTTTTCTCTAAAGACTTTTTAAAATTCCATCTCTGAAAATCCTTGAGGTCTGTGTATGAATCTACAGGCTAGGGCAATGGGGTAGCACAGCTGAGAGAGCAGTCAAGTTCTGCCCTGTCTCTGTAGCTAGGATATCACCAAAACCAAGCACAGTACCCCGTTCAGCCATCTCAAATTCAAGGTCCTGACTGAAAAGGTGGGGGAGCCCCAGTGGTCCCCTGTTTGCAGCATATTGTTTTCTATACATTTCTCTCCCTAAGTCTCTCTCTTGCTTTTTTATAGCAAGTCTGGCTTCTCACATGCAAACTCTATTAAATTAAGAAATAATTATAGCCTCATTATTATTCTTAGTGTTCCATGCTGGGTATTGCTATTTTGTTAGTTTGTATTTTGAAGGTTTTTGTTGTTGTTGTGTTTTGTTTATTTTGAGGGTTTTTTTGTTTTATTTTTATTTTTTTGCTTCAGGCACAGCAACTAGTACACTAGTACACATTGTCAGATAAAGGGTCTTATCTGTCAGCTGCACCCTTGTGAACTAATCATAATTCAATAGGCTTACTAATCAAGATTTGAGATTAATGTTTGATAGGGCAATCAGATTCGTCTAATCTATCATTAGTTGGCAGTTGCTGTGGGCAGAGTGCAGACTTGGCACTAGTCTGCTTGCTTCTGATTGCTTTGGCTAAGCCCTGCAGTTGGGTAGCAGCATTGACTGTAGCAGTGGACCTGGGCCTTGCAAGGAATTAAGTTCTGTTCCTCTCTCCTCCCACTTGTACACCCTCTACCCATCCCCACCCCATCCCCATCACTTTCCAGGATAGGTTAGGTAGAAATCAGTTCTTGTGAAGTCTTGTGATTCACAGATTGGGAAACATGATGTTCCCTTGTCCCTTTCCCCTGACAACAAAGGTGTGCCCAGCAAAGTGACAGATAGATCTCAAGGGAATCTGTTGTAACGCTGGCAACATAGTATACCGACAGAAGATAAATCTAACTTATTGTTAAATGTTACTGAATACAACTTTTCATGTGTCACTAAAACCCCATTTGACTGAGTATAATATTCTTGTTGTAGTTTATAGCATCTTTTGTTGCATTTGTTCTGTTTGGCTGGATAAATTAAAGCTAGCTATATACTAATTTTTGCAGTATATAGTGTTTAAGGTTCTAATGTAAAATCCTAAAATAATAAATTTTGGACTGGGGATGTAGCTCAATGATTAAACACTTGCCTGGAATGTACAAGGCCCTGGGTTCAATCCCCAGCATTGACGATGATGATGATGATGATGATGATGATGATGATGATGATGATGACAGATTATATTATGTACATATCACACCATTTTATGAAAGAGTCTATTACCAATTTTCATTCTTGCTCCTGCTTTATTACTAGTGTAAGATACTTCCTCATTTTAGAAAGCTTAAAAATTCTAGAAGAGGTAAGGAAAATGTATTTCTACATTTATATTACCTTTATTTACTTATTTATATAGGGGTTGGAGACACATGTGTACCAAATGAAGGCCAGAGGACAACTTGCAGGAGTAGGGTCTCTCCTTCCACCGCGTGAGGCCAGGGAATCAAACTCAGGTTGTTGAACTTGGCAACAAATGTCTTTACTCTCTGAGCCATCTTCTAGTCCAAGAAAACAAGTTTAAGCATTTCCACCAAATCTTAACTCAGTTATCAATATTAACACCATATCATCTTATTAAAATCAGATACCCAAATAAATTACTGAGTAATTGCTTGATAGTGTTGCCAGTGAAGACTGTATCCACCTGGCATGCAGTTTTGGCCTCTGGAACACCAGTAAGAAATCCAGAAGAGTCTGGAAAGAGCCGCCTCCCTACCAAGGCGGAAACCTATTGAGGCTGTCAGTGGATCTCATGTGTTAGCAAGTGACAACTTCTCAACTTCACATATGTCGCTGGCCTAACTACATGAGTGCTAGCCACAGATTGAGAGATTTGTAGATTGGATGATTTAGGCCAAGGCTAGTGGGAACTAACCTAATTAGATGCCAGGTATAATTACATAGTAATGTAGGCAGCAGTACGCTGTGTTAATTAACTTCTGTGCAGTTCATGAAGGAAGTTTCCAGTCTTTGCTCTGCCTTTAGCATTTCTTTGGCTAAAGTTGTCCTTCTTCGTCCCTTTTTTTATGTAGTTGAGACATGAGTAGGAAGGCCCATAATTTTAGTACATTCTTTGGACTTATCTTTTATCCAGTTGGATTTGTCCTTATTTATGCATGATTGTTGCAAGGTTCATGTGATTCTCATCATCATTCTTCTCCACTAAGCCCTTCAATTCTCCTCCTGTGAAGAGAGGAGGACCTTGACTGAACCTCAGGTTCCCTTATTATCCCATTGGCAACTGTGTGCTCTTTACCGTCCTCATTGACCCCTTTCTGTCTGCCAGTGACAGAACAGGAAACACAAGAGTAGTTCAGGTAGTCAGTGAAGCACTGTGTATGGGAATCATATGTTACCCTTCCAGTGCTTCCCCGGTTCTCAAGAGACAAAAGCCCCGTTTTTAGGTTCCACTTTCCTACTTCAGTTTCCTTGACAGCCTCCTCCAATTTCATTTTTCTACTAATGCGGCAAATTAGGACCACCTTGCTCATATGGTAAAATGAATAATATCATTCTGTAATTCGTTCTGTAATAACATGAGATTCATATAGACTCTGGTATTCTGTAAGGATTTACCAGATAAGGACTTGTCAGAAGCACTAAGATCTGACCAATTGCACAGCATTTCATCATCAAGACCTCTTATCAGCTATGAGAAAAACAATGCTTTTAATTCTGTTTTACTTCCTGGCACCAATAACGATTGGCTATCTAATGAAGCTCAGCCCCTGTTGGTTGCTTATTTTTTTTTCCCTTAAACATCCAGCATGGTTACATCATCCTTCATAGCAATGCTTTTTAACCTTCCTAACGCTGTGACCTTTTAATCCAATTCCTCATGTTGTGGTGACCCCAGACATAAAATTATTTTCATTGCTTCTTCATAACTGTAATTTTGCTACTGTTATGAATCATCATGTAAATATCTGACATGCAGGATATCTGATATGTGACCCCTGTGAAAGGGTTGTTCGACCCCCTCCAAGGGGGTCTTGACCCACAAGTTGAGAACCATTGCTTTGGAGTTAGCACCACTGCAATTGATGTTGACCAAGCTCCTTGTTCTGTACATTTACTTTTAGAACATCAAGAACCCAGAGACTAAGACATGTCTCTAAACTGAAGAGTTTGCCATCAGCCTAGGAAGATAAGACATAAAAGCACATAAAAGTAAAATGCTACCGGAGAGCTTAGGAGCAAGACAGCACCTGGCAGTACCTGCTTATCAAAAGCATTCTCAGGTTTCTTTGAAAAGAAAAAGATGAGTTTTGGACCCATCTAGTAGTAGGAACTCATAGATACCATTATGGTCTGAAATATTTTAAGAAATTGAAATATAAGCAAAGGCCATTCAGGGGCTGAGAAGATAACTCAACAGGTAAAGCACTTGTGTCATAGCCTGAAGAGCCAGGTTCAAGCCCGAACCCCATTTAAAAAGAAAAAAAGCCTGGCACAGTGGCACACTCCTTCAGTCCCAGCACTCGGGAGGCAGGGGCAGGTGGATCTCTGAGTTCAAGGCCAGCCTGGTCTACAGAGCAAGTTCCAGGACAGCCGGGGCTACACAGAGAAACCCTGTCTTGAAAAAAAAAATAAGCAAACAAAAAAGCTGGGCATAATGCCTTATATTCCCAACCTTGAGAAAGTGGAGGCTCGTAGATTTTTGGGGGGCTCACTAGCCAGCAAGCCTAGCGTAATTGCAAAGCTTTCCACGCTAATGAAAGACCCTGTCTTGGCAAACAAGACAGGAAACAGTCTTGAGGAACAGTACCCAAGGTTGACCTCTGACCTGTATGTGAAAGTGCACAAACATGTGCCTACAAATATACACAAAGTGTCTTACAACAAAAAAGATCAATGCCCAGGAAATCTATGTAGCCAGTAAAGGTGTATTATTCTGGCTTATTACTGAAATGAAAATCCATATGTTTTAAATTCTCTTAATACTAATGGGTGCCGCAGACCAAGGTTAGGTTATTAGCATGTTTCAAGTATAGGTGAGTTCACTTCAAGTCTGCTCAGTACAGTCTTGAGTAAAGATGGGCTTTGAGTCAGATAAGACTCAGGCAGTCGTATCTATTGGTCTTTCCTATAAGATGCCATGTATTAGGAGGGCAGGCTCAGTGTGTTGGGAAATCTGTGGAGGTACCAAGAAGTGTCTGAGTTCCAAGAACCTCCCAGTGTGTTTGGTGCTGGGTGTCACATAATGCAAATAGTACAGGAAGGCTAGGCAAAGGGATATCTCTGGAGAAAACCATTGTTCTTGAGATAAGGTGATGTGAGGCCACATTAGATGAGTGCACGGTAGCAAAGGGGTGGAGTTTCTAAGACTTATAATGTGAGAAAGCCTCGTTATCAATAGCTTATGGCAGTGAAGAAGAGGGTGGAGTCAAGGGTGAGTCTGTGATTTCAAATGTAGAAATAAATGTACGTCTGGGGGAAGAACTGTGCGCTCTGGTATAGTTTGAGCCTGGAAAGACATTTAAATACAGCCATGTAAACTGGCACTGAGAAAACCTAAGATGCAGGGAACAATGGCATTCTCCAGGTTGTGAAGAGATGGCTCCCCAAAGGGACACCAGTATCTTTGTGCCACATGGAGTTATCAATGCCTAGGGTCCAGATCAGGAATGAAAGAAAATGATCCAGTTGTGATTTTGATAGACAGGTTCCCTGATCTAACATCTGTTCAGCTTGAGGCTTTCAACTTTATGGCAGTGGAAAGGAGTTCTACACTCATAGGAACTGCACTCTGGAGTTTGACCCCTTTTGGGGCCAGTGATTTGTGGCAAGGTACCATTGCTCAGCTGAACTCCTGTTCCATCCCCATTTCCAACTTACAATGCTGTCTGTGTAGTTTGTGCACTGGCCTACAAAAAAGCCAGCGGGATCGTGTGTATTTTGTTGATAGTTATCATCATCTTAGAGAGCTTGTGTGTTATCCAGGGCTTTGCCCATTCCCTCATAACTTAGTAGCCAGATTCTCCCTTCATTCTTGTTTATGTGAAAGGTTTTTCACAGGATTGGCGTAATATGGTCAGTTAGTAAAACACTTGCCTCGTAAGCATGAGGGACTCCATTGCGTTTCTGCAAGCTAGGTAAGAAAGCTGAGCATGGTGCTGCATGCCTGTAATCCCAGCTCTGGGGAGGCAGAGCCACCAGTCAGATCCCTAAAGCTCACTTTCACTAGCCAGCCAGATTAGCCTGTTTGGTGAGCTCCAGGCCACTGAGAGACTAAGTCTCAAAAACAGGTGGTCTGTGACTGAAGAACAATTATCTGAGGTTGTCCTCTGACCTCTGCTCACATACACCTACACCTGTACACTCACCCACATCCACACTCTCACAGTCACACACACATTACCTTGATATTCAGAAACTATCAAACCGTCAAGAGCCTGACAATTCTGACTTTGTTTTTTTGTTTGTTTTTAGGTTTTTTTGAAACAGGGTTTTTTTTTTTCTGTGTAGCCCTAGCTGTCCTGGAACTCACTCTGCAAACCAAGCTGGCCTCAAACTCAGAGATCTGCCGGCCTCTGCCTCCAGAATGCTCGGATGAAAGGCATGTGCTACCACACCAGGCCAGTTCTGACTCCTTAATAGGCTATTCACCTTTGGAGAATTATCACTTGTTCTCCATGATATGGCAGAACTTATAGAGTATTTACAAAACTTACCACTTGCAGGGTCATCGAGTTTGCAAGGTGAGGAGAAAACAAACAGAAAAGGAAGCCCTCTACCTTTTTGCTAAGTTTTTTGCCCAGTTCTCAGAGTCTAAATCTGGGCAAAAGGTTGAGTTGAGTACAGAGAATTGCCCGATATGAACTGTCTTCATAAAGGCTGGGCTCCTCCCATTCTAGAGAACACAAACAATTGAGACTTGAGTCCCAAACAATTTGACTCTTTAAAACACATAACATGGCCGGGCGGTGGTGGCGCACGCCTTTAATCCTAGCACTTGAGAGGCAGAGGCAGGCGGATCTTTGTGAGTTCGAGGCCAGCCTGGTCTACAAAGCGAGTCCAGCACAGCCAGAGATATTCAGAGAAACCCTGTCTCAAAAAACAAAACAAAACAAAACAAAAAAAAAACCACATAACACACTTTTAACATTTTGGGGCATTTTGTTTTGTTTTGTTTTGTTTATTCTCAAAAGGCATGACTCATCTGTAAAGCACATGACTTGAGTCAGTCCCCAGCACCCTAGAAGGCAGAGCCTGGTGGCACTTGCTTGTAATCCCCATGCTAGGAAGGTAGAGGCCAGAGGACACCTGTGCTTACTGGCCAGCCACTCTAGCCTAGAAATTACTACTGGCCAGTAAAAGAACCTGTCTCAAAGGAATTGGATGGCATTCCCAAAGATAACACCCAAGATTGTCCTCCAACCTTTGCATATGTGCACTCACATGCCATGTTCAACCCCAGACACATATGACTTTCGTTTAAAAAATTAATTAGAAAAATTAAAGGTCACTATTTCCTCTGCTTCTGAATGGTGTATGTGAAGGCCTGCATTTGGTGTTTTAAGTAGACTTTCACCATTTCCTTTTTCTGGGAAAGTTGGTATGGCCAAGAAATAGAGCTGCCCCCAACAGCACTGTGCTAAGAAAAGGGCTTGCTTTTCCAACTCAAATAGCTTTATGAGCTCTGTGATCCTAAAACTAGAAAGGATAATCTCATCTTACAAGAAAAGGGAAGAGGGACAGGATATTCTTGCAAGAAACTGTACCCAGTAGCCTGCTGGCTGAGCACGCTGGAGTGGAGAAGCCCTTTATTAGGCATAAGCGCTTCTGGCTTGGTTACACTCTTCATCCAGACAGATCTCCAAACTGATTGTAATGCTGTGCCTTGGAGTCTCTGCGCCACAAGTGGAAAGTGAACTGAGCTTTTGTAGGAGGGCGGCTGGTAGCCCAGCTACACCAGTAGCCGCAAGGGGATTGAATTACATTTCAAACCACTAAATACTCTTTCTAATCGTGCAGCCAGATTTCACATTCACACAGAAGTTAGCTTAAGTGAATTTGGGGGTTTGGTTTGTTTGTTTGTGTTAGACAGGATTTCATGTAGCCCAGGCTGGCCTCAAACTTTCTAAATAGCTGAGGATAGCCTTGAGCTTCTGACCTTCCTGCTCTCGTCTTCTAGTCACTGGGATTGCGGGAGTGTGTACCACCATGCCTGGCTCTTGAGTGCATTTTCTAATACTCAGCTGACATGCGTGGCTCCACATGTAGGGTATCACCCCGGCAGTGTGTTCTTTATGTACTGTGTCATGTTGAGGAGTTAACAAGGCAGAACTGGAGAGATAAAGCCCTTCCAGAATAATACATGTGGTCACCACTCTCACTATATATTAAGGCTGTATTGAGGTGGCAGAGTTAGGCACACTTTGTTGTAAAAAACAAAATAGTTCCTTCTTTTTTTTAATAGAAAGAGCATTCTAAATATATAATTTGGGACTGTCCATTTTGTTATGGTTTGTTTGTGTGTGTGTGTGTGTGTGTGTGTGTGTGTGTGTGTATGTGTGTGATTCTGCAGTTGTTCAGTTCAGAAAAAGCAGACTTCATTCCAGGTTTTTCCTTGTGGTTTGAAAGAATTCATGCATGTCTCAAAGTAACTGATCTTCAGCAAGGACGAGCTTCTTGACTGAACAGGATCTGATGTGTCATGTTTGTTATCTTTGCTGTAAAGCAGACATTCTCTTCCGCAAATCTGTTTTTACTTAGACATATTTCTTAATACAAACTTACAAGGTCAGGAACCACACCAAGTCCTTAATTGGATGAAACCTCAAGAAGGAGGGAGACAGGTGTCTTTTTCAAGACCACAACCATGCAGCCATTCATACCCGGAAGTACAAGGGGAGTGTTCCGAGGCCTCTTCCCTCTGGGATAGCATGGCCTTGAGGGGCTCTCCACTCCAAGTGAAGAGTTTTCATTTGCTGTCCTGTCTACCTGCAAAAGCTTCTGAGCCAGACACTGACTAGAATGTGTCCTCCTGCGAGGGGTGAGGCTCTCTGAGGTGTTTTGAGGGAAGAGCTGGGTAGGTCTTACCCATTGCTCTAAATCCCATGCTTCATTGACTGGTGGGCTTAAGGTTCCTTGGGAGCACTGCAGCTTCAGGCCAAGGTGCACTGGAGAATGTAATCCTGGGTCGGTCACTGTCCTTGTCAGGGCCTTTGATAAGCACTTCAGGGACCCATGGGAAGTTTTGATGTAGTCAAACCCAGCTATATATATATTTAGGTTTGTGCCTTTAAATCAAATGACTAAAATTGTCAGAAGTTTCTGGAGTTGTCCAGAGATCCCTGGGTGCTTGAATGCATTTCTCTTCCTTTCAGATTATTTGGTTTGTTGTTGCTTTGGTTAGTTGGTTGGTTTGGGGCTTGAGGTTTTGACACTGGGAATTTGGGGTGCCGACGGCAGAGGGTTCTAATGGGCAAACACAGTCATCACATCCAGGCATGCAGAGCTTTGGTTTAGAAATGTAAAGGAGCTAACATTTCATATGGAATCAATTCCCCCTGGCCTTCTTCCCCAAGTGAAGGAAATGTCTCTGGTGTATGGCTAAGTACCTGCTAGATGAGACCTGCAGATAGCTTGATGGATTAGCGCAAAGCATAGAGAAGGCTCGTGTTTTCAGCTGTCTATCCTATTTTAAGGTTCCTTTTGCCCCTCAGTATTCTGAATTTACCAGATCAGCCCTAATCTAATATTTAGTTCCTTAATGTTTGCAGCCTCTCGCTGGCCTGGGTTCCCAGCCTTTGGTGCCTATCACTGTTAGCATCTCTGCATGCATAAGAGGGCTGTCATTAGGCTGCACTGGGCCTCTGCACAGAGCAGAACACACTGAGAAGGATCCCGCTGGGTCATAAAGACAGACCAGAGGCTCAAAACAAAATGCCTTAAACCTCTGTTTACCCAAAACTTCAATCATATTCGGAAATGAGTGGATTTCCAAGAGGGCTGAGGTTCCTGTCAGTTTCCCTCCCTGTCAAAGGAAGTTGAACTGTGGGGCTGGAAATGCTTTAGACTCCTTGTCAGACCCTGTGTCACACTTAGACTCTGGATTAGGTCAGCACATTGCTATGTTGTTTGGCTTTTTCCAGCCTGGGCTAGATGCCCATTTCTGGAACAACCATCTATGGGCATGAGTCAGCAACACCAGACCCATATGGCTACCAGGAACCTGCTGGTGAAGCCATCCCGGGGAGTGGTGTCTCCCTTTGTAGCTCCATAGGTGCCCTCCTGTAAGGAGTACATCAGAGTTCATTGCCCTGAGAATGGTATGGGGATTCTGAGCAGGAGGGGTTCTTACCTTACAGCAGCCTGCTCCGTGTCACCTGTGGAAACCAAGGCAGAGAGAAGGCAGCAGAGCTTCCAGGACTCCAGCACTGGCATTTGGTGGGAGCATCTGTTCACTCTCCTTTGCCATCACATAGCATGTATTTTGGTTGGGTTGGGTTTTTTTTTTTCTTGTTACCTAGAAGTTTTTACATTATAAAGGGCTTATATTTATGGTCCTACTATTAACAGATGGCTTGAGTTTTCTAATTTAGAGAAATACAGATAATGTTTATGAAGACAGCACAGAAACCTGGGCCAATGGCCTACAATGTATATGATGTGGCATTAACACTTTGTACCTGTGTGGATTTAGTCTAAACTCTCAGAATAGTCATATTGTGTGCAACTTCAGACTTTCCTCAGCAAATGATTTTTACTGTGTTACAAAGTCCATTTGATACAAAAGTACCTTGTCTTGCTTAAGCTTACAGCTACCTGGATGCACATCCCTACTGCCCTTGCTGGTGAAGGCATGTGTGTCTGGGGCACCACTGGAACCTTCCTTCCAGTAGTGAACACTTTGAAGTGAAGTCCTCTTTGCCGTGACTTATAGCTGCATTAGATAAGAGACTACGTGGAGACTTGACCTCAGACACTGTGATTCAGCAGAGGGTATCAGAGGATTGAGTGAGACATTTCAAGTGAAGTCATATTGGAATTTAGGAGCTGGGAGGGATGTCACTCATGCTGTTAGCTAGAGTGACCTCCTTAGGCTCTTGTTCTCAGGGGTCTCAGGACACACCAAATATTCGGAGGCAGAGCTTGGCTAAGGTCCGGGGTGGGGAGGGCTCCTTGTGAAGTGATTTCTGCAACAATGCCAGCTGCCTAGTGATCATAAGTAGCTATGAAGTGTCTTTCCTAGCCACTCTGGCTTTCCTACCTTCCCAGAAGCCTCACTGGCTACTTTGAAGGCTAGGGCTGAGTACAAAAGCAGTGTCTTAGATACCATCTGCTTCCTCATCCACTCCCCAGACGGTGAGCACGTAAATCAGAAGTAGGGGTTGTAAGAGCAGCCAGCAGGGCTTAGGTCCTTGAAAAATGGCACACTGGAGTGTGGGGAAGGCTGAGACTTGGAGGAAAGGATCAGAGCAGAGCTGATACTACACGTGCCACACACGTCAGGTGCCTTTACAAACCTTCAGTCCTAGCATGCCCATGAAGGTACTCTCGCTAACTTTTGATACAGCAGCACTGGGCAAGGAGGGGGTTGGCGCGAGGTGGGGGGGTCGGAGGGAGTCCCATGAGAATAATGTGTCAAGACCCTTGATGAGGATTGTCAGGAGCAACTGCAGAAGTGCCTCTGATTCTCCAAGTGTCTCTGATTCTCTAAATCTTTACCACATTTAGAGAGATGTAGACTTGAAACCATTATTAGTGGAGAGCAGAGATAGTAAATGCTGTAATACCAATGGTAAAAAGCATTCATGTGGAAGCAGACCCTCTAGGGACATATATACAGTGATCCAACCCCCTTACTGTCTCTGCTTGCCAATAATAATAATGGTTTCAAATCTACCTCTCTCTAAATGTGGTTAGAATTTCTAGTAGGATCACTGCAAAAAAAGAGGCTCACTGGTGTCTTCAAATTCTACATGAAATGAAGAGAAATTATTTGTATGGCAAAAATCTCAGCTACATTAACAATCTAGTTAATCTAGTTTTCAATCTAGAATACTTTCTGGATGATTAAAGAAAAAATGAATTAAGGATTATTTGCGATTATAGATGTGTTTCTTTCCCTTTTTAACTATATGCAGGGTGGTGCACATGAGTACAGTTGCCTAAGGAGTCCAGAGACATTAGATCCCCTTGGAGTTGAGGTTACAGGTAGTTGTGAGATGGCCAGCCAGCCCAGGTTCTGAGACTAGAACTCAGGTCCTCTGCAAGAGTAAATTGTGTTCTTAACTGCTGAGCTATTTCTGTAGCCCCCAGATAATATATTTCTCTCTCTCTCTCTCTCTCTCTCTCTCTCTCTCTCTAAATGTGTATGAATGTTTACATGCATGTATGTATGTGTACCTTATATGTGCCTAGTGCCCCATAAAGAGCAGAACAAACCATCAGATTCAGATCCCCTGGAGTGGATGACTATGAGCCTCCGTGTGGGTGCTGGGAACTGAAACCAGGTCCTCTGTAAGAGGAGCAAGAACTCTTAACCACCGAGCCATCTTTCCAACTCCCTTAATGAAGCCCTTGGAGGAATCCACTTAAAGTTGTATTGCAAGTTCTCTCTGTGCTTGCATTACTGTGGCAGAGACCCATGTTAAGCAAATATGAAAATAGGATCATCTCGGGTGGTGGGCTGGCAAGTGGGAGACTGTTGATAGTAGATCAAGACAGGTCAGGAATGACAACGGTTAGGCCAAGGTCTGAGAGACAAAGAGGTCACAACCATATGAAGACCTGGAGCTCAGGTAGATAGAGGGAGCAGTTAAGTGCAGAGCCCTTAAAATGGAATGGGCGTAGTATTTGGAGGTGTCACTGAGCACACAAGCAGAGCGCTTGCTGTTCATGGGGCTGGGAGATGAGAAGGGACAGAAGGCAGGGAAGCAGCGTGAAGTTCAGCTTCTGTTGGAGTTCACAGAGTATCTTAGAAAGATGACCAGTGACTTTTGTAACCTATCAAACTAAGCAAGCTGTGCTTAAAACCCATGTTTTATTTAGGACTGGAGTGCCAAGTTCCTCCTTGCACACGTCCGCTCTGAGTGGCACTGTTTGTTATAAACTGCTACTTATGGAAGTGCTTCGGAACTTCTGAGGCGCTGTTCTCCAGATTAGCAAACACTACTGTGAAAGTGTGTAAAATGGCCAAGGGTGCTGTATCTTAGATGCAAAGCATCACCTGAACTGGGGGCTAGTGGACTCACCTGCCATCCAGAAAGCACATGTTACCCTGAGGACTGCATTGCTACAGTCTTTATCTCGTGGAGAACCATCCCTTTGTCGAGACCCACAGCCCCCCCCAGGAGAGGACCCCTTGTCGCTGCCCTGCTGGCACTTGCATCCCCAGGGGCAAAGGTGCAGCTTCCGGAGTGGTCGATTCCCAGGATGTCTCCTCTTCAGGGCCGTACTAACTAAATGGAAATTAGGAAACTAGCCAGGGCAAGAAGCTAATAAATAAGAAGTGACAGCCATCACATATTAAGGGATTATTGTGCATAGTGGCTGTTCGGCAAGATACACGATGTGGGGCGAGAGGGTCTAATAATCCCCATGAAGTGTGCCCCTGATGAGCTGATGATTCGAAAGGAAAGTGGTTTGGCTGGAAGAGCAAATGGGAAGATTGACATCCTGTATATGGCTGTTCCAGAACCTTCATTGTGGGCCTGTGGGATGTTCCTCAGAGCTTTCCTACCACCATTGGTTTCTCATTGTAGTCCCTGGCTCTGATGTCTGGAAAAGATAAAGGAATTTGTCTGTGGTTTGTTTGATGGTGTTGGGAATACGGTGGCAGAGTCAGGTTTCTGGGCTAGTGTGGGTTAGGCGTGCCCTCACTGAGCTCCCGTGGGCTCTGTCACAGGAAATTCCAGGAGTTTCAGCAGGGGTGCCACAGTTTTGTACCCAATGAAGGGAGGCATCATTTCCAGATCTTTGTACTGGACTATTTCACCATCAGTGCAAAAGCTGTAAGTGTGGCACAAATTAATAGAGAAAAATAGTGACTTGTGTACAGTTGGCCCTTCTGTTCTTATTAGGATCAGAGAGAGCAATCGGACGAAGATCACTTCTGGAAAGAAGGGGAAAGCATATGTTACTTATTGTTTTGGGTGAATGTTTTTATGAGAAAGGGGGATGGCACGTCGTTAATAACGCTGGCACGCCACACCGATTCTGGTGGGTCTGCTAGATTAAACATGAGCGCTCTCTCATTATCCCGGCAGCCACTCTGCTTCGGCTTCCATCGCAGCCTGATATGTATTCCATGCACAGTCAGGCCTCCGAGTTGACATCTTCTTCTAAAATTGTTTGGCTGTAATAAATAGAAAACTTTCAGCACTGCTGTAAAGCATTTCTGGTTGGCATCATTTCCTACCCCCTTTTAATTATTCCTGACACTGTGGAGAAACATCTAATATAAATCTGTAATGTGCACTGATGACAAACTATACGGTTGAAGGGCCATGTAATTTCTCCACAATTAATTAAAGTGCATGGAGATTTTCCCCCCTCTTTCTTTCTTTTCTCCCCCCCGCCCCAGCAGCCAGATGCCACTGACTGGCTCAAATAACACTGCTGTCAACTGTAAAAAATTAAGATCCAAACCGTAAGAAAGGTTCTTAGATAAAGAAACCAGATGCCAGGTTATTTGTGATACCACCACATACATCTTGATGTAGGCCACCATTGTTCAACATCTGTACCTCCACAGCCTTAATTACGCACTTAACTCAGCAAGCCTGTCAGCAGTTTATTTCCACAAGTACCGTCACTTTGGTAAATCTTTTTATTAAAAAATTGAACGGTGCCAATCAGCCTAGGGAAGAGAGACAGAGACGCTGGAAGCCCTTGTGTGCAGGGAGGGGCTGCCTGTTTTTGCCAGCAGCATGCTGGTGTTTATGGCACATGTGTGTGGTCACTCAGAGAGGAGAAAATGCACTGCTACCAGTTCGGGCTGATCTGCCACCTGGAATTGATCAAAAGCAAATTAATTTTCATTTCCAATTAGGAGTACAATTAAGTCCAAAGTGGTGAGGGGGGAAGTTGTAATGTTTACATACAGCTACTGTGCTGGAAGGGCCGGAGGAAGTGCTTGTCTTCATATCTTTCTGTGTAATTCATTAGTGTTAACGTGGCTACTGCAGTTCACCATCCTGTAGTGGCCCCACTTCCCCTCCCTTAGAGCTTAGGAGAAGAGAAGGGGAGGGCGAGTCAGGTCCAGAGCTCCTAGTCAAGCATTCACGGGCTCTGCCGGGCTATTCTGAGGGCTTTTCCGGGATCCACCTGGATGATGGCGTGAGTATTTTAATGAAGAGCTCACATGAGGAATCAGGATTTAGGCTTCAGTCTTCTGCCTTTCCTGTGTCAAAGCATTCCCTGGCAAATGAGTCCTGCTTCCCTGTCTGGCCATAATCAGGGATACTGGGAGATTGTGTGAAACAATCTGACTGTTGAAAGCTGGGCCCGGGATCCCAGCTTTCTTCACCTGACTGTGGTCTATTTCAGCCTTTTGTTGGAGTCCTGGAACAGTTGGCCCACTGTGTTTATTGTCAAGGGTGGCAAATATGTTGACTGTTGACCCAGATTTTAAGGAAAGTCGATTGTCAATTTTGAGTCTTAGAACACTTCTGAGTCTAGGAGACTCAGTCTGGCCTCTCCAGATCTGTCACTCCACCAGAGCAGCCTTAAGCACACTGTCACACTGAGAGTGGGTGTCCTTGCCACTCATTTCACAGACCAGTCTCTTTGGAAAAGCAGAATGGATGATAAATATTTAATCATATGAATAACAATGAAGATAACCTCCCATAATAGCTTACATCTTCCTAGAGGCCTCCGGGTGACGGATGAAGAAGAGAAGCGTTGCTTCTCAGTCGAAGACTGTCCAGCCATGTTGAGGCCCCAGTCTCTGCTCCAGGCCATATTTTACCTCAGACAGCCCCCACCTTCCTTTTCCCAATGTAAGGGTTTACATTTCCTCCCTGCATGGTATTTGTGCTTTAAAAGAAGATTTTATTACTTGTGCTGCAATGGAATTCCTCTTTACTAGACAGTTGGCATGAGCGCAGCCTGAAACCACAGTGGCGCTGTTAACACGCTGGGGTCAGCTTTCTCCTTTAAAACCATTCTTTTCTTTTCTTTATTTTCTTAAAGGGGGAGACTGGTAAGCACCAACAAATCAGCACAACTATTAACTTTCTGATTTATTTGCTACACAGTGCAAAAAAAAAAAAAGTTAATGTGAAGTGACAGAGAAACCAGAACAGACGGCACAAAATCATTCTCATCCAAGTTTCCAGCTGAAATCTCACCACAAGCAGTTGCTTATCTGAAGATAGACATCTTCAATTTCCTGATTGCATAATAGAAATGGGATTTCTTTTTCCCCTAAAAAACTAAAAAGCATTATCCATAATGTCGACGTGGAGTTTTCAATGTTGTGGGTTCCAGATGTCCCCCTCTCAGGAGTGTCTTCTCAGTGGCTGACAGTGGCCTCCATTTCTTTGACCCAGTTGGAAAAATCCATGGTGCTAACACCATGTTGGGAGAAGAGAAAGCTGCTTCATTAGCTCCTTTGGAGGATTCAGTAGCCGGCAGGTAGCACCATCATGAAGTGAAATTGAGGAGAATTAATCTAGATTTAACTGGACTTCTAATGACTGCCCTGCCAACATACTGGTAATACATATATGGCTTTCTAAACATGTAAGGCTTAAAAGTTCCTCAGGATTTGAGACTGGCTCCGACAGTTCAGGGCCCTTGTCCTGGCCCTGAACTCTTGCTAAGCATTGGTCATTCTTTGTGGGACCCTTCTCCCCACAGCCTTGTGGGCTATATGACCTGAAGTTTACTTGTCATCCAAACACACTTGATCCCAGCACACACTCTCCCCTAGGTTTCTGAAGATCTTTTTCTGAGACAAAATTCTTGGCTTTCACTTGTGATTGCGTCACTCGGGCATTCCAAATTGCCCATGATCTCAAAAGCAGACCTGATTTTCGAATCGTCCTGTATATCAATAACTTCATTTTATTTAGCACGGTGTTTTAAAATTATATTTAAAAGACAGCTTCTTTCGTCTCATGTGCCCTTGGCTGGGAAACAAAGGAAGTCTCTTTTAAGAGGTGTTTTACATTTTATGACTACTGAGAGAGAACATAGTTCTTTAATAGGTATATATGTAAGAGTTCCACAATACAGGCTTTCAGAGATTAGAAGCTTTGGAGCAAGGCTGTTTGATAACATCTCTGAAGGGCAAAGGAGAGAATGTAAACCGCAGAGTTTTAGATGCCAAAACAGAACACTCCCTAAGCTGTGAGCAGCGCAAGCTTTCCTAAGATCATCTTATTCCCAATAATAGCATTCTGCCTTGACTTCCATGAGAGGTGAACAGGATGGATCCCTCTTGTCTTCTTTTTCATGGCTATGGGCATGTAATATGTTCTTCATCGAGCCAGGCAATTGACAGAGACGCCAGTGCATTTAAGACTTGAGTCTACTGGAAATGAGACTTGCATTCCTGCCAGAAATAGATGCCTTACTGTGTCTACCACTATCACACATCTTGATTTTTTTTTTATCTTGACTCTTAAAACAATAATATCAAACAACTCTGGGGGAAAAAACTTAAATGTTTCCATATGAAGAGCTGATTAAATTTGTATGGTTTTCTTTTCAGTAAAAATTGATACGTGATGAAACACAGCACAGCTGCATGTCTGGTTGCTGCTGTTCCTGCGGCCTGTGATCTGAGGGGCTAAGGGCCAGGGCCTGGTCACTGCCATCCAGTAGCGTGGGTCTGACAGGCCCATTCCTAGGCACTGAACACAGAGTCGGTGGTCCCTCTCTTAATAATGCACATCATTCTCCTGTGTCATTTTTGTGTCCTCGTGAAGGGCAGATGAGTCCACGCAGAGTCTTTTAGTTTATAGTGAGCCAGCCGGCGTTCTGTCAGGAGTCCTTCAGTGGGAAGGAGCCTGACTGAGTTTAGGGGGACAGACTTGCTATGGGGAAGCTAATTTATTGGCTAAGTGTTTCTGCAAAATTCCTGGTGCCTGGCTTTCTCAGAATGTGATGCTGTGATCCCTGTTATTTTGTCTGTGTGTTCCTATTTCTGTGCATCCCCTTTTCATTCAGACTGTCCTCTGGGTCACCAAGAGATAGTTGCAGCAGCTGTCCCTCTATATCCATCCCCCATGGGGAAATGAAGGTCATGTAGCATTCTCAGTATACCTGCTCACTTGCCTAAGTTCTAACCCGGGAGTGTTCTCTGCCTAGGCTCTAACCTAGGCTGCGCTGCTTATCAACCCATGAGCTAAGACTGGGGTTTCCTGGAGGAAAGCTATGGTGGGATAACAGACGACTGGATGCTCTATGACAAAACTAGAATGTCCTTCACCTACGGGAAAGGCTGGTTACCGAACAGTGTGATCAGAATGTGAACTCCCAATCAGGAAACTGGAGTTAGCGAGGAGAGCCAGGCACATGGCCTCTTGTTCTCATTCTCTGTCAGATATGGTCACTAAGAGGAAAGTGTTCCCTGATGATTGGGGCACATGCAACAGGCTTGACTTCATTTCTTCCAGAATTCAGAGGCTTTGCTGCTACCACCAGAGGCCAAAGATGACAATGGAATTTTTTTTTCAGCAGATTTTTTATTTTATTTATTTATTTATCTATTTATTTATTTATTTATTTGTTTGTTTGTTTATTTATTTATTTTTTGGTTTTTCGAGACAGGGTTTCTCTGAATATCTCTGGCTGTCCTGGACTCGCTTTGTAGACCAGGCTGGCCTCGAACTCACAAAGATCCACCTGCCTCTGCCTCCCAAGTGCTGGGATTAAAGGCGTGCGCCACCACCGCCCGACTGATTTTTTTTTTTTTTAATGAGAGGAAATCATACTGCCGCTTTTCTGCTTAAAACCCATGTGTGTCTCTCTATAGAGGACACACCAGAGTCGAAGGTCTGTCCAGGCTGAAGCCAGCCTCCTCCCGTGTTCTTGGAACTGGACCCTGAGATGGAATAGCATGTGTTCTCAGACTACCCCTGTTTCTAGGATTGGCAGGTATCCTCCATTTCTGTGCCCCAGAAGTCTCATTTGAAACTGGGTGTGGTAGCACATACCTGTAATTTCAGTACTTTGGATGCTAAGGCAGGAAGAGCACAAGTTCAAAGCTATCCTGGTCTATAAAAAACAAAAAACAAAAAAAGAGAAGAAGGAGTGGGACAGAGGAAGAAAGAAGGAGAGAGGGAGGGAGCTGCCAAGTTGGTTCCCCAGTTCCAGTTTCTGAAGATCTCCTGCCAGTAAGATTAAAGCCTAGAAAAATGAAGAAGTCACTTCATGACTTGTCAAGTAGATTCCTTGGACGGCAACGGTAAAGGTCTTCCCACTTGGGGAATTCAATTTTGTGACAGAGAAAAACAGGAAAATTTGACTCAGCATTCATCATGCTCTTAGGACGTGATCTGTGCCACACAGTGCAGATCTGTATTTGTCAAGCTGAGTGTTTGCCATGGGCTCCCTCCCTTGCAGCCCCCCCCATCCCCACACCTAGGAGAGACAGTCTGCAAACCGGCCCTCCCCTCAGAAGTTTTCTCTTCAATTAAAATTTTACACATAGCAAATAAACAAGGGCACTTTTGAAATGTAAATTCTTCATTTTCATAGGCAGCTTGTACTGGCTTCATCTACCTAGAGACCGGTTCTCCTTCAGCACAAAGCGGTATATATGTTCCCTGCTTCTCTTCAGTGTGGTTCAGCCCAGTGTCCCCGTACACTTAGATCCTGGCGTTGGTTACTTTTTCCCCCTTTGCCTTAAACACTTTCTGCAGTTTAGTTATTTGTTGTAATTATCAAGTTCATTTTTCTCTAATAGATGTGATTAAGTATATTTAGCACTGTGTAATGAGTTCTCCGCCTGGTTGCATCTTAGCTAATAAGGAATTCCTTCGCGGCGTCGCTGACAGCTGCCGCGGTCCCAGGTCTGTGCTGCCACAAGAGACCCCTTCCATGAACTGCTAGCATTAGAGAAATTAACTCCATTACACTAACCATAAAATTGAGGCTGAAATTTAATTACTAATAGATCCTCAATTCAGCCAGAAACTATAGTAGCAGGGGAGGAAGGTGAATGCACGTGAAACACGAGTGTTCACATTTTCCGCTTTGCATGTGTTTGGATGTTTCCAGCCATCCCTCCCCTTTATTTCCCAGACAGAAGAGATCAATGTCTAGCCGATGGGCTTAGACCTGTGCAGTGATTGGCTAGGTGTGAGACAGGAAGTCTTTGTTACTGCTGTAAGGATGGTATCTAGTAGCTATTAGTGTCTCCGTCCTTACTGGGCAAAGAAACCTCTCAGTATGTTTTTGGGTGTGGAAACTGTGCCATTGTCACTGGCAGTCCAGATTTGTAAGGCTAAAGTGCTGGGGACAATTAGTAATTGGTGACTGCCTGCTATGATGTATAGTTGCTTAGCAACGGTCGCTGAATTAAGTCTGGGGAAGGGGCATACAGGAAGAGACAAGACGGAAAGATGAAATAGGTACCCTTTTAATGTGTAGGTGTCTCTGTAATGAGAAAAGAGTGAAAGATATTTGTAATCGTAGAAATGGTTGAGTGGGAAATTGGGGCTAGAGGAAAGAAAGGGTGGAATGCCGTCCTCTTGCTAAATGAAATGAGCATAAGGGGCAGTAGAGTGGTCTGTTGATAACAGCGCTCATTGCCTTCCTCTGACACTTGGCTGCAGTTCCAATGCAAGCAGAACCCAGGGAGTGTCCTCTACCCAAAAGGCAGCATGGAGATCAGTGGGAGTAAGAGATGGAGAATGGAATCTCTGAAACTACACTCATTTGGCTTCTGTCTGTACCCGGGAACTGGGATTCACTGCACAGCAGGGTCCAGTTTGGGTTTAGCCTTGCCCTGGGTACCAGGTGGAGTGGGAGCTTTCCAGTACTGATGCCCAGTCCCACTCTATTTGAAGTCAGGAAGGATCATGAAGAGGCCAAGAACAGCATATGCATTTCATCAGACTTGGCTGAGGTTAGAGGCTCTCAGCAGACTAAAATATCACCCTGAACTACATGATTTAGTGAACTAGATTTGCCTCTGGAAGGCCAGATGAGCAAAAGCAAGTGGGAAAGCCCTTGATGCTGCTGCCGAGCCTTGTTAAGGGGTTGCCTTATCTTCCACAGGCTCTGTCCAGAGGTCTACAAAGGGCCAGGGGCTCATTACTGAGAGTGAGGGCTGTTTTGCAATTAGTGTTGAAACACTGAGATAAAGACAGGATATATAGGAATTAAAAACAGATAACGTAAACACTAACAAAGAGTCTTAATCCCTCCGGTTGAGTGTTTTGCATGTTCACCTCTGATCAGAATTCTTAATAATATTGAGTGTGTTGCAACTCAATAAAGATTCCCTGGGAAGAAACAAGTCGATTCTGGGATTAGAAAACCACAAGAAGGAAAAACAGAAACAGAAAAACTTACCTTCATGTATTTCTATTTACTTGTAAAATAAAAATCAGATACATTCTATTACACAGAGGGGTTTGTTTCACCTGGTTCTAATCACCTATGGTCATATTTCACTCCTCCACCTTCCAGAGATTAGCAGATAGGATCTCTGGTCCTGCCCAGTTTCCACCGGGTGTTCACCCTCGCTTACAGCAGTGCAACAACTGCCAGGACAGCGTGTGCCTCCACATTGAGAAGAGGCTAACGTGGTAGTGCCTAGCCACAGCCCTGTCTGCCAAGTAACCAGTGATTCCAGTTGAAATATTTTTGAGCTTAAGGTGTTCTGCACTCCCACATTCCCAGTCCATCATCGCCCCCATTGAGTGCCATCCACAGCCTCGTTGGTTAGTACTCAGCTGCCATATTGGGCTTTGAGTGCTGGGAGAATGGGGGGGGGGCTGTCTGTACCTTGCTAAGTTTTGTTTTGTTTTCTCTTCTCTCCCCCCCACCCCGTTGCTATGATAAAATACCATCACAAAAGCAACTTCAGGAGGAAAGGATTTATTTTGGCTCACAGCTCTAGGGTACAGTCTATCAGGGTAGGGAGATCAAGGCAGCAGATACTTGAAGCAGCTGGTCATATTGCATATACAGTCAGGAAGCAGAGAAATAAAGAATGCATTGCTCTGCTCAATGTCTTCTTTTTACATAGTCCAGTGTCCCATCCCAGGTAATTATGCCACCCTTAATGGTGTGGGTCATTCCACCTCAGCTAAACTAATCAAGATAATCCCACAGACATGCCCAGAGGCCGATCTCCCCCATGATTATAGGTCTCATCAAGTGAATAATTGAGATTAACCATCCTACTTGCTTTTCGTCTTCCTTCCTTCTTTCCTTTCTTCCTTCCTTCCTTTTCTTTCTCTTTTTTCTGGTTTTTCAAGACAGGATTTCTCTGAGTATGCTTGGATTTCCTGAAACTCTTTCTGTAGACCAGGCTTGTCTCAAAGTCATAGAAATCCAACTGCCTCTGTCTCCTGAGCACTGGGATTAGAGGTGCACACCACTTCTGCGTGGCTACACACTTGTTTTTCACTGACGGGTACACTCTGGCACTCACCACGGGGGTGTATTACACAGAAGGCACCCAATAAATATGGGCTGGATGGAACTGTTAGAACTTGACAGTGGTAGTCAGCCAAAGATGGCCTCTGATGACCCCTATTCCCTACTAGTCACAGGCTCTAGAAGTTTGTCTCTTTTAAAGTGAGCCAGATTTGGTGAGTCACTTCCAGTGACTCCTAAGAGAGAATGTGCTCACTTGCCAGCTCTTTGTGCCTGGACCGGTCACTGTAAGGGAACTTGGTTGTCACTTTGGGAGCAGATTGTGGCAGAAGCCCTTACAGCACCAGCTCACACTGTGATTGTATGCTCGCTGGAGACCCTGAACCAGAAACATCCAGGCCCCACATTCATGTGGAAGCTGCCAGATGATGATCTCTGTTAATTTAAGCTACTCCGTGTGTGTGTGTGTGTGTGTGTGTGTGTGTGTGTGTGTGTGTGTGTG
>CAJQZJ010032284.1:3191964-3246885 GCA_907164525.1 Lophiomys imhausi
TGTGTGTGTGTGTGTATGGGGGAGTCCAGTAATGAGCACATTAACCAGTTAGAGCATACATCAACTTGCCCCCATACTCATTCATTCACTCATTATTTATTGACTGCCAGCCAGGGACTATGCTAGCTGAGTACTGTGTGGCAAAGCACGGCGCATGCCTTCAGGGAGCTTAGGGTCTGAGATGGAGACAACGGAGTGCTCAGGCAGTTCCTCGGGTCTCTGCAGGTACAGTGAGCATACAATGGTGCCAGCTAGGATGCTCAGGCTCATCACATGGACAAGATGGTCTAGTGACCAGCACTTCCTCCCTCACTGTCCCGTGGCTAGCCTAGCCTTCAGTTTAAACACTGTTCTGTGTTGTATCCATTCCTAGACAAGCTGAGTGGCTACTATAGTAGAGAGAGCACTTGGATACATTCTCCACCCTTGGTTATGATGCTCTTGTGCTGAACTTGACTTGAAAGACTCTTACCAGTCTCTCAGTTTTCTTTATTCTCCCCAGTCTCTGTCATTCACATTCTATTTCCTAGGGATATCTTATTGGAATCAAGCAGTTTGTTTTTAAAGGGATGTGAATGAAGATATAGCTTAGTGGTAGAGTGTGTGCCTAACATGCACAAGGGTGCTATGCTAAATCCCCAGATCCCAATATTGCAAAATAGATACATGAGTGAATAAAGAAAGTAAATTGACCAATTAATTACTGAAATAATAAAAGGGAAATGAAATACAGGATTCTTTTTTGTTGTTACTGGTAGTGGTGGTGTTTTGACAAACCTGCTGCATAGCTAATGACTTTGAATTCCTGATCTACTTATAACCTCTTATCAAACCTGGCCCATGGGATTATTAACACAGTGGGTGGGATGAGTCATGCTCTGGACGGGCTAAGCTACATCCATCTACAAAATACATCTAAGGAATGCCATGCAGATAGAGACACCACACAACAAGCCTTAATCCATGGATGGTCATCAGTAGACCACAGTGCTAAAAACACATCTCAGAGACCTTTGGGTCTGATCCTTTACTGGACCCATTTTCAGGGTTTTGTTCCCTGTAAACAGAGGTGTCCCTGCACGTGGTCCGTGTGGTATGGCCAACTTAGAGCCTGCAAGTAGGATATAAAAGGCAGCTCTTCTGGTACCTACACTCTCCATGTTTAGGGGAGTAGAGCCTAGACACAGGACCAGGCACAAGAGAGGCTGTGGAATACATAAAGATGAGCCAGGCTCCCATGGCCTCCGAGGATGAACAAAGTGGACAGACAGGTCCTTTCCCCATCTGCTGCAGGCCACAGTGAGAAAGCAATAAGATGCTTGTGCCATCCTACAGGCTGCCTGTTGCAAGTAGACAGAAGGAGACAATATAAGAGAGATATCCACAAATATTTGGCTCTGTCCCATCCTCTATGCACAAATAGTACAACAATGGAAAAATTGTGTGTGTTTATGGCCTTTATGTGTTCCCTTAAAAAGAATTCTCCCTTTGTACACCTGCCACCGTGTGGATTTTTGTTGTGGAGGTAGTTGTTTTAAATAAGAGAATGTGTGAGATGAGACTGCATAAAAGATGGACTTGTTTTATATATGGGATATTGCCTGTCCTTCAGATCTATGTGCCTCACTTATGGGATGAACCAAGTAGGAGAGATAAACTAATATTTTGTATAAGCTCAGCCAGACAATACAGATGATAAAGATGTTTCATCTTCTTATGCATGCAGAAAATATGAAAAATCGTAGTTTACACATATTTGCTCAATTCAAGTGTAAAATTGGGCCCCTCGATTGCCCTGGGCCACAGTGGCTGCGTTAAAGAAGCTCGATTTACCTTGCAGCCGAGTGAAAAATGATCAGAATATTAGACTCATCTAGCCCACATTAAGGAGCCATTGCATTTCCCGACAATTTTATGCTATCTCAATATGAAAACAGAGCAATTTCAACTCATATCAGGTTATGATCGGCAATTACAGTTGCATAATTCACCTAGTCGGCTCTTTGCAGGGCCTTTATTTTCCCTCTTGGTGACATTCCTGAGAAAGTGCCTGATAAAAATGTCATATATCATCCAGCTTTAGAACTCGTGAGGGGGTAATCTGCCATGCCTTGCTGAGCCCATATTCATCACTGGAGTTTTGACTTGGAGGGGTCATGGCACTCATAATTTCCTGTTTGATATTGTCCTCGCCAGCTCTGACAAGGGCTGTAAACGCTCAGTTGTAGGCGCTGGTTAAGCTCTGTGCCAGTGGGGCTCATCATCACCGATAACTGAGCATTGCTGTGGCTTGTGCCGTGGTTGGCCGTTTCGAAGATAATTAGATTTGATGTCAACATTTCGTTATCACCTGCATCCTTTGTGCATCTGTGTGTCAAGTTGTTATTTCCGGATTTATTAGCACCTTCAGAGCTACTCCCTATCTGTCAGCTTGTGTGCTGTTTGTGTTGACAGTTGTAAAGTTAATTACTGGTACTAATGAGCAGCGGGCTCTTGGTGGACACGGCATTTTGGACATTTAAAACTGTAATTAGTGTTTTTCCTTGTGTAGGCTTCAGTACAAAAAAAAATGTTCTTCTATTCCATTTTGACATTCTGTGTGCAGTCAACTTATCTTTTATTCAAAGGCTCCAAAAACTCAGTTGTGTTCCTTTGTAAAATAGACTTCCTTTCCATTGTATCTCCATGAATAATTTCTTTTGTTCCTTGCTCCTCCTCCAGCTTGATAATGTGGCCATTTCTTATGCCTTGAGAATTAAGGATTGTGATGACAGACTGGTCAGAAACCAAGCTGGGTGATAGCTGGCCCCAGCCCAACCAAGGAACTACAAGTTTCCCTTTTGATTCACTCTCATCCCGTTCTGGGTTCAGCAGAAAGAGTCAACTAGTGGAGAGGGCCAGACAATATGAAAATATAATAAACAACTTTCTAGGAGACTTGTCTCAGTAGAATAGTGATAGCTATGTCTGTCTGTCTGTTTGTTTTGAGGCGGTACCTCAAAGCCCATGATCATAGCAAGCTCTTTCTACCCATGACCCTGGTTAATCTTCACAAAAAGTCAGTGCTGTTATCTCCATTTCACAGATGGGGAAACTAAGGTTTAGAAGGGTAAGGAACTTAAGCAAGCTCTAAAGCCAAGGCTTTATGCTAGGACTCTGCTCAGAGCTGTACCCTCTCTTCCATAAATACAAAGTATGCTTTCAAGAAAATTAGCAGACTCCAGGGGAGTGTATTCTAGCACAACAAAGAACAATCACTTACCAATCAGACTTGCTCATTTGTATTTCCCTCCCAGTTGCAGAGGGACGCTGGTCTCAGTGTTGTGGCAATTATCTCTGGCATGTACTTTATGGAGGTATTTTGTTTGGTCTATTACGGCTGCGAAGCACCACTCCCTTGCTGCTCTTCATATTTACTTTCTATTCATCATTATCTGCCATTTTGCTAAATAACTATCCTTCGCAGACATAAATCATCTATAAAAATGCTCGCGCTCAGAGAGAATTTCACCCTGGCACTGCAATGATGAGATAACCATTTTCATCTCTTGTTGAAGCGTTGAGATTTATTGGCTTTCGATGGGCAACAGCCCCGGCATCACTCTCTCTGCTCCACAGACTCCCACTTGCATTTATTCTGATTGCATTTAGCCATTCAAAATGGAGCTCTAAGAATCCCTTGAGGGTCCCTCACCAGCCTGGGTGGGGTGGTATTACTTTAAATTAGATAAGGGAAGGACACACAAAGAAACATGCAGTGATTCGGATGATTTTTTTATTTCCGTTTAGCAGTGATGACAGAATGTCATAGTGAAATGACTTCAAAAGTCATTTTTCCCCACTGCCCTGGTTCTGCAGCCTTGTCCCTTGAGGGCTCTTCCATTGTACAGCGTTATTAATTCTGCTAACTTTCAGACTTCATTGCTGACAACAGGCCTCTTGGCTTTCGCAGCCCTATTACATTAAATTTCCCATCAAACCATGTCAGCCTCTGAGGTCACAGATTTCGAGAGAAGCTTTAGATATTTTGCCATCTGACTTCACGGGCAGGTGTTTTCTAAATTGCTTTTAGGTTTCTTTTTCCAGTGTCAGAAATCAGCTTGAACCTATTTAAAAACAAAACAAAACTCAGACAGCGAGTACCCATTGGGGTAAGAACATAGCTGAGTCTGAGGCACGCCTGAACTGCAAGTATGTTTGTGAGTGTGCACCTGCACGCATGCTCTTGTAGTTCACTTGACCTTCCACCGGGAAGGCCGAGCCTTCCAAGCCACCTCATCCCAACCCCGCCTGGCGAATGGTGTCTTGTTGAGCACCTATTTTCCTAATGCTTACTGAGGCCATCAGATGCAATATGACTGCCCTGCTCAGCTCCACCCACCTTGATTTGGGAGAATCTCTGAAACTATTTATTGAGTGGCATTAAGAAGTCATGCCGGGCAACCCTGGGAAATGGTTTTGTACCTGGCCCAGGACCAGCAGCTTTTAACTGTGGTGTCCTCACCTGGTGGCAGTACAGTTGCAGACTTTTCCCTGATGTGTTAGTTTCGCATGCTGTTGTGGAATTAAAAGAAAAGAAAAGCAAAAACCTTCCTTCCAAGGAATATGGCCACAGGCACCCACGTTGGCTGTCAAAATTACATTTTGAAGGAAGGCCACAGAGGAAAATGGAACTAAGGCTCCATTTAAAAAAAAAAAAAAAAAAGAAAAGAAATGAGATGTTATTTTTGAAGCAGTCAACTCATAAAAAATGATTACAGATCATTTGGCAAACCAAAGTGCTCTTGAATCTTATTGACTGTTAGTTCCAGTTGGAATTTCTGTTGCCAGTATGACAACGCTAAACATCCCAGCTTGCCACTTCAGTTCACATTTACAGGCTTAGCAGTTCCCAGCCCTCCACCCCTTCACTGTGTAGGTGTAGCTCTTGGTGTGGGGCGTGGGGCACAAGGGGGCAAGGACTTGAAGAGGGAGATCTCCCTTCCACAGTACCAAGCATCCAAAAATGTCAGGGCCACACCCAAGAGAGAGTGACAAGAGCTTGGCTCCTCACAGAAAGCCCACGATTCACTCCAGCCCGCCAGTTTCCCTTTATAATTTGCAGACCGGTGAAAGCTGCTCTCAGCTGCACCCTTCATTAGCCAGCTCTTCCTGCAGGAGGAGATGTGAGCCCAGTGATAGCCAGAGAAGGATGAGTGACGGGAGGTAGTGTCACTGTTTCCGTCTGCGAGCAGCCATAAGGAGAGAGAATCATTTGTGGCACTCTGGGGACAGTTTTGTCACCCTGACAGTAATGCTGTTATGCGCTGGCTTGACACACAGGATGAATCCATAAAGACAGATAAGTAACTGTGAAAGTGGTTGGGGACCAGGCTGAGTGCCACCACTCACCTGCAGTGACAAATAGATAGTCATGAAGGATTGGAAATCCTGCCCAACACAGAGATGTGTCAGCGAGGAGATGGCCTGCCACCCACCTGGTAACACACCAGCAGCTCCAGGGAAGTGGGCGTGTGAGCACACACGTGCCCCTGGGGTGTTGTGAGAGGTTAACTCCAGAGCCTGGGGGTGGCTTTCCTGAGGGTGTGTGCTCACGTGGTGGGAGAGAAGAGCATTTCAAGGCCGTGTCTCTGTTCCTCTGTGGAACCATTACCACGGCTCTGTTTATTGCCGCGTTCAGGCACACTTGGTTAAGAAGTGCTAGCCGGTTTCCATTTTTCCTGGGATTTTTCTCATACCAATAGGGGTCCCCATCTGCAAATCAAATGAGCTGGGTTGTGATGGCAAACAGAATATTATTGCTAAGCCGCTGACATTGGTGGCAGCGCGCAAAGGGCAGGCAGAAGCAGGGAGTTTATCTTGATGCCAGGAAGGAAGGTTTGCCATGCTAAAGGTTTGCCAATCTATCTGCTTTGGTTCAGCGAGAGACATTCAGAGGGAATCAGTGCTGGGCCTGCTACTTCGAATTCAGGCTGCAGAGATAAAATGCACATTTTGCAGTTTTAGAGTCCCTAGTATTAGGCAAAATATACCATCTTTGTTTTAGTTATTATCGAATCATGAACATCTGGCCGTGTGCTAGAATCTTCCAGGAGAGTTGGGAACCGGATTAGAAGTGAAAAATAAACCCAAGTGGTGAGAGTGAACCCTTCTCTGTTGGTTTAGCTCAGGACTAGAGACTGGAACAGCTACTTAAGAGTTTTTGCCTCCCCCTCGTTAGAAAACGTATTTTGACTCCAGAATAGGCATAATTGTGTCTGAATCTGAAAACTTTAAGCAGGGCAGACCTGGGTCTTCACAGCAGGTGGGAAGGATATGAGAATGGGCACAGAGTCTGAGTCCAGCATCTGTTCTGTGACAGCCATGGGGAAGGCGGTGGGCGTAGTCCTGAGACCGACCCATCAAGTTATTTTCCTTTTAATTTTAGGGCCTCACACATGCTATACCAACCACCTTACCACTAGCCTACATTCCCAGCCCTCTGTTTATTTTATTTTTGAGACAGGGTCTCACTTAAGTTGGGCAGGCTGGCCTCAAACTTCAGATCTTCCAGAGTAGCTAGAGATACAGGCCCACGCTACCAGGCCCTGCTAAGATCATATTTGGGGGCGGGGGATTATAGTAAGGATCTTGCTTTTTACCAGGTGAGTCCCCTCACCCTATTGCTTTGCTCTCATTTATGCCAACTGCCCTCATCATGCAAATGCTGTTGCTTTGGGCCTCTGTTTCTAGAGTCTAGCTTAACTCAGAGCTTTAACTGGCTGCTAGCCCTGGGGGAGCTCTGTCTCTTCTGTTTGGGAAGGATGATGTGGACTGTTCCTGTTTCTGCTATACTGGGCCCCAGTGTTGCTTCCTCCTGATGCTGTATAGCGAGCTATGAACCAGGTATTTCTTTAGAAAATCCCAGCCTCTTTCTTTTTAGTTTATTGGGTTTTGTTTTGTTTTTGTTTTTGTTTTTTTTTAGGCTGAGATTGTGTTATAGTGATTCAGCTGCAATGAAAGCATTATTTGTTTGACCCTGGGTTCCTGGTGTGACTTGTTTTGACCCTATCATTCTAACAGTGATTTAAAGTCTGAATTTCAAGAAGCCTTATTAACGATGTCAATTTGTGCACCAGAATGGTAAATGTTCCCATGAACTTTGACTCCTGAAGGAAAGTCTATTTTAAAAGAATAGAAGATTTTCCTGATAAATATGTTCCTCATTTTAGGCTAATATTCTTGGTGTGAGCATGGGGCTGGGGAAGGGCTCTGCCGTTGCCTGACCCCACTCACTCCCGTATATTGGGAGCATTTTACAACCCCCCAGCACTGGAGCTTTGTTTTGCGAAGAACACCTTCATAATGGGTTATAAATCTCCTGGTGCACAGCTGATTAAATAAGCCTCAACATGAATTCAAAAGAGGGTCAGCCACTTGCCAGCAGGGGTGACAGGTAAGATGGTCAGGTAGCCATCAGGTCGCGTTTTTATTAACTCGGGAGCTAAGGTCACATTGCTTTCTGGGGCTGTTGTCATCATGAAGAAATGGGAGTAAGAAGCCATTCCTTGGCCCTGCATTTCCTCAGGTTCAGAAGGCTTGTCGCAGATGTGTTGTGCTCCCTCCCTCCTGTTCTCAGTGGCCATTGTGGGTCGCCAAGGCAAAGACACTGAGAACAGAGCTGGCAGACTGGGCTGGCACCGGCCCCAGACACTCCCCACCACCCTTGGCTGCTTCTCTGCTGCTCTCTCGTGCACAAGTCCACTTGGTCGTGAACGCTGAGGACCAGTATTTGTCAATAAAAAGTGCTAAAGGTTGCCAGTGTCTTCCATTTTAGCCCCAACCTCAACTTCTCAATGGGAATGCTTTGAGGGAGGTGTTTCTTGTAGGGCCAGCTCTTTAATCCTCGCCAGGTGAACCCACTGGCGGAGGAAGCTGCACTACACTTAGTACCTTTCCGAGAATAGGAAAGTTATTTCAGAGAAAGATGCAACTGTTTATAATGACGTGTCTTGCCCTTTCTTCAGGGTCACAGCATTGTAGAACCTGTTATGATTGGAGCGTGAAGCGCCCCCCACTCCCATAGATGCCCATGTTGAATGCTTAGTGTCTAGCTTGTGGAGCTATATTTGGAGGGTCCTGGAAACTTTATCAGGTGGGGTCTAGACAGAGGAAATAAGTCACTGGTGACCTTTGGGGTTGTACTTGATGCCCAGGACCTTCCCTGTGCACTATGTTTCCTGTCCACCATGAGGTACAAAGCCACCACCTCTACACATCACAACCTCAGTGATGCTCTACACAAGCTCAGGGAGCCAAACAACCTTGTGCCCAACCTTCTGAAACTCTGAGCCAATATGGACCCTCCCTTCCGTGTTTCTCTCAGTTATTTTGGACACAGTAGCTCAAAAAGAATTTCTGTGCTTCCCGTGTATGCTTGACACCCCTTCCTTCTCTGTTCCAACTCCTTGCCCCTCTGGTCTGAGTGACTCTGGAGACTTTTGGAAGGTGTCAGGAGGAACAGTTAGGGGGTAAAGCCCTTGTGAGTTGTCTGGCCACTTGTACCCAGCTTGTCCCTTGATCCTCACAGCACAGTAAGATGCGCACAAGGCAGCCCCATTTTCCCAGGGGGAAGTGAGGGCCTGAAGTGAGTGCTTGGGTTTGAACTCACCATCAAACTTATACTGTCCCAGAAAAGATCTGTCAGCATTATTTCTTGGTATCTTTAACAATAGTCCCCAAAGAAGGTGGCCAGGTAATAATGTCTCTGTTTGCACATGGGAAACCTACAGTTCAGGGGGACCATGGCAGCTGAGGAATGGCACAGCTAAGACTACATCCCAGATCTTCTGACTGTTAGTCCAACATCCTTTCTACTACACTAGGATTAATTTCACAATCATGACAATTGCAAGAATAAAGCTAATCCTAAGTCTCTATATAGCCCCACTCCTAATATGACTCCAAATTCCCACTTCCCTGGGGGAGATGTTCGAGGGGTAAACTTCCGCTTGTAGACTGCTCAAGCCAGGCCAAGGAGGGCATAGCCCTGCGCCTAGTGCACACTCGCCAGTTACTTATGTGTAGAAGATGCTGAGAATCTGGGCCTGGGCTCTGGCATTGGCTGCCTTTTGCTAACTGGTGCCCTGGGTGTGTGCAGAGTGCCCACTGGCAGGATGTGTGGAGGAAGAGCATCAGGTGTAGCTAAGAGCCCAGCACAAAGCATCCCCATCAATGGAATAGGGAGCAAGTGCATGACCATGCCTTCCAGCGCATACTGAAGGTAAGGCTGGAGACTGTGGAAACTTGCCTCTCTCCCTGCAGAGGATCACAGGGGAAGTTGCTGCAGGGCCGGGTGCGCCACACTCAAAAAGGTCAGGCTTGAATTACATGCGCAGTTAAGTGGAAATACTGTAGAGAGGTCGCACTCATATTTCTTTTGCCTTCATTAATGTTATTGCTGTGTCACTCTCTCTCTCTCCTTGGGTTTTTAAATGAAAGCTCCTTTGGTACATTTTAAACGATTATTTGTTTGCAACCCGCTGGAAGGGGAGGTTACATTTTTGGTGTTGAGGTTGTTTTTGAGGGGAAAGCTAGTAGATAAAAATAAACTTTGCCATGCAGCCCTTGCTAATTTTATTTCAAACCTTGTGCTTTTTATAGTCATACCTACTAATGCTTTTGATTAAAACACAAGCAAAAACCAGCCAACACGAACAGGTTGAATGCCACATCTGTGCAGAAGACAGCCGCTCACTTATTTATGGCTCAAAGAAATGGAGCCTAAATTAAGCGAGCTATTGCTGGAGAGTGGATAAGCGGCCATTATGAATTATCCTTAATTATAGCGATTTCCTAAACTAATAAACCTGCTAAATCTTTATTGCAAAGGTTAGTTTACGCAGTGCATATAAAATCCGCATGTGCTCCGCATCAGCCAGCAGCTGTCTGACAGTGTGCTGCTATTTCAGTGAGTGTTCACATAAATTTTATGTTGGTTATATTAACAGTCAGTCCATATCACTACCCACAGATGCCAGTAGACATAAAAATTGCTCTCTGGTGAGCCTAAATATCCCTAGAAGCTAGTTGTGTCTAATGTTCCATGTAGTATTTGTACTCGAAAGCACCAGATTGGAGGGTTATTTACAGATGAATATTTCAATCCAGTTAGTTCATAGAGGCCTACTTAGCCTTCTCTGCTGGCTTATTTGTATGCTGAATAATTCACCAAAGGTTCTTGTTTACTCTCCGTAGTAGTTCCTATGAAACGGAAACAGGGAGCCAACTCTGGGTGTTCAAAAAGCTAAGTCGCTGTGTGTTTAAATGCAGGTCAGAGCAGCACATGCTGCCCGGTCCACGGGCAGCCACTCACTCCTACACATTCCCCCGTTCTGTTTTGTTTCCTATTTTCATTCTTTTAAAAATTTTTTGCCTCTTCTCTTTGTAGGCAGGGTTAGAGTTCGCTGCTTTTCTAGGCATTTTTGACTGGGCAGTCTTTTTTTTTCTAGATGTTTCTCAACACCTGCCCGCATGTCACTTTCAGTCACAGGATTAGCCCCAGTGTGGAAGAGCACAGCCTTGGCTTTGAGACCCTGCCCCTTAGTCCTCTGCAGTAGCTGAGTATAGGTCAATCCTCTGCTCTTGAAACACCCTTGTTTGTTTCTTCCCCCTTCCCACCTCATCCCCTCTCCCCCACTCCACATGATTTTTTTTTTCCTGATAAATTTCTAACTCTTGAGATTGGCAAGGACACCAGGCAGGGCCTTTCTTTGTTCCTTGAAAGCCTTGAATCAGTCCAACCCTGCTACCCAGAAGGACAGAGAGGCCAAGTCCAGCTGAAGAAGATGCAGCCTTCTTCGGTGGCATCAGAACAGACCAGGGCTAGCAAGGATCACTGGCTTCCCACCCAGGTATCAACTACCTGGTCCCATTGTTTAGCAGTTCCTGTGGCTCGGCTCAGTGTGTATGTGAGAAATTCCTGGGTGCAAATTTTCATGATCCTCACTGCTTACCCCCAAAGAGATTGGAAAACAGCCTCCTTCGTTTGCAGCCAGGCGCTGCCAAGATCATGAGAGGGTTCAATAGCAGTACTAACTTTTTATTTAATAATATTGATTTTATCATTTTTACTACTTACAGTTGGGATTGGTCGGCTGATAGCTATTTGATTCCCTTTGTGCATGACTGTGGAGTGCTTCGTTAAAGCTATTGACATATCTCTCTTGCCCACTCTGCTTCCAGCAGCCCATCTCCGCAAATAATATTGAGATGCAGTAACTGTTCCCTGATATTGATTTTAGATTGTGTTCATCACACCCTTCCCCGGGCCAGGCAGAGAGCAGCAGCCCCAGTCTTGTAAACCCTTGACTGCTGCAGGCTGAAGCATCTTTCCATCTTTCAAGCAAGAATATGAACCGCCTGCATTTTCTGCAAAATTACCCAGGAAAATGAAAGCAGTTTTTTCACCATAGTTATTTTCATGCATGCATAATTAAACTTACGTCTTTGGGTATTTTGTTGGGCTCTTTGGTGAGTTGTTTTGTTTGTTAATTTTGATTTGTTTTGTTTTTAAGGATGTTAGATTCATGTGTTCCCAAGCTGGGAGGAGGAACTCTGATTACATTTTTAATCTTCTAGGATTCAGGGTTTGGCCCCGTCAGCCAGACACAGGGCCTCTTTGACCTTCCGGTCTTAACCAGCTGGGGCCCCTCTCACCACCTGGGCCTAAGAAAGTTCCGTGTTTTGCCTCTATGGCGTCAGATGAGAGCCATAGGTGTTTTAAAAGAACCAGGCATTTAACACTTAGAGAGAGGCCTCAGTAGCTCAGTCATCATAGTCTGGATTGTCTGGTCACGGGAAGGGTGTGGCATAGCATTGGGGTGAGCTTGCCTGTTGAGACCATTATCAAACGCAAAGCGAACAATGCTGGAAATTGGAATTTTTCATAGGAGGAGACACTAGACAACCTGCATTCACTGATTGCCTTTAGTGATAGAATTGTTTCTCTTTCTGATGCCTTCTTTTGGAAGTAGGAAACAGATCCCTGCTCACCAGCATTATTTTTGGAAGTAGGAAGATTAGTAAGGCTGGAACTCCAGAGGATCCCCGGTCCACCGGAATGAATGCATTAGCCAGGGTGGAAATTGACTCTGTGGCCATGCAAATCTCCATCCCAAGGGACATGGAGCAGACTTGACTGCTATCAGCATGCACCTGCCAGTTTTCATTTTGGGAATCTGGTGGGGATTGCAGCAGCCTTTACCACCATCTCATAGAGTGAAATGTGGAGGAGGATAAGGGCTTCAGGGTTAGACGTGGAGGATAAGGGCTTCAGGGTTAGACGTGGAGGATAAGGGCTTCAGGGTTAGACGTACTTAGGCTTGCTTTTTAGCTTTTTCTATTGTCATGTGTGTTTTTCCTCTGGGCCTCAGCATCCTCATCTGGAATATGGTTTTTGGAGAGGATTAAATGAGATAGTGTGTGTAACTTCTCAGCCTAGTGCCCAGCATCTAGAGGAATGCAATCGATAAATGACAGCTGTCATTCTAGCATCTGCAGAATCTCCTTATTTAACCAGAGCGTGGTGGGAATTATGACAGCATATGCACAGGTCACAGAATGGGCGGTTTGGGAATTTTGTGTCACTTTGTTTTGCTTGTTTGTTCCTCCAGAAACACAAGTAAGGCCCTGGTGTGTCTTCTGATGTCACACAGAGCACTCCCAGGTCACCCTCACTTTATGTAACATTCTTTAACACAGTTCAAAATTTTATTTATTCTTAAATAAATGGAAACTGGTTTTTCCTCAAGCCTTTTAAAATGAAAACTTTGTTTATTTGTTTGAGAAAACACCTTGGAGGTCTATATTGGTGTTTCAGTAAACATGATCGCTCCATTCACAGTCCTCTGGCATGGAATGTGCTGACCCACAGACATGCACATGCAGATGCCCATACACACACCTCCCATCTGAAGCATCATCCTAGGAAAACACTGGAGACCAGACAGGAATCCTCAGAACACCTCATGTTTGTCGTCGAGCCTGACATTCTCAAGCAATGTTTTTTGTGTGTAGGGTCGGAAGGCCTTTCTAACCACCGAGGCTGGCATGGATTCTCCCCACAGGCACCGTCTTCAGGATTGAAAGCAGGGAAACTAGAGACTTTACACAGTTGCCAGAACTGGCTTAATGAGAGACAGCCAACATTTTTCAGGCTACTGAACTTCTGAAACATGACGATCCGAGCAAATGAAATCATGGTACCTTTCATTGTAGCTTAATTGGACTCAAAGTCAGTGAGAGAGGCCGCTGAAAGCCGCATTGAGGGAGACAGACAGGAGTCAGAGCCACATTCAGCCCCAGCCAAACATCTCTTACAGCTGAGCATCCTCCGTACTTGCTCTCCGACTTGACTCTTGGTCAAGAGAGAGACAACAGCGGCAAACAAAAGCCGAGATTCCGAGGCAGGCCAAACACTGGTGTTGTGAGTGACATGCTGTCACCCCGAGTTATGCATTTGAAGTACCTCAAGCTCATGGCAGCCAGTTCAGGCCAATTTATTTTAAAGAGGCAAAAAGAAGTGAAAGAAACTTGGGCCCTCTCTTCTGCCTGTTAGGGTGTCAAGATATCCGTGTCAGGGATCGCTGTTAACAGAAGGCCGGGGATGAGCTGAGCAAAAACACTAACAAGGGTAAAGCTAAGCATGGCCTCCTGTTGAGTGCAGCTAAATGGCAACCCCAGTCAGAGTAGCCCAAAAGAAGCAGAAAATTACCATAGCTGTCAGGGCCAGGGCAGGAAATGGATGGACGCATCAAGGAAGAAGTGGGTTTAGAGGGCACAGTGGGAAGAAGCGAATCATCTTGGGGCATGCTTGTCTGAAGTCAGATTCCCTTCATTGCACGAGAGGAAGAGCACCATGGCTTCCTTGTTTGACGCCCGTGTCTTGGAATTCTCCAGGTTGAAGCCAGCCCCAGACTCTCAGCCTTGTCCCATCCAGCCATTCCGCCTGGCCACTTGACACACTTTTACTATCATTATGGCTGTAAGTTTAGCCAAGTGCAGCCAAGAGGGTGGACAAATTGGGGGACTGCATGTAACAGACCATCCCGGACATTGATTTTTGAAGGTTCATTAGATAAATGCTGACATCACAGATTGATGTCTCTTTAAACCAGTACCTCGTGCAGGACCATCGGGGGAATCAGAAATATCGATGTAACATGTTTGAGCAGAAGGCCCACTGGAGAATTCCCCAGCCTAAGTGGGATCCATCAATTTAGGCTTTCTTTAATTATTCTAATTCTGTGCATCTCATTGGAAGGAGACTTAGAGCACAGAAGTGCCCAAACAGTTTGTATAGGGGATGCTACCCCGGCAAAGGAAGGCCAAGTAGGGTACCCATGCCTATTTTTCATTGTTTTGAGCCGCTGTTTAGTAATTAAAATTTTGATCATAGACTAATTTTCCCATACGGTGTGGCTATTGCAATTGACAAGGGAGTGATTAATGTGCCAACCCTGGGGCCAGGAGGCTGCTGGGCTGCTCTCTTGTGGAAGGCATGCCTGCAAAATAAAGTTGATGGTTTTGTTTGTGTTTAACCCCTCACCTTGGCACCATCAATAGATTGAAGACATCATTTGTATCTGCAAGTGTTTCTTTAATTAAGACCTTCTAGAAATCTTTCCTATTGATTCATTCCATTATCCTATTGATTAGCTGCAGTGGATCATGTGCCCGGCCTTCAGTGGAAGGCAACACTCTCTGCTGGCCGATATGACTGCAGATTCAGAGGACAGTCATCCTAAGCAGGTGCCTAAGGCTGGCAGAGGTGGCTCTCATTCTAGTGAGGCTTCTGGGATGGCCCAGCAAGCTCCATTAAGAAAGCTCATTGTCTCCTGCTGGAGAAGCAAACAAACTGAAATGTTCCTTCCACTCGGGTGGTACGTAGGAACAGCAGCGTCTGCTCTGCACTGGAATGTGAAACTCTTGCACTCTGAAATAAGTACACACTCAGAAACCTGCCATGAGGCACGGGCCACACTGGCTACCCAGCCTGCATTGCCCTGGCTGGAGCTTGCGCCCTGCCTGCTACCTACCAGCCTTCCCCATGGCCCAGAGGGGGCCTGAAGGGCTTCCCATTTCAGAACTGCTGCCCCTGAGTCATGCAGAAGACCTGTCCACTTTGTTTACCTTCCCCCACGGGGCATGGACCCCAAGTATTCAACAAAGAGAGAAATGGACCAGAGGGGTGATGGTTCAGTAATTAAGAGCACTGGCTGAGCTGGGTGTGGTGGCGCACACCTTTAATCCCATCGCTAGGGAGGCAGAGACAGGCAGATCTCTGAGTTCAAGGCCAACCTGGTCTACAGAGTGAGTTCCAGACAGCCAGGGCTACACAGGGAGACCCTGTCTTGAAAAACAAACAAATTAAAAAAAAAAAAAAAACCACTAGCTGCCCTTCTAGTGGCTCTGGGTTAGATTCCCAGCACCCACACCCATGCACATAAATAAAAACTTTTAAAGTTTTAAAACCTTTTTTTTTTTAAACAGGAAGTTGATGCTTTAAAAATTCCTCAATATTGGAGCTGGCTCTATAGCTCAGCCCATACAAGAACTTACCTCCAAGATTGAGGAACAGCCTGAGTTCATTCCCCAGAACTCACAGGGTGGAAGGAGAGAGCTGACTTCCACAACTCGTCCTCTGACCTCTGTGTGTACGCAGTGTGCTCGAACATACACACAGATAGGCAGATAAATCAATGTAAAGTTTCAACTTGAAGGTAGAAAACCAAGAAAGACAAGGAATTATCATGTTCGGAGGAAGATCCTTTTTTTTAAACTTTGTTTATTTTTATTTTATGTAGATTGGTGTTTTGACTGCATTTATGTCTGTGTGAGGGTGTCAGATCCTTTGAGGTATCCCTCCAGCCCCCAGAAGAGGAGCTTTTTAAAGGCAGAGGGATGCATAAAAAGCAAATGTAGTCATGGACAAAGCAGGGAAATCACAGGGTACAAGTTGGTGCTGAACCAGAAACCCAGTTGCCAGCCCACCAGAACTTTGGTTTTACTCCTTGCTTCTCCTGGTTTGTCCCCATTCTTCACCTCCACGTAGAGAAAGTGAGATGATCATATTGGGAGGAACTCTCTTTTTAACAGGAGCAAGTAAAATGGTCCCGTGTATGGAATTTCAAAACCAAATAGACTGCAAAGTAGCCATGTCTGCTTCATACGTCTCCTATTGGCTGTCCTGTGTCCACAGAAGCCTTAATATAATATACCAAACAATTTCCTCAGACCTTCGTGATCGCCCTAACTGCCATCCCACCTTTGCAAACATTTTGAAATGCCTTTTCCAGATTTATGTGAGATTCGCCATAGTGAAGATTCCCCCAGGCTCTCCTCCAACCAGAAGCTTGCTCAGCCCTAACTGTGTTCGTCAGAAATCAGACAAATGATTCACAGAAAATGGTGGGAGCCGTTTTTTCAGTGCTCAGGATTTCTGAATTTGCTTTTCTAATTAACTGTCTTAGACTGAGATGTAATCTGTACTAATTGAAAACGTTTCTTGAAAAGTCAGGGAAGTATGACACATAGCCCCTGGCAGAGCTGCCACCCCAAGGTATCATTGTGCATACGATAGTATAAAGAAAAGTTAGGATCGCATTCTATGACTTGTCTCCTGCCTCTTCCCTCTTACTACATGTAGTATGAGCAGTGTTCACATTTGTTTGTTTGTGCAGGGCTGAGTGTCGAACCCAGCCCTGCACTCAAAGAGGGTGCTCTGTCCCTAACCTAGGTCCCAGCCTGGCAGTTGTTCATAGTTTTCAATATTGGGAACGTGATTGCTCCTGGAAACTGGACCGCCCTTCCATAGGTATGCTATGGTCTATTCTAAATCTTTTCTCCCTCTGTTGTTGGCCCTCTAGCTGCTCACTATTCCCCCTATCTCATAGGTGCTGGATGAACACCCTGGTCCAAAAGCTCTCCCAGACCCTTGACACCTCCGGGTGATTTTCTAGAGATTAAATGACTGAGTCAGCACGTGCCATTTTTAAAATGTTTAGTACTTAATACCCAAATGTCCTTCCAAGAAGTGGAACCATATAGCTAGAGTCTCATAATTAAATTTTGAGTTGTTTAGGAGTCAAGAGAGTGTTATAGATCTAAGAAGATGCTTTTAAAATTGTGTTGCAAGCTAGTATGAATGTTGAGTTAGATATAGAACTTTAAACTCATGGAGATGGTTAGATAGTAGAATGTTAAAGTCAGGTGCCAAATACATATGGACTGGACATTGGGAATGTACGCTAAGCCATATAACTCTCATAACTGTGGCCTAATTACCTCTGTTGTTTTGTATTGTATTTATTATTATAAGAGAAAGAACCATTTGTTGGACTGAAAGGGCAAACTGTAGGGGGAAATAAGATATACCTTAAACTTAAAACAAAAAAGGGAAGAGGATGGGGGGTTGAGGGTGGGAGGGTGGGACTGGAGGGGGGAATAGGGAGGGGACTGTGATTGAGATGTAACTTGAAGAAATAAAAAAGGAAAAAAAAAAAAAAGAAGTGGAACCAGTCACATCAACTCCCCAGCAATCTACGGTCATGCCTGCCTTCCACCTCACCAGTCCGGGAAAGCATGGGCCGGGTGTGCACACAGTTTGCTGGGTGTCACTGGTTCCATCTTTATCCTCTTGATTACCAATGAGGTAGAGGTATTTTCTCCTATTTTATAGCTACTTATGATTCTTCTTTTGTGAAATGTCCATCACATGTCCATTTTGGAACACTAGGCCATTTCTAATTGATTGGGACTAGTTCCTTTTCAATTAAGAATTGTAGCCCTTTGCTATCACTAATCAGTATAGATTGTTACAGATAATCAGATTGGATTTTTCCATGTAGACATTAGTAATATTTGGAATGTTTGTTGATACTAGCAATATTAATAATGTACTTTAACTTTTGAAAAATTGCTCTTTTGCCTTGGATAAAAAAGATACATGAAGGAAAGTCTGACAGTGTCAACCAGCGTGGCTGACTGTCCCAGGCCACCACCAGCATTTTATTACAGTTGTCAGGGAAAAACCCAGCTATTTTATTGTTTTGATTATTGAGATCCAGCCACAGATCAACTGAGCAATTAAAATCTCTAAATAACACTCTCTGCATTGTCAAACAAAGGGCTGGCTCCCGGTGGAAAGGGTTTTTCTAAAGAAGAGCAGTTTCCCTGATGCCTGTGCCAGTAAATGGCTGCACTAATTGGAATATACAGAAATATTTCCCCAGTTTAACATTGCATGACATCCTAATAAGATTGTGATGACAAGCTTTCCTTTTTATGAAAGGTGATGCTATCTTGTGCCTCTGCTGTACATGGGCTCGTATCTTTTTATGACATGTTATAAATGAACAATTTTAGAAGAAAATAATCTGCTCTAAATCTTTTCTGCATATGAGATCAGTTTTTTAAAGCTGGACCAAAGAATCTTCTGTTTTTATTGGCTGTTCACGGGATAATATATATTCCTGGAATCTTGGATTTGACTAGAAAGGGTTCACAATTAAATGCATATTGAAGTGCCCAACCCAAATCCGACTAATTTACACAGGGATGTGAGACCAGATTCCACTGAGTCTCCTAGCTCAGGTGGCCAGCTAAGAGCAAGCTTGGGACAGTTAATGACAGTCTTCCAAGACAAGCAGGACTTAACATCAATATCCTTCTCTCTGGTAATCTATGGACCCTGGAGGTGGCACGCTCTGCAGGGTTTTCATGATTTCATGATGGCTTGTGTATATTTACAGTGTGTTTAAAATACTCTTTTTAATTATCATTTGAGTGACAAAGCTTAATCTTTTGGATCGTTATCTGCACCTCCTGGTGATGTATGTTTGTTAGGTAGCTCCAAAGAGGAAATTTAGCAAAGCCGGGGCTTTCTGCCAGTAATAAGAATGGAGAGTCAATAGATGATTAACCTGCCTTTTCTCCTCTTCCCGAGAATAAAGGAGTCACTTTAGAAAATCTTTCCAGGTGGCCCAGATTTCTCAGAGCAGCGCCCTTGAAACATGTGAGGGCCAAGCAAAAATGAGCAGCGATTGAATTCCACAAAGCAAGTGTGTACAGGAGAGACTAGCCAAAAAGCATTTGAGTGTCCTAGAGTATCAACAGCATGTAAATACCCGAAGGCAGCCAGATAGCTTGCCCTTTGCATTTTGGGGGCACATATGTGTTTTTACATATATGTCTGTGCCTGTATACATATGTGCCTGTTAAAAAGACATGTGCTTGCATATCTGTGACTGTGTCGATATATACATGCTTGTCATGGGCACGTGTTGGTATGCGTGCACATCACATAGGTATATGTTGGATACATGTACATTACCACATGGAGTTAAGTGACGTACATCACCGGGCACTGATAACCTGTTAGGTTTTAGGAACTAAATAAGCAGGCAACACCTTTAAATACCCCCTCTTGTTGTCTTGTTTGAAAGAGAGCAAGCAAGAGGATCATTGCTCTTTACCACAGAGAGTAAAGCACCTGGGTTAATAAATGCAGAGGATTTAGAATTAACCATTGAGGCCCTCGCTTGGTTTTCCTGAATGAGGCATACATAACCACTAGTCCCTGTTGAGAGCACTTGTTCCTTAGAGTCTCAGGTGAGATGTAAAACAGGAAAACGACTTTGGCTAACCAGCCTGTGTGATGCCTGCCATACGGGGGGGCTAACCAGTCACCTTAAACGAGATCTTTGCCTTAGAACAGAACCTCAGGCTCTGGGTCTTGTCAAAGAAGCCTTAGAAACCCTGAACTGCTTCACAGATTTTGTAGGATCTGAAAGCTAATGCTGTGTCTGAATAAGATACGCATTCCTCAGCACACCATTCTGAAGAAACTCTGCAGTAGCCTGCGATTTTATTGGCAGCTCAGAACTAAAGACTATAAAGTCTACTAGTGGGCAGTATACTGTCTAGGAAAGGGAATCCTGAGTGCGAAAATGCCTGAGCACAGGTGCATTGTGGGATCAGAAGAGACAGTAAAGCCTGCTCAGCCCAGAACCTTCACCATTCTGCTTTGCAGCTGGTCCTGGTCAGCCTCGGCTGGCTTTGCAACACATCTGTTCACAGGTAAGGATAGATAACTCTGCCGAGCTCTCTCCGCAGCAAGCTGTCTCTCCTGTGACACTGCCCATATGAGCACTGCTTTGAGGTGTAGGCAGTGATAGTCCAGTGTGGAGTGTGTGTGAGGAGTCAAACTAGACTGGAAAATGAGCACCTGAGTCCTTCTTCCAAGCAGACAAATGTTCATGTTTGAAAACAGATCAAGCACCGAGAGGGGCGGATGGTGAGGTAAAAGCAAACAGCAAGGGCACAGCCGGTGAGCAGTTTGGCATAAGAACAGAGCCACCGAGGCCAGCAAGGTCTACTGGCCAGAATGGCAGGCAGGCCAGCTAAGAATCCAGGCTAGTAGACTTAAGACAAGAAGGTCCAGGACTCAGCAAAGTTCTGGGTCAGAGAGTGTCAGAAAACCAAGGTAGAGTGGCTTAACTGGAGAAAGCAGAGCCCTCTTGTAGGAAGTCTCTTAAAAGATCAGACTAAGGGTGGGGCTCCCTCCCTGCTCCTCTTTTCTTTTGTGTTGGCAATAGAGCACACTTGCTGTTTATGGAAATGGTTGAAGTTTAATGAAAAGGAGTCTGCTTTCTTCCTAAAGGTACTCCTGTAGTTCTTCCCATACACATTAGCTTCAAACTAACACATTTTAGGAATAGATGTCTTTTTTTTAAATGTTTATTTATTACTTCAAGTTGCACCTCCATCACAATGCCCTCTTCCTACTCCTCCTGGTCCCACCCTGCCATCCTCTCCCACCTCTCCCTCCTGTCCTACTCCTCTGGAGTGGGGTGTCCCCACATACCAGTGCCCCCCAAGCCCCCCACCCAGTTCAGCAGTCATATGAGGGCTAAGAGCCTCCTCATACACTGGGTGCCTACATGGCACCACCACTGGGGCAAAAGGAATAGAGATCTTTTAATAAACACTGTTCTCAGAGGATTCAGTCACACAGCTGATAACACCCATGTGCACTGAGCTATGCATATTAATTTCAAGAGTGAATTCGGTACTATTTGGAGTTGTTTGAACTCACTTTAAGTATTGTTTATCTCTGACTACTCCAGAACTATGTGTCTCTAAATCAGAACAGTGTATTGAAACAATGGAGATACCATTCCATGAATTCCCAGAGCTTTTTTTGTTTGGCCTTTAAGTTGCTAATACAGAGAACCCTTTTGCACACTTCTGGGGATGATATTTTCACTTGATAGATGGCAGTTCTAGTTCTCTTTATAAACTATTTAGTTGAGTTTTAATCATATTTTAGTTGAAATTTTATTTAACTATAAACAAATTCTTCTGAAACTAAAGAATGAACCCACTTGCTACTACTGATTATCCTTTATTCACTATTGAAAATTATTTTGTTGTAAAGAAGAGAGGGATGTCAAATCATCTTCTCAGCTGTCAAATCTGCTGTGTGCAGGGTGAGGCCTTGGAAGTGACGTGGTACTTAGGCATAGCTCACACACTGGGTGAGGGCCTGCTGAGATGAGCAATGAGAATAAGATCACAAAGACATAGGGAGTATAAGCCAAGAATGATGGTTGGTTCTGAGTTTTTGAGGCAGGTATCTTGCACATGCCCCAGGTAAAGCCAAGACAGAAGCTGAGAAAGAAAATATGTAAGTAAACTTTACTCATCAGGGATTGACAGCAAAAGCCAGAGAGACTTGTTGTTGATGGCCACTGTAGGGAGTCACTCAGCAGAGCTGTGGAATGGAGGGACTCAGGACACAGGTAAGTTAGCTCCAAGACCCTGAATCACAACCACAGAACACAAAGTGACAGAATTATGGAGGACCCAAGACAGACTGTGTATAGCAGATTGTAGAGGGCATCCCTCCTCTGCAGCTCAGTGACTGACAAAACAGGCCAAGTCCAGGGACTCAGACCTGATTTCTGTCTGGGGTGTGTGCGTCCTACCTAAAGAGTGAGGCCCAGTGCATGTCATGGAGGAATAGTGGCCCAAATAAGCAGATCTTTTCATGTTTCAGTGGAAGCCCAAAATCTATATTTCTGAGTAAAATTTCTATACTTTTAGAGTTTACTTTTCTTTAACAGATAATTCATGCTGTAAGAAATTAGAAGAGTCAGCAATGTTTGAGTCAGAATAAATATGTGTAGGTAGGTATGTGTGGCCCTTAAACCGCCATTTTGTTGCCTCTGGGCTAGAGACTTTTAAAATTCCAATTTAAAGTGCCAGCGGCTCCTAGGATCAACTGCATCATGGCTTTTGCATTTTGGGGCATTTCCAAAGGCTAATAATGAGCACACTTCCAGAGTAGAAGCTTTGTGGCATATTAAAGGGCAGGGGCAATGTCACTGAGGTTGTGTATGTGCTACTTCCTGGCGATAGCTGGTGACTGGGTGCTGTGCACGGTGCCCCAGGCCTCACTTCCTGTGGCAGATCTGTGAGGTGGATGCTTGCGTCCTCCTACAGCAGAATTCTGTGGTTCTCTCAAGTTCCTCCACACTGCAAAGACTCCAGGGGAAACCTCTCTTGAGACCTCAAAGCTCAGAGTCCCTGCCAGTGAGAGAAATCTGCCAGTGGTTAGGGAAGCCTGCAGGTCACACCAAGAGGCCACAAGCCCCATCACCTTGACCCTTAGCCCAGGGATCCATCCACCCAAGAGCCTTGGTGGTTTCCCCAGCAACACATCGACCGACAGGCTCTGTGGGGGCTATTTCCCACCTGTTCTGCAACTTGTCTCAGTGCCACGGTTTGTCCTTGTTGTTGTTCTGTCAGGGAGAATTCGCTCCGCCAAGCTCATGGGAAAAAGGACTGCGCTGTGTGCAGTTTGCCCTGAAGCCTTGCCTCAGAGTTCCGCCCCCGGAAGAGTGTACTTTGACTTAGGTATTGCTTGCTTAACAGACCACAAACGTCAACATCCCTCTGCGAGTACAGCCGTGCTTGAAGGCCTCACAGGAGGCAGAAGTTCCTGTTAAGGCAGGATGTTGTGTGAAACCCACCACTGGAGCAAGGCCCCTGTCTCCCAGTTATAATGTTAGTATTTAAGGGTGCCTCAGAAACTTCCTCTCAGCTAGAAAGAGTTGAGGTTACTGCCGCCATCCCCCCCAACACCCTTGCTTTCCAGGTCTGTAATCTCATCGGCACTCTCTTTATTTAAAAAAAAAAAAAAGTGTCCCTCAAGGCTGAGGAGATAGCTCAGTGGGTAGAGTACTTGGCACACAAAGAGGACCTGAATTTATTTCTCCAGCACCTTCATAAAAAGCCAGGGACTGCATTTGGGAGGCAGAGGCAGGCAGATCTCTGTGAATTGAAGACCAGCCTAGTCTACAAAGAAAGCTCCAGTCTAGCCGGAGCTACACAGTGAGACCTTGTCTTTTAAAAAAAAGAAAAGTCAAGGGTGGAGACAGATGAATCCCTAAAACTCATTGATGAGCTTGCCCAGCAGAAATGAAGAGTTCTAGATTAGATAAGATAACTTGTCTCAAAAAGTAGCCAGCAACCAAGGAAGACATATCGACCTGTAGCCTTCACATGCACACGCATGCGCACACACACACACATACACTCGAGTGTGCCCCCCCCCACAAGAATGTGTCTTTTATCCTCAGGGTATGGCAAGGCTCCCAGAAGCCAACCTGTAGAAGGGAAAGAGATTATGTGGCTGAAAGAAGTCTGCATAAACTGGAAGGTGATCCAAGGCCTTGGGCTCATGGTTGGGTCCTACTCCTTCCCTACAGGAGGCACTTGGATGGTATTTAAGTCTTTCTTCATTGTATTCCCATTCTGTTTCCCACAACACCCCTGGCATGCCCTACCTTCTCTTGTCCTCCAGCTCAGTCTGGGGTTGCTTTCTGTGGTTGGCTGAGCCATTGGTAAAGCACGCAGAAATGAAACAGTCTGACACTCAGTCAGGACACACTCTTGGATAGCTGTGTGGTCCCAAGACTGTATGAGTGAGCACAAGTCACATTCAGTCTTGCAGGCCTTAGTGTCCTTGATAAAGAAGAGGCCGATTTGAAGTGAAACAACAGACACTATAAATCATTCAACACCCCAAACATTATGAAATGTTCGGAGATGGTAGCGTGCATAGGAGTGGCAGGAGGTACCTAATCAGAAGTTCCAAATGAACAATCTCACAGAGCAGCTGGGGAAAGTCTGTGGACTTTTCATCATTCATGGAGGAGGGACCATTATATAAATTTATATACAGTGGAAGCCACTGGAACCCCATGCTGATGATTGAACCCGATGATCGAAGCCCCCAGAGGCTCCTTCTCAGGTTATCTGTCCACAGAGATGCCACGTGGCCATGGCCAACGGCACAGGGAGCTGATTCCACAGGCCTGTTAGTCCTGCTACATCTACCACCATGTTGACCCAAGAAATTACTTCACTCAGACTCTTGTGTGTAACAAGTCACAGAGTCTTGAGAACTGTACAGAGGCAAAGGGGACATGGCTTTGTGGATTCCGCTTGCACAATTCATTTAAGGGTGGTATCCCTCCTTCTAGACGTCAAAGTCCCTGCAGTAAATCTGCACAATGCAGACTGTCAGAGTTCTCAGATTTGTGTCCCATTTCTATTTCTTGCCCCTAAGGATGGGAACTTAGAACGGCCCCTTGTGGAAACCAACACCACCCACTCATCACCACGAGTTTCTGAGGCTCTGGCTGGCCTGTCTAGAATTCTGAGTCTAGGTTAAGGTCTTGGGAACTGGAGAAGAGACTTCCAATGCCCCCAGTGTTACTCTGTTATGGGTTATGGGTCATCATGCTCCATGATGTGATCACCCTGTTTGGGAATTCACGTGTCCCCTTAGTCAGTGAAAGGAGAGCCTGTTTCCACCTATGATCTGGCTGGTGGGCTGTGATGATAAGGTGACAGTTGGAGCAGGGGTAGGAGGCCATGCTGCTTCTTAGGCAGTTTTAGAAATCTTCAGATTGATTCCTATTGTAATCAAACTGCAAATTTAAAGCTTTGTGAGAGGCAGCCTGGATCAGTCTTGATTCCTCTCATTCAGGTTCAAGGGCCCCTTTGGCCCGTAATTCATGTAAGACATCCCTTAAAAACAAACGTCGCGAGGAAAGGAAAAGGCTTGTAGTCGGGACTTTCTCATTACTCTCAGGTTTGCCTTTCTTAGCCCTAGCCTTGATGGGAGAATGGAGCGTGTCACGTACATATATTTTCTTAATTGTAAAAGGTAAATATCCTAAAATGTATTTTTAAAACTGTGATTATGTTACGGTGGTTTCTATGTGCCATAGATTAGATTTTTATTAAGGGTTTTATTAAATAACTGGTGTTTCACCAACATCTAATTAAATCTTCTGTCTAAATTGAACAGAAAATTATGGGAGAAAAGAACGCATTTGTAGCAGACTTTATTACAGATAAGGCTATTATTTGTTCATCTTAAGAATTTGAGATCAAATTTACAAGCAGCATCCTCATCAGATTTCGTTCCTGGGCTGCTGAGCCCCAGCCCCTTGAAAGCAGTCCATTATCTACCCATCCCCGTTTTATTACAGTGTCCTGGTTGTTGGCAACATGCCCGCTGTTTAAGGTTACTTTCATTAATTAACCGAAAGTTAATTTCTTTGCAAGCGAAATCTCTGATCTCATTATGTTGTCTTTAAAGCTGAAAGCTTCAGGTTTTCTGGTCTCCTTTGATGACACAATAAAAAGCATGCTCTTTATCTTAAGGAAACTGTCTCCAGGGTTTAATTTAATAGTCCTTGAAATAGTTACAGCACAGCCAGGCAGACTACAATAATATGCCAGTTCAAGAAAACCTTGGCTTTGTCATGGTTTGGGAACCCAAGGACTGCTGCAGATATGGCCTGCAGCAGATCCATTCCCAACTAAGAAGCCTCCGCACCCATTTTTCCACAGTTACTCGGCCCCTTAGAGAGCTTATGGGAAAAGGAAACAGACAGGGAGGGCTGGCTGTGTTCCTCCAGCATGCCATAGCCTGACCATCCTGCTTTCCCGGTCCCTGAAGGGTCATGGGTTGGCATTTTGTCTATCCACCTGCCTGTGTTACATTTGGCAAGAAACAGCTTTCATCACCAAGTGCCACCAAGAGTCTGGGGGCCAGCTGGCCAGCCTGTATTCTAGTCTCATTCTTGCGCTGTGTCCTTAGATGTGTTAACTTCTCTTCCTATCCCTTTCTTCATCAGCAAATTTGAGGGATTATAAGATTAAATGAAGTAGCCAATCTGTAATGGGTTCTTGATAGCTCTGTAGTAGTCTTAAGTGGCAAATAGGTCATACAGAGGGGGCTCATCCTGGTGCGTGGGCTCACTGGTGTCCAGAGTGCTGCACCCAAAGGAGCAGTCTCCGTAGGGGTGCAGATTCTGGGGAACATGTTTGGTGTGGAGTTGATGAGTTGCCTTTTGCGTGGCCCCAGAGGGTCTTTAAAGCCAGGGACATGAACAGTGTATTCTCCTTGTCTCTCTGAGTTAGCATCATTCTCGGTGATAAAATCGTGTTGCTTTCTGGAGCATTAAATTCAGTGGGTAGAGAGTGGCCAAAATGTCTTTTTAGAACCACCAGGTGTAGGTCACACCAAGGGGACAGAACTCTTCAGGTGGCTCAGCTCTCAGGAGCAATCTGGATACATGAAGAAGCCATTTGTATCCCATTGAGTATAGTGATATTGCGCACACACAGCTGAGATTTACAGAGTGGAGGGTGAGGGGCTGCTGAGAGAGGGTAATGGTATGGCCCGCATGTTGCTTGGGAGCCCTGGGAGACTCAGCCTGTGTGATTTGCATATGTTCCCTGTACCAGTTCTTGAGGAAGGATGCTGTTGACTCAACTCAAGCAGGGAGAAATCACTTAGGCAGAAAATCCCAGGCCTTGGGAAGAAAAGTCATGTGCCCCCGGGGCCCTTGGCAGAAGTCAAAGGTCCAAGGTAATGTATTGGCAAATATCCTGTCTGCTTTGACTTGCTTACCGCCTCCCCATGCTTTTAGGCAGAAATATTGTCAATGCTATTGATTAGTCAATTTGATAATCCAGTGGGCTCCCTGATGTGTTACGTTTCCTACTTTGGGGTGGCTGTAAGTGTAGGCAGGGCATATGCCTCTTATGGGAGAATCTCGGTGGTCCTTGCTGGGCTCTGCCTCCATTGCAGGTCACTGCAGCATGACAGCACTAATTATTCCTTTGGCTGTCACACTTCATGCTTTTCCGGATGATGTCCTCCTGCCTAGCCGTTGTTTACGGCTTTAGTTTAGATTTGGTTGGAGAAGTACTCTGGGTGTGCTAGCATGCATAGACTTTGTTAATTTACCTTGTTGCCGTAAGCCCCCACCCTCTATTCTCTGGAGCAGCTTTCCTTCACTTGCATGCATTTGCTGCCAGAAGTGACATTTTCTTTCTCCTTGGCTGTTCCCAGACTTTAAGCATGCTCAGCCATGTCCGGCCCCTTTAGAAGTATGTGGCCACTTTATGAAAGGTGTATTATTCATGATCTGTAGATATCAGAGAAAGGCTGGCCTAAGCCAGGATGATGTTTCCTATCAGGAGCTCAGTGATGGCACACAAGCACAGGTACCCATTGTCAGGTAGGTTAGGTAGACAGAAGCACCCCACTTGTATTTTTAAATTTTTATTTATTTTGGGCTGAAGAGATAGCTTAGTGGTTACAAGCACTGCCTGCTCTTCCAGAGGACCCAGGTTCAATTCCCAGCACCCACATGGCAGCTCACAGCTGTCTGTAGCTCCTCTTCCAGGGGATCTGACACCTCCACACAGACAAACATGCAGCCAAAACACCAGTGCACATAACATAAAAACAAGTAAGTTAAAATGTATTCATGCATTTATGTATTTAGAAGGGCAGGGTGTAAGAACAGGAGCACATGCTAAGGAGCACGCGTGGAGGTCAGTTCTCTCCATCAGCTGTGTGGAGTCAGGGATGGAACTTGGCTGGCAAGCGACTTAACTTTACCAGCTGACTCATCTCACTGGCCCAAGTTGCCTTTCTTTAGGAACTGGCTTCTCGCCACCACCCCCTTTCAAGGCTCCCTAGCCTTGTTGAGGGCACCCAGATGCCCTGGTACACTCGCTTGGACGCCTGTAGTTTCAGCTGTTGGAGTCCCCACCTCTGTACATTAAGCTCACTGCACTGGACATCAGTTACATTTTCCGTCTTGGCACAAACGATCCAGGATGGCCATTTTAATCCCCTTCACAAAACAACAATAAGCCTCCAGGCAGAACACGTCAGGCCTAATTCAGATTTTTTAAAACTGAAAACAAATCATAAATACCTGAGAAATGAGGTTCATAATGGAAGCTCCAAGAAGCCCTTTAACCCGGGCAGGATCCTATAACACAATTATATACAATTTCACACTTGGCTAGAGCTGTTATTTGAGCAAAATAACCATTTTCTTCTGCTTATACTAAATGAACCACACGATCCATGCATCCAATCCAACTGCAGAGAAGTGTGGGCATGCCACCCTGGCGTACATCTCGTCAGCAAGCTCCAAGGCAGGGCCATTGAAGGATCAAAAGAGTTAATAATTGGATCCTGCCCACAGCAACCACACAATTAAGGGCAAGATTAGCAGAGATGAAAATTTGATTGTGAGAATGTCGTGATGGCTGAGAAAACAACTCAAGTGCTCCTCACCACAATCCTAATGGTCAACTCCATTACACCAATAATAGAAGAAAAACGAATTGCGGTGGGGATAGGACAGATCTTTTTTAATTTGCATTGTCATCCCGAGTAAGTCCCAACCCATTTGTATTAACCTCTGCTGACAGTCACATGACGGACATAATTTCTATAATTTACCAGCTATGGATCTAACCTCTTCTCATCAAATATTCATAAAGGCAGGATTCTCAATGATTTTCTGTCTCTCTTCATATTTACAGCGTGTTGTCTTCTTCCTTTTTACAGTAATTTGGACACAATTGAAGTCAAATGGAATTAGAGTTAAATGCCTTTAGCAACAAAGGTGCCTAAAAGCAAAGACTGGGTGGGGGGGTGTCTTGAACTGCAGGCATGAGGCTTGTAGTCCCAAGCACCTCAGCATCTTGGAAGAGGCCACTTAAGGAAGGGCAAGGAAGAGTCAACTGAGAGAGCTGACACTGGCCTTTCAGAGGGGAGCAGCTAAGAATATGCCCTCTGTGTAGGATGCTCCAGGCAGAGTACAGTCAGAGCCCCAGGCCTTGTCCTGTCCTCAGGTCTGAGGGAACTTAGTCCTCCATGGGCCAGACCCTTTCGAGCATGTGTGCCCAGAGGGACCCAAGAAGCGTGCCAGGGACATCACAGAGGACAAGGAGAGGCAGTTAGTACAGTTAACTCAGAAAAGAAACGGCTATCTGAAGCCTAAACCTTTCCTGAGAGCGTTTTGGTAGGAGAGAAAAAAAAAGAAAAAAAAAACATCTGTTTCCACTTGCCAGCTTTGTTTTGACAAGTTTTCTTAACAGGCGTGAAGAGGGGAGAGAAGTCTTACACAGCATTCAGGATTAGAGACTGGTCCTTTCTACCCCCTTTTACCATTTCCCATGCAGAGCCCCGCCCTCATCAACAGAAGTTTAGAGACATGAAGTAGACTCTCAAAATAAATCCCCCTCCAGTCCTCCAAGGAGCCTGTCTTTATTAAAGCCACAAAGAATGTTGTGGATAAGTCTCCCTCGTGATGTTCAAGACTTGTTTTACCTAGTTTGACCGGTCTAGACCAGGAGTTTAGTTCTCACTGGGTTCCCAGTACTGGGTCTGAGAGCAAGGAAATGGGGACCATTATGGCCTTGAACAACTGCTGTTTTCATCTTCCCTATTTCCAGTTACCCAAGCATAATGTACAAATATAAAAACATGCGCTCTTTAGATAAGGACAGAGTCCTCCTTAGCTTGATTGAGCTCACCCACTCATGCCCTTTGCTCCCCCCGATGTTGTTCTGTGCGTCTTCTGTAGGTGTCTGTGGGCCCATGGGCAAATAAGTGGTTACTTTGCTAGTCAAATCAATGTCTAAGTTGTTTTGTTTTTTTGATTAGCAATTGTCTTATGTTTGGAAATCTTACTATGGCAGAGCATATCAGTCTCCCCCATTCCACTGGTGCCAGGGAGTCCATCCTCTGGGTGTCCTGCAATTAATACTATATTCTCAGCAGTGGACACTGGTTTCTAGGTTTTCCAATTTTGCCAAATACTGGTATCTATTTGGAGCCGGGACAGTCTGGTAAGACTATCTAACTGGCATGCTGACTGGTACAGATACAATTTCAAAGATGTTTGTACTAACCTCATAGTTCAGAATACCCTTCCTCCCCCACCGCAGAGAATACTGGAGGCTGATCGAGGTGCCTTGCACATACTAGGTGAGCACTCTACTGTGGACTCTAGTTATGACATACTGTGTGTCTTAGTGCCCACAAGTAAGTAGACGTTGCACACGTGGCAGTGACCTAAACATCCTCAGCATGGGAAAGTGAACATTGTGCTATCTGAGGCGCCCTTGGTCATTACAGAGTATCTTGTTACATGGACTAGTTCTGCACATTAGACTGTGTCCCCTGAACTGCAGCTGCCCACTGGGAATGCCTTTGCCATATAGAGAGAGTGCTCCCCCATGTGCTGCTGGGTCCTCATTAGCCTCAGCCGCCAGCACAGCATTCAGAGGGGTGTGAAGGCGGCGTGGGAAGGATGGCTTGTAAGTCAGGATATGCACACCTGGCCTACATCGGCACGCCTCAGCCTCTTCTAGAAGTTTGGAGAATCACATCCCATGCACAGCTTTCTGTTCGAGGTCTTAGATACCATCCCTTAGATAGAAGTCTTAGATGTGACAGGAGAGGGGTGCTAAGATGCCCCCCCACCCACACCTCTGGGCTTACTTGAAGAGACAAGGTACACACACACACACACACACACACACACACACACACACACAGCTGGATCCCGTGAGTTTATAGACGCAGAGAATGGAGACTTCCTACCCAAGTGAGTTCAAATCAAATTAGGCATCACCAAAGATGATGCCCTTTGGTGCATCAGAGAGCCCTGGCAAAAAAGTTCATCCTGATTGTCTGCTTCCGGGGGTCTGGACTCAGCTAAGAGACCTGTCTCTGGGTGAGGTTCTTAGGGCATGTCCAGAAAGGATCAACGGAGGAGGGAAGACTTCCTGGGGAGGTCCAAGGGAAGCAAAACCAAAAGTGATGTAAGCAGAAAAGGAGAGGCCTCCCATGTGTATCCACCAGCCGTGGCATATCAAGCTGCAGCAAGACCAGGCACCTCCTCTCCTCTTAAGGCTAGAGGAGGCAATTAGGTAGGAGGAAAGGGTCCCCAAAGGCAGGCCACAGAGTCAGAGACAGCCCCTGCTCCCAGTGTTAGGAGTTCCACTTGAAGATCAATCAATCTACACAACTGTAACATGTGTGCAGAGGCCCTAGGTCAGTCCCATGCAGGCTTCCTGGTTGTCGGTTCAGTCTCTGCGAGCCCAGGTTAGTTGATTCTCTGGGTTTTCTGGTGGTGTTCTTGATCCCAGTCCTCCCCACTCCCTTAGGCAGGATCCCCTGAGCTCCGCCTCGTGTTCGGCCGCGGTCTCCATTTCTTTAGAGGGAGTCACCACAGACACCATTCACACATGCATGCACTAAGGGAGAAGACACATAATATCCATAGTTGATCAATCAAGAAACAGCAGTCGGTGCATATTAGACAATAGGATGCAGAAGGTAGCCACCATGAGAAACAGACGGCCTAGAGAGGGATACTGTTCTGTCTTCCTGCACTCTCTCCTATACCATTAGATTTAGAACTTCAGGGTGACTCAGTAATACTGCAGGGCAATGATCTGCAGGATGGCCTCTGGGGGACAAGCTGTGATGGGTTAGGCAAGTTCCATACCCACTCAGTGTTCCCGTCTGTAAGGCAGAGTGCTAACCATACCAGCATCAATGGGGGCCGCTGACATGGCCACCTGGTACAGAGTGGATGCCCAGAAGATGTCACATGGAAACAGGAAGGCCAGCAGGATCCTGGTCTCTGACTCTGTCACAGCCAGTCTGTTAACATCACTTCAAGCCGAGGGAGCCGCAGATAAGATTAGCTCCCGAGGACAGAGGTTCTATTAAATTTGAAGTCAGGAAGAGCAAGCTTGGCTGTCAGAAATTACCTCCCTGAAAAATGAGAAGTCCCTCCCCCCTTTCCAGGGAGAGAGCGTCTTTGGGGTCTTTGCAGTAGATAGAATGTTCTCCGTCCTCACCACAAAGGAGAAATAATTCACAGGCCCGTTGCCCGAGACCTCTCTCCTGGAGACTAACTTTATAAATCATTTTAAAAGAGTTAGTGCCCATAGTTCCCAGGCACTTCCAAGAGACCAGCTTAGAACCAATTAAATCCTGTGCTGTGTGAATCTGCTGCTCTTCCAAACGAATCTCCCCCCAGAAGGCCAGGCACGTGGTCAGGCCTACACACAACCGTCCAGAAGTTTGCCTCCTCTGCCCACCCTTGGGAGAGCTCACATGTCTCCCTCACCTCAGGTAACAGTGGAGCCTGTCTTATCTCCATACAAGTCACTGCATTTTAAAATACCATTCTTATTTTTTTTTTCCTCCACACAGTTGAAAAACAAAGTGAATTAATGGTAGAGTTTGTGGCATCCCTTGAAGGCCAGAGCAAAAGCCATTTTGGAAGGACTGCCTTCCTGACTTCTCTTCACGTATGCCTCCTAGGCAGGCCACTTGTTGGTGGCATGTCCAAAGCCTGGCCTTGGAGCTTACTGCCAGGCCCCTCTGAGCACTAGGCGTTACTCAGGCAGCCAGTGCACATAAAGAGCAATTGAAATCAGCAAGGCAGCAGAGGGTGCATAATGTGCCTCAGTGTGGCAGCCTGGGTGAACTCCCAGGTATTCTCAGCTGCAGAATGTTCTTCCAAAAAGTAGAAATTGCATCTTAGCAGTCTGCAGAGAAGAAGCCTGGCTCCCCAACGGGCCAGGCTCAGGGCAGAAGGTCACAGCAGCTAACCAGGCCTCGCTGTGCTGGCCTGACTTACCGCCCAGCCCTGGCCATTCCCAGCTGTCGGTCTCCTCCTCTGCTTGGAAAGGAGCAGAGCTTCTCCATCAATCGGCCGTTTTCAGAAGCTGGAAGGTGCTTGTAATAGGCCTCCTGTTTCCAGACACCTCTCTAATGACACACAGCTCCAGCAGATGCCATCCTTTGATTCCTTCTGACCCTTCTGGATTTGGGCAAATGAGAAAGTGCCTGGGCTCCACAGTCAGGGCCTCTGGGTGTCTGTACAAAGGGACTCTGTCATCCACCTCCCCCCTCATCACTACCAGACATCATGGCAAGGACACGGCCTTGCTCATTTGTTGTGTGGGAAGAAAATCTTCTTCCCGGAGCCAGGGGCTATGAGATGAGGTGGCCAATACTGGTCAACCCTTCAGGATTTACCAGATGTGACTCCAGGTCCCCGTGCTGTCTCAGCTTGACAGATGAGACAATGCTGCTTAAGTGCCCTCCTCAGGGTCACCTGACAGGCAAGCAAATGCTGGTCCTCGGAGAATGAGGTCACCCCTAAACAGTGAAGGAACTACAGGCTCAAGCTCTCAGGGCCCTGAACAACACACCTTTACCCCCACCATCCGCCAGGAAACATGACTAGAAGAAATACCTAATGCCTTGAACCCCTTGCCTTTCCCTCCCTGGGGCCAAAAGAGAGAACAGGCCATCTGCCCAGTTAGCCAAAGGTTTGAGGCCCCAGTCCTCCACTAAGGCCATCTCTCCAGCAATCTTTTTTCTAAGCAAGACTCAAGGGAGCTCTGTCTCATTCATAGTGTCCCCAGAAGCAAATGAAAACCTCAGTTGGGGATCTTAAAATTCAGTCTGCTCTCTCTTTGTAAAACTACCTTACAAGCCATGTCATTTTCCGGCTCCGAAGATGGCTCTGGCATGTAAGGCTGGGCCTCTTCCTTGACCTCAATCCACAGCACAGAAAAGAAAAGCAGGACCAACACAAACTGGACATGGGCAGAGTTCTGGGGTGGGGACACCATGTGAGGAGGTGTGGCCTGTCTCCTCTGTTCTACTGCTAAGGGGACAGTCCTTGAACAGCGTTGGCCCAGAAAGGTTTGGTGGCTATCCTCTCTCAGCCCCAGAGCAGGTAGTGGGAGCCATGAGACTCAGGGAAGAATTTCTACATGTTTTGCCAATTCTACGTGAGGGTCGAGCATAGAAGCTTCCTCTCATGGAGGCTCTCTGCAAAGCACTGGCATGAAGACCTCATGTCCCCCTTGTGTAAAACTCTCCAGCAGTTCAGCCCTTGCTTGGGAGCAACCCAGTCTTCAGAGTGGCCTCTGAGACCCTGGGCTTCACTGACTCCATCTTCAGTCCCCTCCTCACACTCCTCCAGCTAGAGAATGCATGACCTAGCTTATTCTCTTCCCCAGGTAAATGCCGCCAAAGCCACCCTGCCAATGCCTCCCCATCTTCCCATTCTCCCTTTTCTTCGTTTGCCCATCTAACTTGCCACAGAGCGTTTGTCTCTACAAAAAGGACTCATTATTTGATGGCTTGTGTATATAGTAGCAAAGTGCTGATTTCCCCGCCCTGCCCTCACTCATTCCTTCTTCCTCAATGTAGAATCTCGGTTTTGATGGAAAAGAAAGGGACAAGGCAGCCACTTCCCAGCCTCTCTTGTAGGCTGGCCTTCTCAGGAAGAGGAACATATTTCACTCTCCTTTCTTTCTCCTTCCTCCCTGGGATGCTGGAATGGTGGCTGGAATGTACTGGGCCACAGGTGACCTCAAGAAAGGCAGTCATCTGTGGGTGCCAGACCAGAGCATACACGGAGCTGCAGGTTACTGTAACTCTGTGGACTGCCTCCCTGAGACCTCCCGACCCTGAACTCCTTGGCTGATGAGCATTCATCTTCTTTTACCATCATCACTCCTAGACCCTCTTGCTAGCAGCCAAATGCAGGTTCCACAAAACTTGCACCCTTATCTAGGTCACTGCTTGTTCCAGTTTGCTTTCTGTTGCTGTCATAAAACACTCTGACCAACTTGGGAGAAAAGGAGGTTTACTTCAGCTCACACTTCCATGGCACACTCCATCTTGGAGAGAAGTCAAGGTAGGACTTGATGCGGAGGCCCCAGAGGAACACCGGGTTCAATCATGCTATGCTTTGGGCTCCTCTTCTTCATAAGAGCTGCACCAACAACCACAAAGTTCCCCCGTGAAGGAGTAATTAATTCTCTCCAGCTTGCAAATGCAATGACGGCTTAGAGTCTGTAGACTCTGGCTAGTGGTACAGCGGACTCTCCCGAGCACATATGTTACTTCTGAGAAAGCTAGAACCCGCCTACAAATACAGCGTTCAAATCATAATGACAACGGCTGCTGCTACTTCCAATTCTCCCATGAGAGGAAAACGTTTGAGTAAACAGTGACCTAAACTCTGATCTGTGAGACATACTGGCCTTGTGATCTGGAGCGAGGCCCGCAGTTGCTTGTCTCCTCCAAAGTGGAGGTGACAGATACATCTGCACTACCCTAGTAGTAAGAGCTGGGGAGATTCTTAGGGGGTGTCTCACCCAACCCCTCATCACACAGATGAGCCAGAGTGGCCTGAAAGTCAAGGTTTTGTCTGAGGTCACAGGATAAAGTAGTGGCAGAACAGTGCCCTGGATTCTCAGACCCATGTCCTCCCCACCACAGTGTCTTCTTTCTCTGCAGATAGTAATGACATTATTATCAGCACCCTGTTCAGTGTGCCCACACTGTTCATTGCTGCCATTGGGGTCAGGCAGCAGGGGGATTCATCTCATCCAAGCAGTTCAGGCCCAAGGATTTTCAGTCTGTTCCCAGGGCTTCAAGTCTACTCTAGGCCTGGAGAATATAACGGTGAGCAAAACAGAAATCCTTTCTTCAGTAACACAGAGGGCAAGAGAGCATGTTAGCACCATAGACAGCGGAGAGGGGAGTTTGCTAACACTCTGAGCATGTTCTTGGCCGGCTAAAGGAAGAAAAAATAAGCCAGTGTATGTGGAGCCAAATGCACCAGACCAATGGAAAGAGAAAACTGGAGAACTGGAGACAAGTAAACAAGAAATGGAGAAGGTCTTCTGGACCACTGCGAGAATGTTGGCTTTGTAGCTCAGGCTGGCTACTCTTACTCCTTCTTCTCCATCTCCTCCAAAGTACTGGGGTTACAGGTTCTCACCACCGTGCCCAGGAGGATTTTGACTTATACTTACCTGCTGAGTCCGTGCAAAATGTGAATCTGCATCAGAAGTCTGGGGTGCCCTTAGGGAGCAGGCTTCTCTTGCACCCTCCCCATCTCTAGAGTCTGAACATAGACTGTCACTCAGCACTTGGTGTTGGGTGATCCAGAACTACCTACCAAAAGCACTAAGGACCTTTGAGACACTCTTGGCCTCCAAGTTCCAAATATTGTTAAAATGGTCTTGGGCGGATATTTCTCAGCATCCAAACCGCAGTTAAAGCAGACTTCTCCGAAGTATTTCTGAAACCAACAATGCTGTGGAGACAGCCCGACAGGTGAACAGATGGGGGAGCCATCAACTCAGATATTTTTCACAGCTTATAACTCTAGTGCTCATCCCTAAGTCAGAACAGCTGGCTTTCAATTCAGTAAGCCATTGTCCTTCCCTTGGCTTATCTCTCCAGAGGATGAATGGATTATGCTCCAGTGTCTGTCTGTCTGTCTTTGACTTCTGCCTTTGTAACAACCAGACCCTCTGGGTAAGTCAGATTTTTCTGTGACATTTGCTTCTTGGCTCAGCTATGTAATTTCTAGATTTGGGAAATCAATGGCATTGACTCGCTAGCTTTTATTCTTATAACTATGTTTATTACCCATGTGACAGCTATTATCTGATATTGAGTAAATATAATTTTTCCAAAGATTTCCAAATTCTAAGGTTTGTAGGAAGAAGTGTGCTGTTTTTTTTTTTTTTTAATTTTATAAGTGCATCTAAAAACCACACTGACTTGAATTTCTGGTCCTAGGTTATTCTAGAATCTTTCTGAAGTTTGAGACTGTCCCATGCAATCTTGACTTAGGTTTCAAGCAACAGGGAAGCCATGAAATTGGAAAGGGTTATCTTTTGTCAATCACAGCCCTTTGTGGGGTGCTGTGCTGACAGAGGACAGTGGAGAAACCGTATTTTATGGCTGAAAGCAAGGCTTGATCATACCCAGTGGGGATTTTGTTCCCGTAATTGCATCCAATTGGACCCTCTACCACAGCGCAGGTACGGCATTAATAACGCTCATTAGGTCATATGCCCGTGTGCTTTCCCTCCCAATGGCTGAGTCAGTGGCAGAATATATTTTCTTCCAAAGTGTTTGTTTTCATTGTTGCCCTTTAAAAATAATGAGTTCATTCTATTCCCTTGCAAGTAAAGCTGCTCTAGCCTGCTTTGAAATTGTATATCTTTTTGGGGCACATTTCTGTAGTGCGTCCATAGCTTTGTGTGCCGGGGAACCCAACCCGGCCTCTCTTAAAGCTTCCAACCAACTTGCCTCAGACCTGATACATAGAACCGCCAACCTGTTTGACCTTTATATTGTTACCCTTGGGCAGGTAGAAGTCATGCAGGTTTCAGGTGACCCTATCATGTGACCAGAGATCAAAGGTCAGCAGCTCCTGAATGTTCGGCTGTTAAGGTAGACCATTCATCACCATCATTGTGCAACTGACAAGCCGACAAATGAACCTGGGATAAAATTATTCTCAACCTTCTACCTCCCGGATTTACACCCGAGAGGTGGGCCAAGCAGTCTCACGTATTAAGTGGTTCCATGAGCCTGCCAGCATCCCTGAAGTAGGGGGAAGGACCTCTGGAGACCTGTTGTACGCTCTGAACCCTGGAAGGTCACCAGTTGTCTGCTTACCAATCCCAGTTGCAGATCTACAAAGGCTACCCTGTCTCTGGTTTCCTCTGTCATAAGATGAATTCAATGTTAGTTCTGTGTGAACACAAAGACATCCTGTGTCCCCCTTTTACATCCCTGCCTTAGTATCTTTGCAGTCCTTTGGGGCAGGACCACATGGTGCAGTGATTGTCCCAAATGGCCTGCTCCTAGAAATCACTTACAAAAATTAAGATTCTTGGGACACTCCTCTGGAGAGTCTGACTTGCGGCTTATGTCCTCGGGAAACTCCTTTTAATAAGACCCCCGAGGGGTTCTCTCATTGTTTGCGTTTTTGAATACTACAAAGAGCTTAAGATTTGGCGTCAGACAATTCTGGCTTTGAATCCATGTTCTATCATATGTGTAGTTATAAAATCTTGGGTTGATTAGTTAATCATCTGGGCTCCAGTCCCTTCTCGAGGACAAGAATCTTACATAGAAAATGTGCAAAGTGTCTGTGCACAGTGTGTATTGCTGGCAGTCCTGTATGTTTTCGGTAATGTTTTTTCTGTTCCTTTGGTTTAAAAGTTGTTACGGAAGGAGCAGTGGCACAGTCTGGAATAACTCTGTACTTCTCTCATGGCCACAGAACCCCCAGTAAACCTCTAAGGGCCATCTTCAGAGCAACAGGAGTAAGATGATGCTGTGAAGGCCATGTAGTATCAGCACGAGACTGGGAGTGGGCCAATGCTCTGGCTGAGGCAGCTCATATTAGCAGTAGAAGGAAGGCATGCACACCTCAGACCCCTGCAAGAAGAGTAGAGATGCCTTTGGTCCATATTGTGCCCAGAAAGTGTCCCTGACTTCAAATGGCAGGAAGCTCTTATATACCCATCTGTTTACCTCCTGATGTGGCCATACTGCAGAAGTATCTCTCTCTCTCTCTCTCTCTCTCTCTCTCTCTCTCTCTCTCTCTCTGGTAAACCCTCTAGCTCCATAAGCCGGCAAGACTACAAGCCCTTAGCAAAGGAAATATCTTCTTAGAATCCCTAAGTTCGACATCTTCCTGCTCTTTTTTCTTTAAAAAATAAAACAACAAATTCCTTGATGTTCATTCTCTGATAAACAGCTTACAATAAGAAAGATTCATTTGGGCTCATGGCTTCAGAGGTTTCTGTCTGTGGTTGGCTGGCCATGTTCCATCAGGCCTGTAGTGAGGCAGACATCATGACAACAGGAACATGATATAACAAACTGCTCACCTCATGGTAGACAGGAAGCTGAGAGACAGAAGAAGGGGCTGAGGACAAGACATAGCCTTCAGTGGCACACCTCCAGTGAGCCTATGGTCCATTCAATTGGGAGTCATCAATGGATTAATTCATTGATTGGCTCAGCACCTTCATAATCCAGTCACTTACTGCACCTCTAGAACCAAGCTTTCAACGCACACACCTTTATGGGTAAGCGTCATCATATCCAGAGCATGCCACTCACAGTTATTGGGCGATATAAGGTTAATAGTATCTTTCAGACAAATTATGAGTCACCTACATTCTGAAGGAAAGATTTGGGAGCTCTGAGCTCTGAAAGCTGCTTTATATAAGAAATGCCTTTTGAGTCTCAGGGAAGTATGGAGAACACAATCCAGTTCCAGCAGCCGGCTCATCCCAGCCGCTCCCTTCACCCAGCCACAGAATGGTACACTCCATGCAGTCCATCCGCACACTTATTGTCTGACCAAGATCCAGAAAATAGGCTGTCTGTGCTGAGCAACCTAGCCATCTTTTTGGCAATGACTGCTTGGCATTGGTAGCATCATCCTGGTCTTCAAAAGTGGTTTTGGTATATTTGGTATTTGGAGCCTTTTTAAGGCATCCATACAGCCTTTAGTTCATTAGATTCTCTTCCCACAATGTGAGGCCCAGAAGTAGTCTGTATACAACTAGGATTTCAGCCCAGGTTCAAGTGGCAAGTGTTTGAAAAGTACTGGCTGCTAAAAAGGTATGTTGAACTTGAAGAAAGAAAGATGACCTATGGGAAAAGGCTGGGGTTTCCTCCCTCTGATGTTTATTGACTCTACTGGTTTGAAAACCCTAATGTGACACAGAGGCAGGAGGTGAAAAGGCTTTCACAGGAGAGTGGCCTTGGCCCTCGCTGAAATTAAGAACTGCTTCTGTGTTAGATAAGCCCATCTATGCAAAATTGGCAAGCTAATTTATGAGATCACCTTTACAGCTGTCATGGTGGCTGTGAAGTAGGGTGGCTCTTCATTTGTAGCGTTTTCCCTAATGTCATAATAGCAGTGACAAAAATCCACAAAGAGGGCTTAGAGTGGCAAGGCTGTATGTTTGTATATATGTGTATATACATCTATATGTGTGTATGCTTATGAGAAAGAGAGAGTTGCAGTAACCCAGGCTTGCTTTGAACTCACAATTCTCCTGCTTTGTCTCCTTCATGCTAGAATCATAGGCACACCACCACCATGCCAGCCTAAGGCTGAGATCATGGTATCCCTGTCTGCATGCATGCTCACCACTGAAATAAATGGAAGCAAAGCCCAACAAGGCCACGAGACACAGTACAATGAAATGGCCTGAGGTTAGATCTTAAATAGAGGTCTTAAGATGGACAATGTGGATAAATCCCTTACATTGCACCAGGCAGGGACTGTGCATCAGTACTCGATAGGAAATGCTTCACCGTGCAGCAGGGCAGGCATGTCGATTCCCGTTGCCCAGGGTGGCTGAGTCGGGCAGGTACTTTTGGTAGCCATTGCTGACCTCTGACTCCTTGAAAGCCTCCTGGCTCAGGAATTCGTTATCTCCCACGTTCCTCATGCTGCTCTGGGTACCTGGGCTTTGTGGGTTGGTGGGGCTCATCTCAACATTTCTTCCCTGGGGACTCATAAGCCTTGAGACTGGTGTATATTGTGAGAGAATGCATTTGGATATGGCTGAGATCCTAAAGGGTCTCACCAAATATCTTTAGCCAGAGTGACCATTACACCTGCTCATTGTAGTCACTCCCAGGAGGAATCCTGACTTGGAAAATACATGGCATTGGTCATTAGAGATTTTCTAGTGAAATTACTAATTTAAACTAGTCTCCCTTTTAGAAGCATCATTTATTTCCTTTTTCCAAGTGCTAAGAGCCCTCCTGGATAACGTTGCACCATCGGCTGCATTTTAAAACTGGGATGTGTGCCCTGTAGGAGGTGGGTATGTTGGCATGACTACATTCATTTCCACTCTCCATCCTTCAGAGGGCCTCCTATGCATGACTTGATCTCATCTCCACCTAACCCAGCGGAGCAGAGGACTGTGCACTCCATGTGACAGCTGAGAAACCTGAGAGCTTGAGATAGCTTCTCAAGGTCACCCAGAGGCTATAATGAGAGAAGGCTAAACAGCTATCATTTATCTCTATAGATAATGCCTGTAAGAACTTCAAAGCCCTGAGGATGAAAAGAAATAAAAGTAAGGGTGTTTAGTCATTTGTCATAGCAAGAGTCCTAGAAATAAGGAATAAAAAAGTTCCTTACTTCCAATCCCCCACACCCAAGTGTTTTGAAATCTCCTGAATATCTCAGTTTGGCAAGAATAGCTAACTAGTTGGTAGAAAGGATCCATTTTGATGGAAATCCATAGTAAAGATAAGATGTAATACAAAGGGCAGCTAGTTTCTACTCAGGGTCTGGGCCCACCCAGCTTCCTGCCTGCCTTTGGGCTAACCTAGGATAAGGCAGGCCTCTTGCAAATAGGAATCCAGACGCCAGCCCCTACCTTCTCCCTGAGCTTTCTGCAAGGGCAGTGGGGTGGGAGTGGGGGAGAAGGGGACGGAACACACCACAACACTGGGTACTGGACTTTTTAGACAGAAGATTGAAGTTACTTTCCTCAATGTTTGTTTTCCTCCTCCCCAGTAAAGAACTCTTATTTAGTGGTTGATTTTTCTTGTCTCTTCTTCACTTATGCTTGATAGTATTTCTCCATGAAGTTCACGTGTGTGTTTAGCTTGTCCATCCTCATGAGTCTATTAGCAGAAACCATTTGTCCCAGAACTTTATCATTGTCTGGAGAGTATCGGAAATGTTACCTGTCCTTTATTTGTTACAAAATTTAGGGACAAGGAAGAAGACCATATGTGTTTTCTTAAAATCAATGGCCAGCACATTACTGTAAAACCTATTGATTAAAAACACAAAGTATAATGTTAGTCATTTAGTCTGTGAAGTAACGTGATAAGCGAAGAAATTTATCCTTTGACATTTGCATTAACCTTTATTGACTGCTCGCATACCCATAATTAACACACACTTTAGCTAAAGTGGTTAATTTTAGCATGGTGGCCAATGTCCGCTAATGTAGCTGCCATCTTGATCACCCAGATGTAAGTGAAGCCCTGGGGGAAATCAGGGTGGGGGCTGCCGGACCTCTGGACCAGCCAGCTTCCTGCACTCACACTAGGTCCTTCAGGGAGAACCATTCCTGAACAGCAAAGAGATTTGAGGGTAGCCCACTGAGTCATTTGAATAGAAGCCAAGTGAATTTGGAAAAGAGAGGGATGAAGGGTTTGTAGATTTTTGGGGGGGGTTGGTTGGTTGGTTTTGTTGTTTTCTCCTCTTGAAGTGTTCCAAGAGAGGGGCAGGATTTTCTAAATAGATCCTTCTCCACCTGTTTAGTACCCTGCCTCTGGTGGCAGGGAAGCAAAATGACCAGGGAAGGTCAGGGTTGCACAGAGCAGGAGAGGAGAGAGCTTCTGCATGAGACCTCAGGTTGATTCTGTTTTTGTCCAGCATTACTTACGTGCCTCTCCTAGCCATCTCCTGTGACTGAGAGTAGTAGGCTGCGCTGACCACACCGCCATACTTGGCATTTCTAAAACACATCTTAAGGCCCTCAGGGTCCCTCTCTTGTGCCAGGGACTATAGGATAAAGGGTACACATGCTAAGAAACAACCCAGCTTGAGTTCCTGTGAGTGGCAAGTCCATCCGAAGAAGCCACCACCTGATGCAACATCCTTCCTTTGTGTGGGTTGGTAGATGCTGGTCATTCCCAGTCTGCATGCTGTAGCCTGCCACTGCAAAGTTGCAGCAGCTTGACTGGGTGAGCCTCATGTCTCAAGATGGTACCTGTGACAAGATTCAGCCACAGGCTGTTTGATTGAAAGCAGAAAAAACTATGACAGGACTACTGAGCATTCCCTAGAGAACCTGTCCAGAGGCCCCCACTGAGGGATCTTGGAAGGAGAAAGCCACAGTGCAACAGGCAGGACTCTCTCTGGTGGCACCTCTAGTCTCTCACTGGCTCTCATAGTAGAAATAATGATAGTGATCATAGTTAATAGTTACTGAGCTGTGTGCTGGGCAGTCTTCCAAACACAGTCTCTGTTCATTCATTTAACAATAGCAAACCATAAATCAGGGTGTTATTTCTACAGCACATACACACACTACACACTCAATAATAACAACAACCTGTAGGGAATATTTCTCCAGATTCCTCAGGCATGCTTGAAATAATGATTGGTAATTATAATAATTTTTTTCCTGGGCCTGCATGCCTAGGATAAAGTTTAATTTAAAGATAGACACACACACACACACACACACACACACACACACACACACAAGATGGGCACCAGTAACTAGTAAAACAGAACCGTTTTAACAGTGTGCTGCCATATAAATTAGATGAATTTGAGTTGTCCTCAGAATGCCTTATGCTCACTCACCCTGAGGGCAGTGCTGTGAGGCGCCTACATTGGGGAGGGGAATGCGGGTGGGTAACAATGACATAGGTGCTTTGATGCAGCCTCAGGCTGCTGTGGACCTTTTGACATTACTTCAGGAGGATTGTCCGCGATCCTCCCCGTGACTCCAGATCGTGGAGATATGGGCCAGGTGGCTGGTACCGTGTACTTACATGGTTTCGAGGGACACGGGTGACTCACATCCTAAATGGGACACAGGACCCCATCACACGGTTCAGAATCATGCTCAATTTAAAATGTACAAATTATTTCTGGAATTTTCCATTGGTTGACTGTGGGTAACTGAAAAACCAATGCATAGACAACGGGAACTGCTGGACCACTGCCATTATTCTTTTCTCGTCATCACCACTGGACAGACAAAAACCCAGAGCTCCATAGATAAAGGACTGCCCAGATGATGCGTCCCCAGAAGCAGCATCTCCAGAGGGTACAGTATGACCCAGGACGCTGCCATCTCCCTACTGCCTCACTTAAGGACACCGAGACCCCAGCAGACAGGAGTGATGTCAGCAATATATACACTAACAGCTAAAAAGGGCACAAGCCTCCAGACCATTCTCAACCCTTCCACAGTCCCGTATAACATAGAACCAGGCTGTGTAGCTGGAGGCTGGGCAGGTGTCCCTCCTCAAACATGAAACCCTGCTTAGCCCTCTCACTGGCATTGGGAAATTAACAAGGAGCCCTGGCCACGGAGAGAAGAATTTTACAGCAACCTTAAAATAGCTGAATTAGACCCCTGAGAAACTCAACCAAAGTTTTTGTCCCAACCCATAGGGAGTCAGTGACTGTATATATACAGCTCCAAGCCTGCTAGGGTCTTTCTGAAGCCAGATGGGTCCCTCACCAGCCATCCTCGGTGAGAAGAGTGACAGCAAGCTGGGAAGCACAGCCAGTGGTCTTGGGATGTTTGCACACGCCAGTGTGCACACATCTCTGTCATGGGTCTGAATATTTTTAATACTTTCTCAAAGCGAAGAGGCAAAGCCATTTGACAGCTGAGAAAGCATCTTTATTGACTTTTTACAAACCTTATGATATTCTAGGTGGATCGACACTTATCACAGCCCTTTAATCTGCCAAGCAGGATAATGTGTGCACGGATAATTTATCCACTGTGAGATTGAAATGCTCAATTTGGAATAACTTTCCCTACCCAGTAAATTGAGCATTACTCTGCGATTCTGAGGCTGAGAGAAAGCACATTTTAAAAGGCTTTGCTGGGTCCCTTTGTAATTAGTCGCAGCTTCCCTTGAATATTAATTTTGTCCTGTCTTTTTCAAGTGATTTAGAGTCCGTCACAGGAACTGCAGAGAGGATGTACCCTGAGAAGGGCGACAGCAAGCAGCGTAGTCTCCCACACCTATTATGAAGTAGGCTGCAGGACACGCCCTCTGCCCCTCCACACGAGTGTGGTTATCAGCACAAACAGTTGAATATTTACGCTAAGAGGATTGTCAGAATCTGCTTCTCTTGCTTTAATTCTTGTTTTAAATAAATAATGAGAACGTTTAAACACATTACTCTTCTTGGGGCCCCGAGGTCAGCTAATCTTATTATTTATGAAGTGATGTGCTACATAATAGTACTTAGTGCGTGTTAACAGATGCTATTATCAGGGTCTGATGCGGAGAGCAGAAGATATATTGGAATGTTACGTGTAATGTACGATGGATTGAGTGCATAGGATGCCGGTATAGCAATTAACCACGTGCGAAAATAGGTGTAAAGTTGAAGTATGCTTTCCCCTGGGAATCTCCTCACCATTAATAATCCCCCAGAGAAGAAATATCTTTCCATGAGGATCTTACCCAGTCTTGTGACTTGGAGTGGGCGTGACCACTCTTCAACTGACTGTGAGGAGAGGGGAGGGGCACCTACATAGCTGTTGTAAACACAGGTTTGGTGCGTGAGCTCTGCCTATAAGAAATCACTCATTATTTATTACATCCATGTCTTTCTGTGACCCTCATTTTTCAGATCTCTAGAGCTGAAACCAAAGCATTTCCCCAGCCCAATTTTAGATGAGCTCTACTCTCCAAGAGGGTGGTGCCTCAGAGATGTGAGGATGTTACCCCAACTTTCTCCTACCAGGCTATAATTTAGCTGCATATGATAATTAATTTCTCTACTATTGATGAATAATCCATTTAATAAAAACCGTGATTTAAGTGTTTTCCTTGGGGACTAACTCTTGCTAGCCTCTTAATTTAATTTGTGGAAGTTTCCCCACCTATTCATCAGTGGAAATGATTATTAACCTCTATTTGCATATATCGTTATAAACCTCTCTCTCCTTGGAGTGCCTTTTCTCTGAGCCCAGCAAGCTGGGACACTTGTAAATCTCCAGGATCTCCAAAGTCAATCCTGGTTCTGTAATATTGTTTAATCTATTCTTGGACGTTTTAATGCAGTAAATTCAATTTAATCTTTCCCAGTAATCTAGTAATACATCGAAATCCCACAAACATTTAAATCTGATAATGGCTTAATCACACACTTTAAATAACTGTTGAGATAATGAAAAAATAATTCACCATTTTAAAGGCAGAGTAACTCAATTTCCCTGGTGATTGGCTTTTCCGAAGCCACTGGAGATAATACAGATCTGGGAATTGGAAAAACCTGAAGCTCCAGCCCTCAGAGGTGTGTTTTTTCCGCCTTTCGGCTTTGCTCCCACTTCACGTTCACCTTCACAACTGTTGTTGGAGTGTTAACCATTCTCCACATCTCCCAGAAGCCTGGAACTTGCAGATTTCCCTCAGTGGATTAACTGCCTGCTCTTCCTCTCCTAGGTGCCAGTCCCGAGTCATCCGGACTTTGCCAGCGAATCAGAAACCAGACTGCCGGCCATACTGGGAGAAGGACGACCCTTCCATGCCTCTGCCCTTTGACCTCACAGATGTGGTTTCAGAGCTCAGAGGCCAGCTTCTGGAAGCAAAACCGTAGACAAAGCACAAGTCTTAGGTGGAGAAGCAAAAGATATCCTTGGCTTTCCTCCCCAAACCTTGGACAAGGGTAGTGTAGACGCCTCTCAACCCTTAGGTTACAGGACCTGGGTTCCCATTCAAAACAGCTAGAGAATAAAGCCCACAGATACTGAAATGTTGAAAAGTTACTGTGTTTTAGTCTGACTCGGTGTTAAATTAGAACCCACCCACCCCCCAAAAATATTCCCCACTCATTTTTCCCCCTTGGGAGCACTTTTGTCCCCAAGGTAGCAACAGGGATGAGCTAAGCCTACGACAAGCCTCACCTGTTTTCCTCTGGCTAGCCACCCCAGAGACTGGAGGTGGACTCAGCCATGGGACCACAGAATGGAGACTCTCATCATGGCTTCTAGCGTTTGGGCCATCCAAGATGGCCCAAATTCAGCTTAGTCATAGGTACAAATCCATTCTTCAGTTGTCCTGGTGGGTACTGGTGGCCACTATTTTAGACAGCACATACTGATGTTTCTGTGTTTCAAGTTTATGAGCCAGCATTTCCAGTGTTCTGTAGTGGCTGTTGCCATGGAAGAAAGCAATGAAAAGCCAAGAGCTGAAGAGTAACCTCTTCCCTCCTCGGAGACAAAACTCAATGAGGGCCTGATTGTGAGCCCTGTACACCACACATAGGAAGAAGGAGGAGGGACAAAGGAAACAGCCGCATCCTGTCTTTATGGGGCTTCCCTGATCCAGTGACCTAGACCAGCCCTAGGGACACTATTTCATGCAGTTAGTGTTTCTCCTAGAATCTCCCCATTCATAGGTTCTAACAGGAGGCATGGGGACTTGAAGGACTCAATTCCCCATCCCAGTGATACACCGGAGCATCAGAGAGACCATGGAGAGATGTTAAGCCTGAACTCTGATTTCACAGTGCCAGGATTAAGACCCCCACCCACTCACTCTGTGACTTTTGCATGTCCTTGTGTCTCAGTTTTCTCATCTGTATGATGGTACGTGTTAAAGTGTAAACCCCTAACGTGAAGATTAAGTGACATGACGGAGCTACAGACCTAGAGCAAGTTCTAGCATCCTGCTAAGCTTGGTTACGTCAGCTGACCCGAGTGTAGCTGTCTTCCTCTTCCTTCCGCTCTGCAGTTCTCGGCTGCCGCCATCTGTCTCACGGCTCACATCTTTCTCTGCTGACCTGAGACCTTTGGGTGGCCCCAGGAACGTTGACCACAGTTCGCCCCTTCCCTCAGCCCATGATTCTCTTGCAATTGGTCAGAACCTTCTGCATATGGAACGGTATACAACATAGTATTTTTTTGCTGCAGCAGGATTCCATTTAAGGTGCCTTGCTGCCCAGAGTTAGCCACAGAAGCTGCAAATTCATAAGAGGCTAGGATTTCCTGGTGCAGGGACACAAGTGTCTTAGACCTTTTCCTGCTCCCTTTTGCCTCTGAGCAGGGGCTTCTTCATCAGTAGAGAGGCGAGGCAGATCCTCACAGGGCCCTGACACAGATGAAATGAAATGACCTAAGGAAGAGTCTAGGTGGCTTCAGATCTGGCTCTGTGGTTTATTAAGCCCCATGATATTTCCTCTTTGTTCTATTTCACTAGGTGCCAAAATTAAAAAAAAAAAAAAACGGGAGATTCCACATACAATAAAAATGTCCACATTCTCTTTAGAAGTCAGGACACCCATGAGCCCCTGGGTCTCCATACTCACAGGACAGTGGCTTGGCAGTGTCTGCGACCTCTGTGCCCTGCCGTGCGTGACCCTGCTGCTCCCCATGTAGATGTGCCCCCCCCCCCCAGCAGCGCTTTCTAAACCTGCTTGCTCACACCCTATAGTAGAAAGCAGAACTGACTGCTGCTCACCACATGTCTCTCCTGTTGAACTGTGTTCACGGTCTGCGTGTACTGCTGTGCTGTGTGCATCCGATCATACACAATAAAGAATTAAAAGATGAGAAACCACAGAGTGCCTGTGTTTTTCTCCTTGAATACACCAGTACCCCCCCCAATTTTGCTGGCTGGGTGAAAGTGGCTCTCACGTGCTCCGGTTGCTCCCGCCAGCTTTCCTACCAGCCTTTCCTGGCTGGCAGGTTATAGTTCACTTGAGAAAAGTGGTCTGAAAGATACATTACACTTGGGGGCTTTTCACCTTCGTCTTTCCAGACTCCAGCAGTATGGGGAGCCCTAGGTCAGATACTACCACCAATCTCTGTCTGCCAGGGACTCTGAGGTTCATGGAGGCCCAGGCTACAGAGTGACCCACTTAGGAATTTATACTGTCATCAGGAGACAGACAAGAAACCAAAACCGTGATAAGATCGTTGTAGGAGCTTGTGCTTGCGATGGAAACTACATGGGCCATGGAGGGGAACTAGTGACCAGTGACAGAAGAGAGGGAGCGGTAGGGAAAACTGGTCCAGAAGAAGGGATAGCAGTCACAAAGACTCCAAGGCTGGGGGACCCTTGGAAAAGTGGCTTCAAGGAAGGGGAGGGGCTTTTGTGGCCCAGGAAGAGAAAGGCAGGAGAGTCCTATTGTCCCTACTAGAGCAAAGACCGAAATGACATTCCCTGAGAAACATGGGGGGTTTCCCACAGGGGGGGGGGGGGGGGCACTTGATGAGATCTTTTATGCTTTCAGCCGTCCCTCTGACTAATTCCTGGACCCTAAGGGTCATGGGGAGGAGCGGGCTCCGTTCCAGAGAGCATCTTGGCAGTCAGGAATTCCATGTGGTTGGAAGGATGCAAGCGGCCACCTCTGGTGTGCAGAGTCCAACAGCCCGTCCATTCCTGCTCTTACCAGCAGCCTCCTGCCTGACAGAATTTTCTAGACAGAAAGGAGTGGGGTCATGGCATGGCTTGTGACACAATTTTAGTAATAAGCTTCCAAATCCATCACTAAGTGAATGGAGGGGTGCCAGAAGTGAGCGAGATTGCATGAGCCCTGCCTAATGCTGGGGCGCAGGCTTTGTGTGTGTTTCCAGGGAAGGTATTTTCCAATGCAACTTTTTTTTTTTTTTTTTTGCCTGCTCTAGTTAAGGCTGATTTTACCACTGGGCAAATTGCATACATTTGGATCCATGCCACGCTAAATACTGTTTATTCTGTGGATCTGTCAGAGGCGAGTGCATGGAAGACAAGGGGATTCTGATTTGAAAAGGCAATTCTCATCCAAACAGGTTCAGATGGAGCGAAGCGGCACGCGGATTAAAAGGCGCTGAAGTGGTAATGCCGTTTATCCAGTTTGCCTTTGTTACTCTGTGATTAAATGGTATTTTTAATTAAGTTTCATTGGGAGCCATAGGTATCGAGGTGGTGAAATCAATTTGACAACCATAAAGAGGGAGGAAGGCGCCGGCGGGTTGAAATGACTGCCACCGAGACAGCCGGGAGAGTGCAGCTCTGAGAGGACCCAAGAAGAAGGCAGACAGCTACCATGGCTTCTGAGGATGAAGATGCCCAGTGCTGCCGCTGCTGCGTTTGGGAGGCTGTTTTCAGCAAAAGGAGGACTCTTGCTTCCCTGAGACACGCAGATAGATTCGGACAGACTCCAGAGGCCCATTCCCATTTCTGCTGTGTGTACAATGAATGTCCAAGGTAGAATGTTCTCCCAAGGCCCCAAGCAGCCACGTCCATAATCCTCCTTTATCACATGGTTCACTTTCCCTCAGAGCCTTGCCAGTACAGGTTCTTCCCGGTAGCTAGCCTAAATCTTCCAACGTTGGAAGCTAGTTTCCTTTGTAGGTCATCCCCATCTATCCAGCTGGCATCTGACTTCCCAGTTCCCAGTTGCTGAGTGGCAACTGGCAACTGACTTCCTGGGTCTTGGCTAGTTGTGCATGCGACCCTAAGGACTTCCCACGCCTTTCACGCCTCTCTTCCCGTCTACAAAACGGAAGGTGTAGCGATGTGGCTATGGCCCTGAGCAGGTCATGAAGGTTCGGCAAGTTCAATCCCGGAATGCGCAGGTCTTGAGGGAGAACCAGCTGTTATGTACCAGTTTCCTGACATCCAAGCTCTAGCTCTCTGACTCAGGCAAATGGCTAACTGCCCTGAGATCCATCCAGTCTCATGGACGCAGGGTGGGAGCGAGCGCTCTGTCGTGCCCCGCCCCCTGCAGTCACGTGGTCGGCGAGTCCCATCATATCTCAGTAATCGGTGCTTGTCAGTTACTATAATCAACAACACCCCAACCAAAATATCCAGTAGTCACCAAGAAAGAGAGCACAGCTAGCTACAGTTCGCTTAAGAAGAGAATGCCACTAGCACAGATTTATTCCAATGGCTCTTCACCGCTTCCATTTTTTTTTTTCTCAGCAGATGGCCCGGAACTTCTTATAAATGAGATAGTATGAAAAATGATTCCTTCATACTGCCATTACTGCAGCAGGATTAGGTCACCCCTGGCAATTTCAGATTTGCTTAAAAACATTCGTGCCTCACCTTCTAATGGATGGCCTGTGTACAATTGTTTATTGACTCAGATGCCTAAGGACGAGGGTCAGCCCGCTTCGGGGGGAGGGAAGCATTAATTAACTCCTACCATTAGACTCGGTGATTCTTTTCCAATGACGCAGTGCATGACTTTGTCGCGTTTACTTTTCATCAGTCCTGAAAGAATTGCGGTGAGCCAGCGCCCCCCCCCCCCCCCCCCGCACATATGTGTCGGGCTAAAATGGATCACGGCAGATACAGATCTGTTTGCCTGTCTGCACTTGCCTTTAGACAAAATTCATCAATTTTATAAAAGCTACTGACTATCCCGTCACCGATACTAATGAAGGGCTTCCAACCTGGGCTTTCCCATTGTTTTCAACCTGCAGAGGCGGCAGCGTGCTGGCCTTAGACCCGCATACAAGGTCACTCTGTGGGAACTACTTTCTCAAAAGTACAATGGTTCTGAAACTAGCCCTTGGGTCATCTGGTTGGTGACTGTGTGATGCTCAGTCTTGCCTGGTGTCACATTAAGATCACTCATGGAGCTAGAGGGGTAGCTAGCTCACTGGCAGAACACTTGCCCAGTATATATGCAAGTCCTGGGTTTCATTCACAGCTCTGCAAACATGTAAAGGTGGAGGAGAATCAACATCCATCACTCCATGATACCAGTATTGAAGTGACCTTCCAGCCCTTCTAAACACAAGGACATCCTAAGCCAGAGGGAGCCTCATGGTTAAACCCACTGGTCCCATGATCTCTGGATGATTCCTTCCCCCTAGGGAGATATTGTAAGTACTCAAGCCTATTCAGATAGAGAGTGTGGCTAAGGCTCCAGGAACATTTCTTGCTTCTGACCAGGCAACACAGTGGCAAGTAGCTCACACCGGTACACCCTGTGACAATACCAAAGCTGAGCACAGCTGTGTTCCATTCTTCATCAAATCATCCTAGAGCTTCGGATACTGCAGGGAAAGTGAATATGCTTCCAGTTCCTTCTTAGCAAAATGGCTGCTCCACCCCACTCCCACCCCCCTCACACACGCACCAATAACCCCAGTTTTCCTTTCAAATGAAGAATGGAAAGCAAGCCCCTCTCTCCCTCTCCCCATCCCCCCAACTCTTCTGACAGTGAGTTACACTTGATTACAGTGATTAGAGTAGGGAAGGAAGCAAGCCAGGTGTATAGGATTCCCACTGTCCCCCTCTCCTGCTCCCAGCAGGGTCAGGCTGAGAGGCGGCCCAGCGACTATGTGAACAATCAAGCCCTGTTTACCATGGATGCTTAGTTTTCTTTCTACAAAATCAAAACAGAGTTTAGTGGGCAGTGTATTTCATACATGCCCCTTGATCAATGCAATGATCTGTCAGAAGCCATTAAAGCCCCCATTAGCTCGAATGCATTCAAAGCTAAAGTATCGGATCATTTAAGGGCCACAGTGATTGTTTTTAATATACTATACATTGATTTCTCCCCATGAGCAGCAACATAAGTTTGAAACTAACTGTGTACGACTCCCGGCCCCATTTGCTGTCTCCAGCCCTCTGTGAGAAGCTTGCTTTCATTTGACCAGAAAGCACTTGGGTATAGTTTTCAAAGCCATGTGACCGCTGGTGGAGATCCCGACGGTTATTATTTTTCCAGAACTTTCTTCTATTTCTTGGTCCCCATTGAGTGAGCTGTGCGTGCAGAAGGGAGAAGCATTCCTGCAGAGGGGCTCGAATGAAAGACAAGGGAGGAAATCTTTCTGAAAGCATGAAGCCCAGCAGAGGCCAACATGGAAGTGAGTCTGACAGTGTACACAGCCAGGGAGAGCCTGTGCCCAGACCATGAGGGACTCATGTGGCTGTGTTGAGGACAACCTCGTTCGGTCTGCCGGTAGAGCTGAAGGGTGGAAGAGGGTAAGGGGGTAGCAAAGGTGGCCTTCTTAGCTCCGCCAGTGCTGACAATTCTTCTTGTCTTAATACTGCAGATCCATTGAACAGACACCTGTTGATTCCTTCATAAACACAGTGGGAGCTCTGAGACCTTCCCAAACAGCCATTCTGCTTCTGGCTCTTTGCCTTTTGATGCAGGGCCTGAGAATGGAGAAGCGACTTGTCTGAAGAGAATCTATAGCCTATTTGCAAGGGCATGTTATCCCAAGCAGAAGAAGGATTTCTATGTCATGCCCATTTTACAGATGGAGCAAGTAAAGCCCAGATGGGAACAATTAGGTTATATAAGGTAAATGGCATAAATTGGGCTTTGAGTTTCTGATGTTTAGTGGGATTTGGGAACAGTACTTTCTAACTCAACCTCCCACATAAACCTGCGTTCTATTGAAGACAATGATTCTGGATCCCTTGGTGGAATGGCCTTTTCCACCAATTCTGGCTCAGAAAGGACCAGTTTTGTCAGCCTGGAAAACAATTATGTCATTAATAGCTTTTCTTTAGCCACAACTCTCCGTGGGACTTGGGTAAGATTCACTGCCTGAGTGAGCCACTGAGATGTGTGTTCACAATTCAGGATAAGACTCAAAGAAGCCAGGCTGATCATCAGAATGACAGAGCTGAGCCTGATGACCCAAGCCTGCCATCCCTGCCACTCAGCAGGCGGCAGCAGGAAGGACAAGCATGCAAGGCCTACCTAAACTACAGAGTGAGGTCCAGGCCAGCCTCGGAAACTGCAAGAGGGACCTTGTCTCAAAACACTAAGTTAAAAAGTAAAGAAGTGAAGAGAAGAGGAGGCTGGAGATGTGGCTCACTGGTAGAGAGCTTGCCTAGCATATGCGCGGCCCTAGATGTGACCCTGAGCACCACAAAATGACAGATGGCAGAGCAAGCAAAAGAGACGACAGGGAAATCTCTAGCAAGAGTCAGGAAAGCCCAGCCCTCAGCTATGTCCAGCTCAGGAGTGTTCGGATCAAATAAAACTTTATTGAGGCACAGCTGCACCGTGTGTTTACACACTGTCTGCGGATGCCTTCTCACCATTGCAGCAGAGCAGAGTGGGTAGGCCCCAAGATCCCCACATGCTCATTACAAGGCTAGAACATGCAGCACTGACCAAGGACCGGCTCAGTGGGGTGACGGGTCATTGTGACCATGTGTGTTAAGTGGTGAACATTATGCCCAGCTCTTAGGGACTGTTCAGTGTATGTAAATTATGATGATATGTGCATGGTAGCTCCCCCAAAATACTCATCCCAAGAAAAGGGGGAGGGCAATGAAAAGCAATGTTGGAATGGAGCTGACAGAAAGCTGCCTCTGGATCGAAGTGACCTGAGCTAGGAAAAGAGTCACCAGGAGAGGTCACACTAAGGGGACAGAGAGTTGTCCTGGCTTTCTCCACCACATAACTCATCCCCACTGAGGAGACTCTGAAGACAGGTAGGCTGAGCCTGATCTTCTGAGGAGGCCTGCTGACTGTTCTCCATGCTCCTGAGCCCCACTGGTTGTCAGAGCTTGGGTGATTGCAATGTTTCCTTGGGAGAGGTGGTTATCTCATTCTGGAATGTCCTAGAGTGCAGGGTGTGCTTTGTGGCCTCCAGGGCTCACTCTGCTTGTTAGGAAGGGTCAGTAACACACAGCTGCTACTTTTTTGTGTTATTTTGGAAGAGGGTTCTATTATGTGTTTCTTTGTTATTTGTTTGTTTATTTTTCTTTTGTGACAGGGGCTTGCTCTGTAGACGGGGCTAGCTTTGAACTTAGGATCCTTCTGCCTGGCCCTCCAGAGTGCCGGGGTTATGCCATCTGATGTATACCTGCTTATAACTCCGCGCTAGATAGTTGTTTCTTCTTCTTCTTCTTCTTCTTCTTCTTCTTCTTCTTCTTCTTCTTCT
>CAJQZJ010032284.1:3246895-3276919 GCA_907164525.1 Lophiomys imhausi
CTTCTTCTTCTTCTTCTTCTTCTTCTTCTTCTTCTTCTTCTTCTTCTCCTTTTTCTTCTTCTCCTCTCCTCCTCCTCATCTCTGTCTCCTTCCTCTTCCTCCTCTTCTTCCTCTTCCTCCTATATTTTGAGATTATAATATAATTACATCATTTCCCCCTCTGCTTTCCTCCTTCCAGACCCTCCCATCTACCCTCCTTGCTCTCTTTCAAAGGCGTGCCTCCATTAATTTTTATGACATGGATATATGTATGTGTATACACATATGTGTTCCTAAACACATAAGCACGGCACACACATATAGTTTACCAAGATGTCTGCCTAAGCATGAGCCAAACAAGGACAGCAATAGGCATGTTAAAACGGACAGGGGAAAGCCTAGCAATCCTTAACCCCCTACACAAAGAACTACAGGCAACAAGGAATACCTGAGAGTGGGAGAAATAGTTTTCCCAAAGAAATGTACACCTATTGGTTATCCAATACCAAGTGGTCAGCTCTGAGAGCCCCCAGTTTTATATATTTAGATTTCCAAATTCCAAATTGCTCACTGGCACCCCAGCACTGCAAAGTGAACCTCACTCTCTGCCGCCCTGTTCTTGGTATCATGGTGTACTGTGTGTTGTTCTTTAGTCTCTTAGCACCCCAGACTTTCCAAGGTTCCCCTGTCTGCCTTCCATAACGCCTCTCTTTCCACTGCAACATTTGAGTCACCAGGAACTCACCATGTTAATCAGCCTCATTTGTTGCTATTAACGTGTTTACAAGTAAATGGCATGTCAAACGTGATCTTCATATTAAATTATCAAATACTAGAGGGCAAGCTTACAGAACCAAACTTTTTGCTTCTGTTTGGTCCCATTCCACACTAACGCCTCAACTCATATCCCCAAAGTCATTCAATAGAATTAACATTCCCGGAAGGCCTTTATCTGATAGGTAACAGGTGCTCAATAAATACTTGGTGGTGACATGGAACTAACCTAGCCATTCCCTACTTTTAAAAGCCTTTGAGCCCTGTTTTCCTCCTGACTTTCTGTCTGTGGCATAGGGCTGTAGAAATCACCCCCATCCTTTTTCCACCCCTGAAACAAACACTCTCCTCACCTTGGCTTCCATGGCACCTGCTTTGCACCATATCCTACATTGCCCCGTGGCTCTGGCCACCATAAGGCTAGGTAAAGTGGCCATGATCATGGCAGATTCTTGACAGTGGGTAAGAAAATAAGACTGAGGGCAGGTGGGGCTGGGGTGTGTGTGGTCACCAGAGTTATGAACAGTGGCTAAGGAGGTACCACGGGGAGGGCCCTGGTGAGTGAACCAAGGGTGAAGACATAGAGGTCTACAGAAGGCCTTAGTTAGTTGGGCCTAGAATTAAAGGGGCCAAGGAAGCACCCCAGGAAGGAACGTGCAAGGCCCTGTTGTGAGGTGGAGGCGTGGCCATGTCACTGTTGCTGTGTCCTGAGCCCATGTGGCTGTCTCCATGGCCTTGTAGTACTGCTCAGTGGTATTCGTGTTATATGGACCATGGCATTCAGTACATTGACCCACTCCCGGCAAAGCTCCAGAGATAAAACTCCCAAAGGCAAACTGCTTTAGCCAGGGGAGGCAGATGCAGGGGTGTGGAAGCCCAGTGTCACTGCTGGGGGTGTTGGGCTTAGGTCATCAAGACTGATTTCAGACCCCACCTCCTGAATCACCAGGTCCCTATGGCAATGGAACATGCTGGGAATATTTAACTGGAGAATTAGGTTGCCTGTGCTCAGCAAACACACGCAAAAGCAAACTGCACAGGGTTACCATCCCCAAGTTACATACAGAGAGCTTGGGGCATGGGGGAGGGCACAGAGTCACAGCGCCATGGGGGCAGAGCTATTGGGCAGTTCTGTCATGCTATGGAGACAGCCACAAGGGCACAGGGCCAAACCACAGCACCATGTGTCTTTTAAGCACAAACAGGCATGGCCTCTTCCGTTCCTCACCATCTACTCTACACGGAGTGAGCAGCTACCCAGACATTATGCCAAAGAGGATCAGCAGGAAGCCCCTCAGCAGGAGGAAAGCCGCACACACATTAGCAATCAGCACAGATTCAAACTGTCTTGAGAGGTGGCTCAGTGGTTAAGAGGTCTGGCTGCTCTTCCAGGGGACCTGGGTGAAATTCCCAGCTTCCACATTGTGGCTCACAACTGCCTGTAACTCCACTTCCTTGGTATCGGATGCCCTCTTCCAGCCTTGGTAGGCACCAGACACATGAGGTGCAGCCAAAATACCCATTCATATAAAATGACAATTAAAAAGAAACTGAGATGTCACCACACACCTACAACAGTGGTTATCATCTTAGCCACAGTGATGACACCGCATCTGGTGGGGTGCAGAAGGTTGGGCCTTCTGTGTTGCTGGTGAGAATAGTCAATGGGACAGCTGCTCTAGAAAGTAGGTGGAACATTTCTTATTTAAATTCATTTATTTGCAGTGCCGGGGATCCTACCCAGCCTTGTGCACACTAGGAAGACACTTGGCCTCACCTGTATCCTTAGCCCCATAACTTCCTATAAAACTTGACACAGAGCCCTGGCAAGTACCCCACTGTGCAGTGGTAAGATTGCTGCATATGGGGTTCAACACGCCATATTCTGGGACCCCGCTATAAGCCCACGCACAGCAGTAAGCTGTGGGCAAATTACCACTCTCTCAGTGCTCCTGTTTCCCTTCTACAGAACGGGGCTGCTCACAGAGTTGCTTGAGGGGCACTTTGGAGCACAAAAGTCAGCAAGATCCATGGCAACGGCCCAGGAGTGTTGAAGGTTAACTGTGGGATGGTACCCTGGCTTTTTGATGCTTGGGACTGTTGTTTCTTTGGTGCTGGGTGGTATCTCAGGGGGGAGGACAGCTGCTGTCTGTTATTGTATAAAAGAAGATGAGTTTTTGTCCCAGACAAAAATCAAAGGCCCCAGCTCAAAAGGCCTTCTATCTGAAAGCTTCCCAAGCCTTACCAGCTGAGAGGCTTAAGTTGCCTCCAGTCTCCTCAGAACGGAGGGAGAATGGACTTGGAGTAGGGGCAGCATCTCCAAGGACCATTCAAGGGTATGGCAGACATGGGGAGGGATGCTGGTTCTTTGTTATTTTTAAGATTTATTTATCTGCTTCATGTGTATGAATGTTTTGCTCGGATGTGTGTATATGTGCTGTGTGTTTGTGTTTCTTGGATCCCTTCGAATTGGGGTCATCAATGGTTATGACCCATTATGTGGGTCCTGGAAATTGAACCTTTGCAAACCTAGGTCCTTTGTAAGAACAACAAGTGCTCTTAATTGCTAAGCCATCTCTCCAGCCCCTGGGGTCTGGTTCTTAAGTATTCTAGAAGCTACTAAAGTTGGTAGAGTAAAGTGAATGGATGAACCCACTCCCAAATTTAAAAAGAGTATTTTTTCAACTTCATATAAGACCAGAGGAAAAGGACACCTTTGCTCTGTCCTCTCTGTCTTCTCACATAGTCCTCTCTGCCTCCCCTAACTCAACTCAGGTGCTCCCCTACTGCAAGGCTTGTGCTCCAATCTCTGCTGGCACTTGCTCCTCCCTACCCACGAGGGGAGCTGGCTGCTTGTCTCTTTTCATTGCCCTCTCCACTGGCACCTCAGACCTTTCTCTCACCCCTTTCTTCACTATCCTCTATAAAATTTAAGTTTAGGGTTCAACATTAACCCCCAAATAACATTTGCAATGGCAACTTTATTGAGACATTATTCATATCCCCAAACCACCAAAATAAGAGATTTCAGATTGTCTTTAATTGTTTCCTCGAGGTTTTTGTTTGTTTGTTGTTGTTTGGGTTTTGTTTTTGGGTTTTTGTTTGTTTGTTTGTTTTGTTTTGTTTTTTTGATTGTGTCTTCTAGAGGGGTTGTTGTGGTTTTCTATTCTGATGTATCTCTGATATCAGGGGACGTCCTAAGACAGCCTGTGCCTTGCCACTTTAATTGTAATGACATACCTTACAATTGAAGGAATCTCCAAGTCGATGAAATACAGCTTCTAAAGTTCCTACAATCATTTATTCTAAAGAGTCCTCAAGCCCACATTTCTGCCAGACTGGTGGCAAAGATGTTAAACCGGCTGTGATCGACATTCTCTTGGGCACCCTCGCATTAGTCAAGTCACAAGGGTGCGGGCCTGGGACACACGGGGTTGGATGGGGTGGGTCACCACATTTTAGTTGTTACTGTCCGTTTTAGAATCTCTCCTCCTTTTCTTTCTGGTTTTCAGATACCTACTGGAGGAGTTCTCTTCTTTTGAGAAGGTTAAAAAAAAAGATTGCGGAAATGTGTTTGAAAGCTGCTATCAAGGTGAATGTGGCATGGGTCTGGGGCTTGCTGACTGCCACTGGCAGTTTGCATTTAAGCAAGCACGACTTTGATTTAAGAATCTGACTCAGTGGGTAATCTATCCACGGCAGGAGGCGACGTATACACTGCTTCCACCAGGCACACCAAGTTCTTCTGCGATGTGTTTATTTCTGAGTGGTTATGTACTTAATAAATAATGCGTTTCAGTGGGTATTATTTTCATTTCAGTGTTTAATACCTCCGCAGTCTGTCTCGGATTCAGGGTTGAATGGCACCTCGTAAATTACAAGCCAATATTAGCCGCTCCCTCCTTGCATCTTAATTATTGGGTTGAAAAGAAAGAGCAGGTTTTATAAGCATTCATATTTTCTGTTTACAAGGCTTTTACTGACATCTAATAAATTTAATTACCTCTAATAAGAAGAGGAAATGAAGTTCTATTTAGCAAATTCATAGCTTTGAAATGCATCTTGTAGTTTTACGAGGACCACAAGCTCCAGGAAGGTGAAAGCTATTTAGGGACTGTGGCTGGGTTCAGCTAACTGCAAAACTGGTCAATTATTTTCGTTTCCATTTTATTGCTCAACCTCTAGGGTAAACTGGGGGGCTAGCCGAGAAAGCCGCCTCTCAGGAACTTTAAGCTTAACAGGGCTGGAGCGCGGTTCTGTATTAAAAGGGACAATTTTCAAACATAATTTTAAGCTTGGAAATAGACTGTGTCTTGACCTATCTCATTTCAAGAGCTAGCTGGTCCTTTGGCCACTTTGTTTTGTTCCTGTTATGGGCCCACTGCTCCTTCAGCAGTAGTCGGGTCAGGGTGGAGGAGGAGTCCTGGAACAGGTGCCAAGATCATGGACTCACAATGTGACTGGGCTGCAGAGGAAACCATTGTGTGCTACAGCTGCTTCCAAAAAACATCAGAGGGGAACTCCGCTGGCTTCCAGAGACTGTGTTCAGGACCTCCAGTAGGAAAGCCTGTAAATGTTGAAGGATTTGTTTTATGGGGCATGGGAAAGTTCATTTGGATTTACTTAGAGGTCTAATATCTTCCCAAACAATACTCCACAGGCTTCTAGATTTCTTTTTATTGGAGTGTCTCCTACACAGGAAAACACATAGGGAATAACACTTCCCAGGGAGGGTTCTCCCTTCAAAAGTGAAAAATAGCCAAGCATGGTACACAGTTCTAATCCCAGTACTAGAAAGGCCAACACAAGAAGATCACAAATCCTATCCAGCCTGAGCTACATAGAGAGTTCCAGAGTTGCCTGGGCTATCTGCTCTGTGGTAAGGCTGTCTCTCTGAGTGTTTATGTACTCTGGGTGTTAATGAGGGCCTCTGGGGGGATGGTGATCTCTGCAGGGGCCCTCAGGCTGGGAGCCCCTGTCACAGTCAGCCAGTGGCTGTCACTCAGGGTTGCTTGGGGTTGACTGCCCCTCCACTTGGTCATCACCACCTAGCTCTCATCTCTTCAGTCAGTGTCTCCATGTCCTTGCAGCTGCCTCAGGGTCCTGCTTCTCCTGCGCTCACCAGTCTGTGCTCTGTATGGCTCCCACTGGGACATCAGCAGCCTGGTGCTCCCAGTCTTGGTCCTTCTATCCCCTCATCCATAGCAGTGGCCAAAATTAGCTTCTCAGTCAATGATCAAACCCCAAAGAGGCCTCTCATTCCACATCTATCCCTGTATCAGCATCCCGAACGCTCGGTCTGCTCAGGCAGCGGTTCAGCTTCCCCAGATAAACCTGTTGCTTGCAGCTGCCCTGAGTCCTTTGCTGTGGCAGCCAGAGAAGGGCTGGTCACAGCAGAGACAGATGGAACCCTTGCCATGTCTCGTAATCTGCACTGGAAAGCAAGAAAGACCATCTTCGAGCATATTTTATGGCATTTCAATTCCTGCTTTTGTGAATTGCTTGTTTGAATCCTTTGTCATTCAAAAATTCATTTTCAATGACTTGTGGGAGATTTTTGCATATTTTCATATTATTCCTCTGTTTGTTAAATACTGTCTTCCCATGCTGAATGTATTATTTTTATTATATACATGATATCTCTTATCACATACAAGCATTTGATTTTCAGTGTCAAATTTCTTAATATTTTCTATTACTGCTTCTCCTTTCAGTCTTACAAGCTCTCCACACAAATAGCTTTTTATGTGGAGAAAATGAAAAACTCCTTGTTTTCTTTTGATGCTTTTTTTTTCTTTATTTTTTTGCCTTCAGATCTCTAATTCATCAGACATTTTTGTGAATGAGGTGAGGAAACAGTTCAATCCCCACCACTAATCCTGTTGTCTTAACACCAGTCAAAGTCAAACCAAGCCTTTCAAATCCATCTATTTTTTTCTCCTTTTTTTTTTTGATCAAATTTCTTTTTTATAGAATTCGTTATTTTTATTTGGATTTGGTGTTTTGCCTGCATGTGTGTCTGTGTGAGGGTGTCAGATCCTCTGGAATAGGAGTTACAGACAATTGTGAGCTGCCATGTGGGTGCTGGGAATTGAACCCGTGTTCTTCTTCTGGAAAAGCAGCCAGTGCTCTCAGCTGATGAACCAACTCTCCAGCCCGAGAATCCGTCTTTTTTGTTTGTTACTTCAAATTACATCTCCATCATAGCTCCCTCCCTCCACGGACACACTCTCCCATCCTCCCCCCTCTCCCACCTATCCTACTCCTCTGGTGAGGGGGGCCCCACATATCAGCCCCCCTCAGTTCATCAGTCACAAGAGGGCTAAGAGCTTCTTCTTGCACTGGGGGCCTACATGGCAGCTCCACTAGGGCAAAATGTCCCACTAACAGGAAACAAAGTTCATGCTCCTGTACCTTTCGGGAGAATCCGTCTTTTTAACATGCTAAACTCTAATTTTTGTGGGACTTGAGGGTTTGCACTGAATACCTGCACTTTCTCAGTGAGCACAGATGACCATTTGTGGAGAACAGGAAGCAAGAAGAGCGTCTGTGGACAACAGTTGTGTCATGAAGCTTTGGCTGAAGCAGGGTGAGAGTGTGCAGAGGGGTGGAGCCTGTCACTGGGACCTAGCATCTCTACACGGCACTCTAGCACATGCAGCTGTTCTGGATAGACAGGACATCTGTCTATCCTGTTTGCTGTCTTTGCCATCTAGAACAGCATGTGACACACAGGAAACATTCATTAAGTGCTCTCTGGATGAGTGAAAGAATTCTCAGAACAAATGGCTTTCCTGGGGGAGAGAGTGGAATGAGCCAAGAGAAGGAAACACAAGGCATGGGGGACAAACAGAAGGCTGCTGGACACACTGGTCAGACACAGCAAGCACCATCCTTGGGAGCTGCAAATATGTCATCCCAACTAGCATTTGCTTAAGATGCCAGAGGCAAAGCTCCTAGAAGAGTTCCTTTCTCAGTGAGGTAGGCGAGGGACTTGCTGGTTTCTGGACATTCATCTGTCCTGGATTACTGGTGGATTACTGTTAACCTGTGGATGAACACTTTGTAACTTCTTCCTCCTGGCTGTTGTCAAGAACAGTGCCCTAAGCTCGGTTCTGGTGCGCAAAGTCCAGAGTCCCTGCTTTCAGTTCTTTTGTGTGTGACTCACAATTGCTAGGTCACATGGTGATCCTGGGCTTGCTGAGGTTCCACCAGAATGTTCTCCTCACTGAAGTATACAGGGTTCTGATATGTCTGCATCTGCCCAGCGTTTGTTTCCATCCTCCTGCTGCGAAAGGGAACAGCATTTTGGTCCCCAGTTTCTCCCCAGTCATTTTGTGTGGGTTTTAGTTCATTTCTGTTTGTTTGGTGTTTTTTTTGTTTTGTTTTGTTTTTGGTCTTTTCTTTGTCAGCTGCATACAAAGCCATAGTTGTCACTGTCCCCTGAGTCCCCCACAATTCCCACTGTTCCCAACCACTAGCTAATTCACTTTTTTTTTTTTTTTTTTTTTTTTTTTTTTGGTTTTTCGAGACAGGGTTTCTCTGTTTAACAGCTCTGGCTGTCCTGGAATCGCTTTGTAGACCAGGCTGGCCTTGAACTCGCAAAGATCCGCCTGCCTCTGCCTCCCAAGTGCTGGGATTAAAGGCGTGTGCCACCACTTTTACTCTAGTATAAAAGAGGCAGATTTGCTAAACTGTGGCACAGAGAATTTGGTCTCTTCCTCTCTGTCCTTCATGTGTCACCTGACCCTTTCCCAATGCCCCTCCTTATGACCTCACTTCCAACCAAAGTACTCATTTATAATAACAAGAGCAAGACCTCCCAGGAGCACCGTCATTTTCACACAGGGAGGAGTCCTCACAAAGGACTATATCGCCAATGACTCAAGATCAGTTTTCAGGGAGGAAAGTATTTGGGGGAAGGCACCCCTAAAACTGAGAATAGTAACATCTCACAGAAGAACGTCCCACCCACAACCACATTCCACGTCACGGATGTCTGCCTATAGAATCGTTGTCTGGTTGCTGTATTTGAATTAGGCACTCCTATTTAAATGGTACAATTAACACAGCTCCTAGAGAGCCCATAAAGCCTCAAACAGTGTTACTGGAACTAGGCCTTCAGTAGGACTGATGTTGGCCCCAACATCCTGCAACACACGTGGCACTGCAGGACTAAGGTGGGGGACATCTGCCAGCCACCTCCAGGTGGCCCCTCTTTCCTTGTCCCCAGCCCAAAGGCCTCATCCTTGACCCTTTATGAGGGCAACTTTTTCTAAGAGTGAGCTGCCAGCTATCAAATTCTGCAGAGATGAGCCCCGCCCCCAGAGGCCAGCCATTGGCCAGTTTTCCCACGTGTCTGATGCGTAGCTTGGGATGTTGAGTGACTCCTTTTCTCAGTGCAGCAGGAGGGACTTTTACCCACTTCAGGACGAATGCCAAGAGGCCCCTCCCAAAGTAGACTTTGCAGGACAAAAGCCACCCATGGAGCTGCCAAAAGTCCAGAAATGCCGGACCTCGGTTCCCTGTGACTCTTTCCATCCTCAGCGTGCAGAGTGGGCTTTCTCCCACATGGCTGCCTGGAGACAGCAACATGGGACATCAGATTGCATGCAAGGATCTGACTGCAGGAGTTCATTGAGCACTGGCCAGGAACCTTCCAAGGCCTTTGGAAGTTCAATTCTGAATTCAGAACTGACCAGGAAGAGGAGATGAAGTTTGATCACACTGGGCTTTGTCATCAAAGGGTGACTCAGCAAAGGGAACGAGAGGGGATGGAAAGGAGTCACCAAGCCACATCTCAGAGGGCATGTGTGCTGGAAATTTGGAGCAAAAACCTGGAAATCGGAGCTGGGAGGGTCTAGAAAACAAACTGTCCGGTATCTTCACTTAGGAAGGAAGGAAGCAGAGACCCTCTGCAGCCCTCTGACTGGTCCAAGGTCTTCCAGAGACTGGAGTACAGATGGACCTCCAAATTCTGAGTCCTTAGTGCAGATCACCTCTTAGATCGTGCAGACTGGAAGGGCCCTGAGCCTTTAGAGGAATCAGAACAGTTCTTGTCCACTGAGCCTTACAGTGGTTGAAAGTACATGGATTCCCCCTGGGCCTCTGAAGACCCAAGACTGGGTCACTCTGACAGGACGCGTGCCTCACGGTGGAGGCCTTCTGCTTCATTAGCCACTTCTGACTCTGTCCTTCAACCCACCAGCGATTTTCCTGACACCCAGCTCTGGTCTGTGCCAGTTCTTGCATCCAGTTCTGCACTAGCTTCCAGAACCTGCTTGGGACTTGCACGGCTAGTGTGGTTTTCTCTGTACTGACTTGCGTTCCGTCAAAATGAGGATTTGGAGTTTGATTTAGTCTCAGGAGGAAAGGAGGTCTCCTCCTTGGAAAGTTTCTCCCAACCGATGCATGTTACACTTGACCTTCCTGTTTTCTTCGGGGATCGTTTGAGCTGTTTGGGGGATTCTTATGGGCCTAGCCAGTGTTGAAATGAATTCACCATAGATAAAGGCGAAGAGGAGGACTCCAGTTTTACTAAGCCTTCCAGTCTGGTGTTTACCTGGTGGCTGCACCATCGAGGAGAGGAGCTGGATAGGAAGGAATGGAGATGGATGGATCTGATGAACTCAGTACCTGAGATGGTCAGCCACACTGCCAGCCTCACCACCACCTCCCCAAGATGGATCACACCATTGAAAAGTGAGCAGAGAAACACCCTGCCTCCTCATTTATTAGAGCCTAGAGAAAATGAATCGGGTTTGGAGCTCTTGGGGGTCAGCGCCGAGCACCAATTCCTTTTAGCTGGGAGGTGGAAGGCCTGGAAAGGTTAACAGCTGGGGACGTGCTGTCCCCAAGCTGTTTGCCAGCCCCAGGGAGAGGCTTAGGAGGTGGATGGGGGAGGACACACATTAGGGAATGAAGTTTGCTGTCTGACACCACTGGCCACGGAGGTGAAGGAGCGGTGACAGCGGATGATTTCTCAAGGGCGTTTTGTTTGCAGATGGCTTTCAAGTGATTTAGGCAGGTCATTTGTGGGTCGATACTTCTTCTCAGGAGTCCCTGAAATCCACATCTGCTTAATAGTTGAACCTAGGGAGCAGTTTTGTCTAGTGGTGAACTGCCTTGCAATGGTAGCTGCCATCTGATGACCTACTAGGTGCCACACCCTGTGTGGTCATCCTGTGTGTTTCTATCTACTTGTTTGCATCAGCATCAAAGGGATCAAATAAATGTCTCGGCTAGTGGCTCTGCACCGAACTGTCTAAATTGCCACGTTCCATCTGAAATGGACGTCATCTTCCAAAGCCAGTTTCTTTATCCATTAAATGAGATAGTGCATGCTAAGTCCTTGGCCCTGTACCTAGTACACAGTCAGTGCTCAGTAGTGACAGCTGAGGTTTGGATCTCAGGCCTGACTGGCCCCAGGGCCCGTCTTCACTTCCTAATACCATAGGAACCTTGATAAAATGAAGAAGTGATATTGTTTTGGTTTCAAAAATGGACTTATTTCCTTGCCAGGTACTAGTGGATGCTATTTTGACGGAGTAACTGTGCGCTCTTGGTGGGGAATTCCACCAGGCTGCTGGCCAGGCTAGGATCACACAGAAGTACCCAGCGTTCAGAGCCAGGCGGCCTGGGCCCACATCCCAGCTATACTACCACCACCACCAACCACTCTGCAGCCTTGGGTAGGTTAGCCACTGTGATGTTTGAACCTGAAATGCCTACATAGGTTCATGTTCCAAGCTCTTGTTCCCTGGCTGTCAGCACTGTCTGAGGAGGCCTTGGAAAACATAGATAATAGGTCCTGGGTCACCAGGAACAGGCCTTTGAAGGTTATCTTCTGCCATGGTGAACTGATCAGATCTCGCGCCACGGTGGACTGAAACATCAGAAACCACGAGCCAAAATAAGCGCTTCCACTCTTAAATTGCTTCAGTCGGGTATTTTGGTGACAGCGATACAAATGCAACTATTCCAGCCAACCATTGTGTGCCTTCAGTTTTATATAAAAGGTGAAAATGGTAACAGTACCTGCCTGCTATGTGGCTGAGGAGACTAACGAGTTCATATATGCAAATGCTCAGTGAATGCTGGCTCTGTGTGTGTGTGTGTATGTGTGTGTGTGTTAAAGAATGAGAATGTGCACGCGTGTGATATGTCCTAGTGTTCACTGAGGCCAGAAGGGAGCATCAGATTCCCTGGAGCTGGAGTTGTAGGTAGTTGTGAGTCTCTGGACATGGAGGGGCTGGGAAACAAATTCTGGGACTCTGCAAGAGCAGTGTGTGCTCTTAAGCATCGAGCCACCTCTCCAGCCCCTTCAAATGCTGGCTTTTATTATTACCGTCCTTTCATAAGCAGAGAATGGAAACATGGCCAGAATTTCACTGGCCAAAGGTTGAGTTAAAGGGGTACTAAGTGACACTGAAAGGCTGTGAAGGAGACATCAGGAGGCACTTTCTGGTATTTCTATATGTTAAACATGGGAACAAGGAAGAAAAGGAGATGAACTATCTGGAGGTGGCCAAAAATAGGTGTGTTGTCAAGAAAAGCATAGGAATGAGGTCAACAGACCCGAGTTCCCCTCCTGGCTTAGCCACTAGCAACCGTCGGGACCTGGCCCGGCACAAACTCCCTGGGAATCAGTCCCTTGAACTGTAAAATAAGATTCACTCAAGTCCATGCGTAGATAGTTTTTATTTTTTATTTTTTTTAACAAATGTCTATTTACCACTCACCATGCCTGGGGACACATGAAGGAAAAGCAACTATCATTCCTTTTGTGAGGAAGGCATAGGCAGGAAGTAACCCAACGGGGAAGTAATCATCTGTGGTGGCCAGAGACCTCCCCAAGCATTGAAACGGAGAACATCGGGGAGGCAGGTGGACAGCGAAGGCCTCTCTCGGAGGGAGCAACCTTGGTACAGATTCGAGGAAAGGTCAGATCTGTGGGAGCACATTCTAGGTAGAACTCTGGCACAAGACAGAGGAGGAGAATGGAGGCCTAGGTGGCAGACCGGCATATCACAGCAGAGAGAAAAGCAAGCTAGAGAGAAGAGATGTGAGGAGCTGGCCACCCAGGGCCAGTGTGCAGGGACAGTGTGTGGGCTTCTGTCAGCAACTGTGAGAAGCCTTAGAAGGCAGCTTAAGCATGAAGTGGCCTCATCTGTGCCAGTCAGCTTTCCGTTGCTGAGACAAAAAGAGCTGACACAAATCATCTTGAAGGAGGAAGGGTTAATTTTGGCTCACGGTTTCAGTCCATGTTGACTGGCTCCATTGTTCCTGGACCTGTAGTGGAGCCAAGCTGCTCACCTCCTGGAGGGATTATGGTGGGAACAAGATTTATCTTCAAGGGAATGACTAAGGTACCATTTCCTCCCGCCAAGCCCCACCTCCCAGAGTTTTCATCAGTTCTCAATGGTCCGTTCAGTCAAGAACTCCAGTGGCTTCATCCATTAACAGCTCCGAGCCTTCATAATCCAGTCATTTCTCCCCAGAGTGACCCCTGTGGACAGTATAGCCGTAGGGACCCAGCTTTCAGCAAGAGTCTTTGAGAGACATCTACGAAGAGCTACAGCAACTTTTACACACCATCCAGCTGTGGGTGGAGACCAGAAGACTGTAGTCAGAAAGCCACTGCTGCAGGGGTACAGTTGTCACTGGGGACCACAAACAGGGACAGAGATGCATGGGAACCAAGATGCATGGGGAAGGTCCAGAGCATGGGCACAGTCAGCCAAGGAAGGCAATGGTGAGCCTTCCCACGCGACTCAACTCTTCAGATGTTACTAGGCTCCCTGGTGATCAGACACCTGAGAGTCTCAGCAGCTTACAACATAGCTGACTACGACCTTCCACTAGTGCCAGCTGTGGGTCACTGTGACTTGCTAGGCAGTCTTTAATGTTAGGATCTACCCTGAGGGAGCAGCCGGTATCCCCAGGATCAAACGAAAAGCAGAAACCAGCAGACTCCCGGGAAGGCACATAAAGCATGGTATCTTGACACACGCCGTTGGCTAAACAAAGTCATGTGACCAGGTGCCTCTCAAGAGCTCTATACTTTGCCCATGGTGGGGAAGGAGCAGAATCCCCCACAAACAGCAGACTGAAACCTCAGGAGTGAGCAGAGCTTAGCAGGCGATGTCAGTCCACACACCCACCAGGGTAGGGTGGGCAGTGGGGAGGATGGAGCAGGTCACTGGACTGGTGCAGCCCATAACTGTTCTTTCTCCTTTTTCCAGCAGGGCCTAGGATCAGATGCTGCTTGAAGGCTGGGAACAGGACCCCCTTGGGGGTGTCGTGCCTCAAGCTTGCATTCGTGTTCAGTTCAGATGCTTAGAGGAGAGGGGCCAGGTATTCCAGGTACCAGAGAGCATCCAGGTTAACTACCGGCAAGGAAGAGGCTGGTCACCTGAGCCCATGGTCCTTGTCTACTCCTTTTAGTACAAGATGCCAAGTTTTTGCGGATGAACCAACCCTCTCCCTCCCCTCTTTGTTCTCTCTTCTCTGCTCCAGGCTCGGGTCTCCAGGGCCTCAGGAAAGGTCAAGTGCTGGTTGCCTGCTTTGGTTTTCAGACATCAAAAAATGGTTCCCCGGGTGAACAATGGCCTGACCATCTGCGAGATGTTAACTGCATAATGGAATGTAACGCGAAGGGCTTTTAAAAACACGAAGAGAGATTTTATTGTAACTAATCGTGATGGATGGCGAGTGTGGTCACACTTGGGTCGTAAATCTTTGTGCCAAGCCTGGGACTAAAAGAAGCCAACGAACTCGGAAGCTCAGGGAGCCTTGTCCTCAGCCGTGCGCAAATCACACGGGAAAGGTCTTGGGACCTCATTTGCTTCTGCGCACTTCTGCGGTGGAGCCATTGGCTGCCTCTGCTTGAGTGATAGTCTGCCACGGTGATATTCCATCTCACCTCGGTTCCCGGGAGTGGGCTGTGAGGCAGACTGAGGGGAAAAGGACTGGACATAGCCAAGGAATCACCCGCCCCCCCAACACACACTCTTCTCCCATTTAATTAAAGAGAAAAACCAGCCACAGTCCAGGGCAGGCTCTCAAAGACAAAGTGCACGGATAATAGCTGCTCCTATTAACCACGTCGGTTGTTTTAGACCATCCGAACACTTGTGAAGTTAGTTGGCCAAGGCGCTTTCTCATGAAGTTTGTTGGTGGTTTTTAGTTTTGACTTAAGAAGGTCACGGTTTTATGGCTCTGGCTGAGGCAGCAGGAAGGCTGGAAGAAGACAGCGCCTTCTGCTGCTCCAAGGCCTTGGGAGAGACACTGAACTTCACTACCTCCACTTTCTCCTCCAGCTTCTGTTAAGTAGGTGTAATAGTAGCCAGGCTACCTAAGTAGATGTGTTTGTGTGATGTCATTTATATTTCAAAGGACTTGTTAGGACATTGGGATATACTAGTTTTTACTCAAATTGGAATTTGAGAAACGATTCAAACAATATATCAGATATTACTATTTTCTTTTTCCTGGAAAGACAACTGTGAGAAAGAGTTGGGAGGGGGCAGAAAAATGAGAAAACTGTGTGGGTCTCACTTTCAATATGTCGGTGTGGCCTGGCTCCTGGTCCCACTTACTTCTTCCCACTTCAAAAGCAAAAACTGTGAGGCACTACTACTCATTCCTTTAGAAATATGGGTGCTGTTGCTTGAATGAGCCCCTCTAAAGTCATGTGCTAAAAAACCACAGCACCACAAAGTCATCCCAAAGTGACTCTGGGACTTGATTAAATCAGGAGGATGGAACGCTCTTGAATGGGATTAGCATCCGACAGTGGAGGCTTCAGATAGCTGCCTTCCTCTTTTGTGGTCTGGGGACTAAGAAAGAAGTTGACACCAAGTCTGCCAGTGCCCTGAGCTTTCCAGTCTCCAGATCAGTGAACAGTAAGAGTCTGTGGTTTGTAAGTCCTGAGTGTGGTGGTGGTGGTGGTGAGCCCCCAGAACGGAGGGGGCTGAAACAAAGGCTCACTTTGGAAAGATGTTTAGAGAGAACTTTCCTATGGGTCTCTATCAGCTGTGCTACTTTGTATAATATTGTACAGGACTCCCCACCCCAACTCAGAACTTTACAGATATGGAGCAATTCACCAGTGTCCCAAGATGACAGAAAGAAACCAGAGAACAGGGTGGTATTCCTTGGGTTCTCCAGGTGACTGTTCCTATCTGTCTTTCTGTTGTATCATTAGACAGAATCAGACTGGAAGTTCTGGGCTGAGCAGTGTTGGGTCCCATGGCCCATGACTGCTGAGCCCTTTTCTTTTCTTTTTTCTCTTCTCTTCTTTTTTCTTTTCTTTTTTCCTCTTCTTCTTCCTCCTCCTTTTCTTTTATTTTCTTTTCCAGACAGGGTTTCTCTGTGTAGCCCTAACTATCCTGGAACTTTCTAGACCAGGCTGGCCTCAAACTCAGAGATCCTCCTGCCTGTGACTCCTGAGGGCTGGGATTAAAGGCGTGTGCTACCAGCCGCCCAGCAAGGCCTTCTTTACTAATATTGAGGCATTTACCTATTTTCCTCTGGGTTCCTGCAAGCCTGACATGGATGGGTAAGGGTGGAACCACTCTGGGGTTGATTTCACTTCCATTTCCTCAGTTTCTAGAAATACTTTACAGTTTGGAGCCTTTCACTGAGGTATTATAAGGTCTCTGGCGTGACTACAGATTGTTTCTTAGACTTTTTTTTTTTTTTTTTTGGTTTTTCGAGACAGGGTTTCTCTGAATATCTCTGGCTGTCCTGGACTCACTTTGTAGACCAGGCTGGCCTCGAACTCACAAAGATCCGCCTGCCTCTGCCTCCCAAGTGCTGGGATTAAAGGCGTGCGCCACCACCGCCCGGCCTTGACTTTTTTTTTTTTCTTCCTAAAATTTCTATAGAATTCTGAAAACTTGGGGGTGTGTGGAGATAATTGGACTCTACTCTCAATTTTAAAGCCATTTTCTGGAGCTGTCTGATTCTTTTCGAAGTTGTTAAGGCCAAGCTTTTGACTAAAATAAAATACTTTATGTACATATTTTGTGGCCATTTAAAAAAATACAGTCTTGCTGGAGAGGGAATAGAACATACCATGTATAAATCAACCCTACATTACTCATAATTAATACTCTGGAATACTCTTTGTGATGGGGATATTTAAATAGCAACAACCTGTTTTAATTTTTTGGCACAGCATCTCGATATGTAGCCCAGATTGGCCTGAACTCATGCTCTTCCTGTCTCAGCCTCCCACTTGCTGGGGTCATAGGTCAGTGCCAGCATACCTGGACCTATCTTTTGACCCTATCTGAGAATTCAGTAGTGCCAGTCCATCTGTGTGACTCTTCATTTAGGAGTTAATCTATTTGTGGATGATGTCAGTGATGTTTGGTTTTTCTATTCTTTTGTGCTTTAGACTTATCTGATTCTCTTTCATTCTCTTTTGTTGTAGGAGTTATGTTTACTGCTTTGCTTTCATTAAAAATAATTAGTACATTGCCTACTTTTGTTCCGTTAGTGGGAACCTTTAAGTTTTTCAGATGTGTCTTGGGTCGTTTTTCTCTGATACCATAAATCCATATCTATCAAACTTTCCCATGTGTATAATGGAAAATGTCTTGAATTTGTCTCTTTACCCCATTAAATTGATTTTTCTGCAGTATCCACCCTGTTGTTCATATGAGTTTTTAATTAATCAATGTGTTTTCTCTCTACTCACTCTCCCCTTATCTCAGTTGCTTCCTTTCTCACCCTGTTCACTTCAGCCTCTGGATTCAATGGCCCTTTCGATGTTATTGAAAAAGCAAATCAGAAATTGCCTCCAGCTGCCGCTTCTTGGAGAAAAGTCCATATGGTGAGAGTGTTTTCTGTGGCCTCCAAATATCCTGTCCTCTGACCTGCAGGGGCTCCTTACATGCCTCGGGCCCCATCTGTATATCTTTTAGCTCCTTCTGAATAGGGTCACTTTTAGGGGGGAATCCTGTCAATACCACCCCTTACTTCCTGGGTGAGGGATCATGAACTGGTCCTCGGGACCCTCACAGGTGCCCACAGATCATGCTATAAGGAGCAGTAGTATTTGCCCTACAAGACAACCTCCAACTCTGCACTGAGTTTATATTGCCTTACAGGAAAAAAAAAAAAGTCGTATAGTGTTTGTCAATCAGTACATAGACACTAACAACAGGTTCTGACAATGCCTTGTGTTTTGTTTTGTTTTTAAACAAAGTTTATTAGCAAGCCTGCAACTATCCTTGCTATGATGGATTCACCAGGAGTCACTGGCTATAGATAAAAGTGAGTCTGTAGTGTGGTTTTCTTTCATTGACCCCAATCAATCTAGAGGTCCAAAAATAAAGTATTGATAGATTGATTAATATGTGATTATGCAGCCTTCAAAAATAATGTAGGTATATTAGGTGGCATTGTTTAAACATTAAACAATATTTTTATTGTTTAAAAATCACAAAACCTTGCCTGATCCATTTTTATTTAAAAAAAAATAAAATAAGGGCTTGAGATATATCTCATTGGTAGAGTATTTCTCTAACATGCCCAAAGCCCTGGGTTTAACCCCACAAAAGAATCACACAAACACACAGACGTACAAGCTCAACATAACAGCTGTATGTGCATATATATATATATATATATATATGAACAAGTGTGTGTAAGAGAGGACAGATAGTATATAACAATGTCCTCATCCTCGAAACATTTTTACTTACTTCTGAGTTTTCCTTTCTTTTATCAACACATGTACTGTGTTTTTACACTAAGGACAATGGCTTTGTTTTTCCTCTTCTGTCAGTTCATTAAAGGATTTCTAGAAGCCTGAAGAGAGATCCTGTCCTCATGACTATCTGTTGTCATGCCATCCCCCTCCTCAATGAAAGATCAAAATGAGAAACAGCTGGGCATTCTGGTCACGTTATTAATGAGAAAATCCTAGTGATACCCACCATTAAAGCCCTGTGAACCAGCTGGAGAGATGGCTCCGTAGTTGATAGCCCTTGTTTTTGCAGAGGACACGGTTTGATTCCCAGAACCCACAAGACAGCTCAGACTGTGCTCCAGTCCCACAGAATCCAACACTTTCCAGGCACCAAGCATGTGGGTAGCACACACACACACATACATGTAGTCAAAATACTCAGACACATAAAATAAATAATTCTAAAAAAAATTTTTTGGAACAAAACCAAACAAACAACTCTGTCAATCCTAGAAGTTCTGAAACACTTTCTAAAATAACAGAAAAAAAGGTGCGAGTCTCTTTTTGTCTGCATGTACCTGCATTTTAATTCCAGCAAGGATTTATCCATGTTACTTGCAGGATTCTAGAACTGTGGGAGGCTTGAGGTCAGGTGGAGCTGGGCTGAGGCGGCTCAAGGCATCTTGTCTAGCAGTGCAACCTGGGAAGCCAAACTGGCAATTTGAGATCAGATGTGGTCAAGAGTATTTACTTTTTATGTAATTAATTAATTTTGAGGGTTTTTTTTGTTTTTGTTTTTTTTTTTGTCTTTTTGAGCCAGGGTTTCTATGAGTAACAGTCCTGGCTGTCCTAGAATTCATTCTGCAGACCATGCTGGCCCTGAACTCACAGAGATCCACCTGCCTCAGCCTCCCAGGTGCTAGAATTAAAGGCTGTGCCACCATGGCCCAGCTTTTTATGTTGTTGTTGTTTTAGTTCTTAGGAGTATTTACACCAAGGCAATTGGCATGTGCTTCAATTCAGGATTCTTTTTTGAGCTCATTTCTAAACATTTGCCAGCAAAACATAGCTTTGCAGTGAGCTGATCCATAAAAAAGTGATCCGGAGCAGTGAAGCCGTGTTGCTCAGGGTCACGTGATGGCATGAAGCCAGAGATGACTTGACAGATCTTCCTGCACTCTACATCCAACTGTCCCTTAAAGACCCTGATAAAAACTGCATAGCTCAAACTCCAGGGCCGAGCAGTGAGTGTGTTTATTTCCGTTAAGAGTGAGGTTCTAATTTCCAGAGCCTGAAGAAAAACGAACAGGTGCCCACAAACATTAGACTTCTTTCCATGAATTCACACAGAGACTTCTAGTAATAAAGGTAATTAATCTACATGTGAAACTGTACATTTCTCAGATAATTGTTTTTTTTTTAAAGCTCAAATCCCTGTATTAAACAACACAGTTTTCTTACCATGTGTGCAATGATTTTGTTAATTAAATTGCTGCTAAAACAATATTTATTTTTCACCTTAAAATCAGCTGAATATCAATGCCCAATCAATATGATGTTGCCGGGAGGCATGCTTGCTTCGAATTTGCTTCACAAATCCGCTGCAGGTAATTTACGCCCAGTCAATAAGACATGTTTCAAAAGCTACTTTTCCCTCCCAACAGGCAACCCTGGTCTAATTTACAATTGGATAAAAACTGGCAAACTATACACACCTGAGTTAAATGTAATTTGTAATAGGATTTTTTTTTTTTTTTTTTTTTTTAAGCAGCAGGGAATGATTTGATTTTGTGTGCTCACTATGCAAGCAATCCTGGGCTGTTTCTGAGAAGATCACTGGGAAACATAAATTGCTTTGTTTTTCCTTTCAGGCATAATTTTCAGTTGTTGTTCTTTGGGTGGGGAGGGGAGACCATCAGGGATAGTGAACAAAATGGTCCCTGTCTCTGATACATGCTTGCAGACTCCGTGGGTAATAAGTTGGGAAGGCATTATTATTGTCTGGGCTTATTTTTTAAGGAAAACAATTTTTTTGGATGCCAAGACAGATTCTTCCCCCCTGTTTCCTTCTATTTTGGAAGATACAGAGAGGAAACTGGAACTGTCAGGGTTTGGCTGAGTGAAAGACTTACAAATTAATCCCAGGGCTGGAAATCACAACAAAGGTTGAAATCTGTAATTAGTGATAGAAGCTGTAATTAACTTATTGGGAACCGCGTGCGGTGTGGGTGCCCTTCCTCGGTGGGCAGGTACCATTATTAGAAAAATCTCTGGGAAGCCGGGTCTCCCTGGGCCCTCACCCCTCCATCTCCTCCATCTCATCCCCCTGGCTGCCAATTTGATTGGTTAAGTAGTTTGGACTGGGCAATCCTCTTTTTCTTTTGGATTGATGTGTTTATTACTTTTTGTGACAGTGGCTCCCAAGGCAGATGTTCAATAAAGGGGGGGAAAAATCTGATACAGACCCAAGTCAGGAGAGAAAGCGGTGGAGACTGGAGAAAATTGGGGAAGTTCTCATAAGCATAGAGCTGTTATTGGAGATTTTGCTCCCAGCGTTTGTAGCGCTTGAGTTATTTACTCCTCCGCAGACGGAAACCTAGTGGGGCATTATTGAAAGCTGAGTTTTCCTGAGTTTTAAATTGCACTTGTCTGATGTGCATCATGGCGGGCACACGTCAAAGGGAGAGGTAAATTGAAGCTCGGAGCAGTGGGAGCCCTTGCTTCTCTGAATCTCTCCCTGTCTCTGTTTTGCCCAGGACGAGAACGGACCCTGCTGCCAGATAATTAGCTGGTGTTCATTTGGTGGCATCACAGAGCAGGGTCAGCCTGAGGAAGCCGTGTGACTATGTCACCCGTCTTCAGGACATTCTAAACTCTACACTCTCTGCTTACTCCTGTAGCTCTTCTAAGCTCTCCTGGCTCCTCTTCTTCCTGGCCCTTCTCCACCTGCTGCTTGATCCTGTCCCATAAACACGAGAATCTGCCTCAGCCATCTACTTCTATGCTGGGGACTTGGTGACGAACCCATGCAAGTCACTTGCTTCCAAAGCCTAAGGTTTTTGGTTTTAGTCTTTTTTTTTTTTAATGCCCTTGCCTAGTGCACCCTTGATAATCACTGCAACACAGTGAGCCAGGAACCTTCTAGAGACAGCACTTTCAGCCAAAGTTTCCCTCAAAGGGGATCCAAGGCCATCACCTCTCAAAGACCCCACCCTTTCTGAGAGGCAGCTGCATCTCAAGTTGCCCCAAATGCCATTGACCTCGGACTCCTGCCTTCCCCTCCTGTTCTGTGTGTGTCCCGCTTCCACTCAGCAGAGGACATTCTTAAAGGTGTAAAACTGCTCTGTAGTGGCCTGGCTTCGGCCTGCTGGGTGACTGCCGTTCCCTTTCCTGACATGCTAGTTCACCAGTTTCCAAGGTCTGAATTAGAAAACCCTGACATTGGCTTTTATTTGGTATTTCTCAAATGTATCTCTTCTTCTGAATTCAGAAACGCTCATTCTGAATGCATTTATTGAAATCTCCCCCCACCCGTGTGTGTGTGTGTGTGTGTGTGTGTGTGTGGTGTGTGATATATATATATGATGTGTGTAGTGTGTTTATATGGTGTGTGTGGTATGGTGTGTGTGTGTGTGTGTGTGTGGTGTGGTGTGGTATGGTATATGTGTGATATGTGAGGTGTGTGTATATGTGTGGTGTGTGTCTGTATGTGGTGTGTATGTGGTGTAGTATGTGTGATATATGTGTGTGTGTGGTGTGTGGAATAGTGTGTGTGTGTGTGTTTTAAGATATGGAAAGGTAATGTATAAAAGAAACCTGCTATTCCGGAGACTCTCCCTTATCCCAAGACACAGATATGCAGTCTGAGAAATGTCCATTAGTCTCAGAAGAGATAGGTCTTCTGTTTTGTCTGCTTTTATTTATTTACCTTTTTTTTTTAAAAGACAAGGCCTTAACCACACAGTCCAGGCTGGTTTTGAGCTATGAACTTTCACCTTGGCCCCTTGAGAACTGGGACTTTAGGTGTGTGCCACCACACCCAGAATGATGGATGTCTTTCAGTGCCTTCCACTCCATCAGTCTGAGAGCAGCTTCCTCAATTCTCACAAACACCTAGTCCTAAGAGCAAGGGATGCTGGCCAACAGTAAGACTTGGAAGCATTGGGTGCCCACCCAACATGAAATTTCCCTAAGCCACTTGTCCGGACTATGTACTGCAACCTCGCTGTATCTTCTAAGGGGACAGGAGCTGGGGTTGACAAGCAGAACAGTTGTCTGCTGCCCATGTTGCCCTAGTTCCCTCTAGGTGGTAAGGGTCACACATAACTCAGAGGGATCAGCCTGGTTGTGGTAGGTGTCTGTCAGCTGCTGGAAAGCACCCCTGCACACCTTTTTAAGAACACGCAATGATTTGAAATTTCAGAGAGGTCACTGACAGGTCCGTTGGGGGAAATGGTAGGTTAAAGTTACCACCCACCTCATTCTTTGTTCTTCCTGCCCAAAGTGGAAAAGAAAGGTGTCCTGAGAGAAGGTCACGTGATAAGCATGTGAAATGCAGCTGTGAGTGGAGAAAACTGGGCGCTTGACAAGTACACCCCTTCCAGGCAGCTTCCAAGTGTCACATCACTGCCTCTTCCTGGGAAGGGTTAAGTAAGCAAATCTTTGCAGATCTCCTTCTGGACCAAGTAGCCTGGGAGCTCCGGAGTGGCAGGAGAGCCATTGGAGGTAGGCCCTTCTTCTTAGTAGGCTTGGTGTCTAACCTGGGGGAGCAATGGGCTGAATTGTGTCCTTCTGATTCATGTGTTGGAGTCCTACCCCACGTACCTCACTGTAACCATAACTGGAGACGAAGTCTATACCAAAGGAAGAGTCAGAGTCTTTAGGTGGCACTTGTCCAATGTCACTAATGTCTATCCCAAGCAGTGGACATCTAGACACCAGATATGGATGCACCAAGACAGCATGTGAGGACACTTTGAGATGGCTATCTGCAAGTGGGTAGAGAGGCCTTTGCTGTAGTTTGGATCTCAAATATACCCCCAAATCCCATGTGCTAAAGACCTGGCTCTCAGTCCATGACAGTGAGGTGAGGGAACTTTGAAGAGACAGGATATAGTGGAAAGTTTTAGATCACTGAGGACAAGCCCTTGAAGGGAATTGTGGGAATTCCCCATCCCCTCCCTTCCCAAGGTAACCATCTTGTGACCAGAAGCTACTCACTCTCTGCTACGATGTCCATACAGTCATGCCTGAAAGTAAGATAGCCAACCATCCATGGGCCAACATCCCCATGCTGTTAGACAAAGCTGTCCACTTTTGACATTGGTTATCTCAGATAATTCTAAATGACAGAAAGTGATTAATGCAGCCTCAGAAGCCAACCCTGATGACACCTTGGTCTTGGGCCCACAGCCTACAGATTCATGAGAAAATAATTCCCTGTTGTTTAAGCTGCTTGTCTGTGACATTTACTGTGGAGGCCTGAGTAATCTCCCGCAGAAGAGCTTACACAGAGACAGTTGAGCACCATCCTGTTGAGGGAGAACTTGCAAGCATTGACCACCAGGAAGGAAAACCTAGGGGGGAGTCTGGAGCAAACTCATTGAGAGTAGGGAGGGACATTCACCATGTCCTGCTAGTTTCTCCCACAATCCCTTGCACCATCCACATTCATTCTCAACAAGAGATGCTGGTTAGGAGGCCTGGTCTGAAGAACTTGAGACATTGCTGGGGAAACATAGATTGCTTTTCTGAGTATTGACAACAGAGACATTTGATCCCATACCACAGAGTTTTGGGTTTTGTTCAGATGATTTGTTTTTTTTTGTTTTCTTTTTTTTTTTTTTTTTCGAGACAGGGTTTCTCTGTGTAGCCCTGGCTGTCCTGGACTCAATTTGTAGACCAGGCTGGCCTCGAACTCGCAAAGATCCGCCTGCCTCTGCCTCCCAAGTGCTGGGATTAAAGGCGTGCGCCACCACTGCCCGGCTCAGATGATTTGTTTTGAGGCAGGGTCTCTGTATGTAGCCCAGGCTGGCCCAGAACTCCTGATCCTCATACTTCTGCTTCCTGGATAGTAGGGTTATAGGCTTGGCTCAAACTGTCGACCCTGTCAGAAGTATCACCCATTAAATGTTCTCAGCTATTTCCAACTTCCATGCTTGGCCTCATCCCCATAGAGACTGGGTGCTGATTCCACTTGAGGGAAAATGATGGACAGGAGATATGAGGACCACTGGATACTTGTTTAAAACAAAACAAAACAAAATTCAAGAAAACACCTTGGGGCCAAATGGTCATGATAGCAGGAATGTTTGGTTGAGGCTGGAAAGGAAGACACTAAATAGCACTAAAAATGATGAATTAAAAAAAGAAAAAAGAAAAAAAAAGAAGAAAACCCTCTTGGATGACTGCATCAAATAAATCTAATAAGACAGAGTGAAAAATATTGGATTTATTTTTACAAGTTAGCTGTGACCTTCTCAACCTTCTGATGGATTCACTTCGCACAGTTCCTCTTAAGGGCCTTAGGGTTATGACTAACTCATAAAAATAAATCCAATATTTCCCCCTTAGCCATGTCATAGCCAATGTAGGAATTCAGATGATGGGGCAGGGGAGGAGGGTTTTCATTTTGTCTGACCTCCATTATGAGAGGCACGGGCCCTCAACTCTGCCAGGACCTCCAGCTTCCCAGCCCTCCCTGACCTATGTACAAAGCAAGAAAAACAATATACCCGTGTTGAGACCAAGCCCAGGGCATGACATGGAGAAACAAGGTGCCTGGACAAGGGTCCAGGCATGCCTGGAGAGACACCTAGGCTTCCCGGCCTTGGAGGAGCCCAGCAGTGGGAGGCTCTGTCTACGAAGAAAGAAAGTGTCTTCCCAGCTGAAGGAATTGGTCTCCATGGGATCTTCTAGGGTGTGCCTTCATTAGCCAAGACTGCCAGCTGCTTGGGCCCAGAGAGTCTATTCTTGTCACTCTCAGGGACACAGGCATCATTAAACCCAATGCCTCCTGACCATCGGTTGTGCCCCAGGCCCAAGAGGGCACTGAGCTGACACAGTCCCTATCTCCAGGTGCCTGTGGGCCAGTGTGAGAATCAGACACTAAGTAAAGGGGCGTGGCACATGTGTGATCACAGGAAGCTAAGACCCACAGAGAACACCCCAGTTCCCCAGAAGCAGTCCCAGGGACTTCCTGGAGGAAGCAATGATGGCCTAAGCAGGTAGTTGGAGACCACCTCAAAAGGGTCCTCCTCCATTTCCTTCTCTCCACTGCCCATGTGCCTGTAAATTATGTTACCTTCTTCCTCAAATGTGCTCCCTAGCCAGTCATTTCTCAACATCTCCCTCAGTACATCTTCCCTGGAACCTTGGTGGCCTCACACCTTGGGGATCAGTAACCATAGACACCTTTGGCTGAGGCTCCTGACCACATCCTCTGACCTTCTCCTCACGATGTCTTCTTAGCAGGGAAGCAGATCCTGGATCTCAGCTGAGAACTTCTGGGGAAGATTCTCTGGTTGGATGGGCCTGACATGACCTGTTCTGTTTCCTGGGCTGTTTTGTTTTGTGACCTCTAAGCATGGTGAGAACAATGGGCCTACTGCACGGGTCTCCTCTGTTCCTTGTGTCCACCTCAGGCCCTTTGCACCTGCCGTCACTCTGGGCAGACTTTCTTCCCCAGCCTTGCCTCTTGGATGAGGATTTTGCCTTCTTCAAGCTTTCCTTCTCACGTTGCATTGCCGTGTAGACCTTGCTCTCCACCCTGGGGCTGACTTAAGAACTCTCATGACGTATGGAGCTTACCTTCCTCACCATGCTAAGCACTGCAGCCTCCATCCTCTCGCAGCACCTTTGACCCCACTTCTGTTTGGTGTCTTATTTCGAAAGTGCATGTCTTTTGTACTGCGATTGGGCTCCATGGGGCAGGAATCAGCATTTGCAGATGTGTCCAGAAGCCCATAACACTTCCCCACACACAGCAAGTACTCAGTAGATGTTTATCATGAGTAGCCTCTCTAAGATCCCCAGGGCCCCTGCCTATAGGTTTTTGATCTCTTAGACTTATTTCTCCAGGCCTCTAGAGAATCTTTGAAAAGTTAACAACAAAACATGTATAAGACAAAATTGGCGTCTTTAGCCATTTTTAAGGGGCATTAGGTGCATCTGCAGCACTGTGTACCAGTTCTTCTCATTTGATGGATGGACTATAGTAATGGGCAGGATGTCTCTTCTGACATTAGACCACAGCTTTCTTCCGGTTGTTCCTCTTTCCTTGCTTTGAGGACATCTACTTACTCATGGGCAGCTGGCCCCGTTAGAGGCCCAGAGCCCAGGAACAGTAAATGTTAGTGAAGAAGGCCGGTGAGTCACCCATAGCCACCTGGGAGACTTTGGTAGTGGTTCCTCAAGAGCTGGACACTAGTCTTGCTGACAATATGGAGCTGATGGGAAGGCTGAGCCATAGACCATCCTGAGCTAACCTGGGTCATCAGACCTACAGAAACAGAGGTGGCCCTATGGCTTTGTGGTTGGTTTCAGGGAGTCCCTGACTGCTCTGATACTGAACTGTGGAGTGATTAACATGGCGGCACATGGCACCGAGGCTTTGTGCCTTCTGCTTCTCTCAAGTGGAACGCTCAGATGCTGTGGCCTTTCCTCCATGTGACTCCAGCTCTCAGCACCCCAACACAGGGTGGGGTGGACAGAGTAGAAGTGTCACATGATGCTTTCTCTGTCCCTGGGAGTCACACCACATCCTTCTTGGGTGCCTTCATTCATTCTATCCATGGTGATCTAGACTTGGGAGCCAGTGGTGGTTGATTTGCTGCCTTCTACTAGAAAGGGTGTTTCCCCTTGACTATTCCTTTCTTGGTCCAGAGAACCTCCTGACCTGAGGGGCCCCGGGGGCTCTCTGAGGTGGTGGTCCTGCTTTGTTTCCTTAGTGTAAGCTGTTTTTCCCCCTCTCCTCTTTCCTGATGGTGTTGTAATGGTCCATATATCACGATCCCTTTCCACACGCTGAGAGACATCAGCTGTGCTCACTGAAAATGAGCACACCTGATGGGGTTCTCCTAAAGCACCCATGGGAAATCTGGGCCCCCTTAGTCCACAGGGACAGTGCCTGCCTTCCCAGTAAGGGAAGCAAGACCTCAGGTAACTCTGCATCCTTCCCATCCCTAAAGATGTCCTCAAGCCACTTCTGCTTGCCTCAGCACAGACATACAACTGCACCTTCACCGGGTATGTGGCCAGAAACCCCAGCACTATCCTCAGCATCCTGTTTACTGTTATTTGTTTCCAAGGTGCCTCTCCCCAGCTTCTGGGAGGAAGGGGTGGGGCTGAGTCACCTATCATTCATGTGCCATGAGTTTTGGGGTGTGACATCATTTTTTTCTTGTTTGCTCCCCACCCTCACCTTTGACTAGTCCACAGTTGGTTGGTGTCTACTCGGGAGACTACTGTCTTATCTCACAGATGTGCAGAAGTGCTCAAGCCCTGGGTCTTTCCATTTTCCTGGTTATTTTATTGTTGCCCCCTCCCTTCTTTCTTCCCCCACCTTCCTTCCTTCCTTCCTTCCTCTTCTTTCTTTTCTTCCCTTTAGCATATACCCTTTCTCTAATTATAAAAACAAGCACTTGTTTTAGTAGATCTTTAAATAATTCATAATGGTATGGAGGACAGAGAGGAAAGCTGCAGTGCCCCTTCGGCAAAGGACAATGCTCATATGTAGCACCCACCTCGTGTGGAGACAAGTGATGGTTTGTTGAAGGCCACAGTCAAATGAGGGTGTCATGGGGCTACTGTCCCAGTTGTCTGGGTTCAAATCCTAAACAGGCCATATGTCTATTTTCAAGACCTGGGGAAGCAACGGGTCCCTATGAATACTGTTGTACAGACTGGTGGGAGAAACCAGGCAATGGAAGTGACCTTGGAGGCCAGATCTTCAGACAAGGTGAACATTCCATAAATAACAACATGCTCATGTCGCATCATCTCACAAACAGGCCTGCTGCAGATTAACCATGGCAGTGATTGGCACCATTCATTATCCAGCAGCCCAGGGACCATCTCTGGTGCCTCTTTGTTGGTGTCCACTATCTGTGTCTTGGTCACAATACTTCACTGCCTTCTTTATGTATTTTCTATTTGACTCTTAACATCATTATCTAAGATCTGCAAACCCTCAAGGGCTTGGGACCTTTTGTAAGAAGATCAAATGATATGGCCCCTGAGGAGAACAACTTGGTAACTCCTTGAGAAATTGAATGTGGAATTACTATGAGACCCATCAGCTCCACTCCTGGGTATATACTCAGAGATATTGAGCATAGGTTTCCAAAGAAAACTGTGCGTACTCACGCTTGTCCCACCTCCACATATAGAGGTCAGTGGATTAGCACAACTTAAACACATGCCTACCAGTAGATGAATGGATAAACAAAATTTGGTATACACATGTAATAGAATACCATCCAGTCATGACAATATTGTTTCTTTGAAATTCAATTTAACTGATAGCATATTTAACTGTGGTGTCACATTTTTCATCAAGCAAACCGGTCCCCAGTCCATCAGGGGTTACAAGGCTCTTTGTTGGCGGCTCTGATGTCATCTGACAGGTATATGGGTAGTGTCTCTGTCTTCTAGATTGGCCCTGCCCCATGCCCACCACCAGAGAAGGCATTCTTTCCTTTTTCTTCACCTTCAAATTGCAGACAGGCTGGGCAGAAGCGCTGAGACCATGTAAGGGGCTGCTCAGCTCCTCACTCCATTGCCGTTTGGTTAGCGTTGACCTTGCGCCCAGCCTCCTGCCAGGAGGCTACAACGTGACTGGCAACCTTTTGCAAGTCAGTGGGGTTGAGGAAATGCTGCGGCCCCTCCTCCCGTCTTTTCTTCACACTCTCAGCCTCAGGCTGGCGTTCCTGGAACTCTCTGCTGCGAGGCAGGCGTCTCTGGCAGTGCTCCTGTAAGCTAGGCCGCTATTCCTTCCTCCTGATCTTCAATATGAGCAATATCCTCCCACTGGGGATCCAGTGACAGCGGTTTGCTTCAAGAGCACAAATTAAAGCGATGACACCAAGGGCATTAATGGTGTTAGCAGGGTCAACATGGAAAGCATCGCAGGCTCCCTACTTAATATGAAGAGTGACTAGGCAAGGCGCTGGCCTTGCAGCCAAGTCTTCACACCAAAGAGACTGGTGGGGAGAAAGGAGGAGGGGAAGAGCCTTGACCTGCCATTCAACTGCCACTGCCCAGCTCATCTGGCATCCCTGTGGGGCTGTGGGAGGGAAGGTAAAGGTTAGGGACTCTCAGCAAATATTTGGCAGGCTGCTCCCAGTGCTGACGGCTTTGGACACAAGGTAATTCTGTACTGAAGGGCTCGTGATCCCTTAGCAAATGGTTGGCCTAAGTGGTAACTCTGTGTCCCCTGGGGACAGGCAGGAAGGGAGAATGTGGGTCCAGCACACAGGTGGAGGTTTGGGCAAAGGAGCCCACCTGCTGGGGGTTGCTTTCGTGTGTGTGTGTGTGTGTGTGTGTGTGTGTGTGTGTGTGTGTGTGTG